>VYZX01032443.1:87699-103970 GCA_013401335.1 Brachypteracias leptosomus
AAGGGAAGGGAAGGGAAGGGAAGGGAAGGGAAGGGAAGGGAAGGGAAGGAAGGGACAGGACCAGTTGCAGACACAGCTGAGATGTCGCTTCCTCTTTCCCAGCCCTTTCCCAAAGGCTTTTCTATTTCTGGCAGCCCCACCATGAGGTTCCCATTTGTCCCCTCCCCAGGGCACGTCCCTTGTGGGGGGATGTGGGGAGCGGAAGGGGCTGTGCTGCCACCTACGCTGGGAAAGGGACCCCAAGGGGGATGGGGAGTGCCCCATTCTGTCCACCCCACAGAGCCCACTGAGCCCAAACTGCCTGGATCCTGCCCCTGGAGCAGTGGTGCAGGAACAGCCCCATGTCCCTCAGCTTCTTGTGGGGGTGGGGACCAGATCTCACGGGGCTGGGGACAAGATCTCATGGGGTTGGGGACAAGATTTCATGGGGTTTGGGGACCAGATCTCATGGGGTTTGGGGACCAGATCTCATGGGGTTTGGGACAGGATCTTGTGGGGTTTGGGGACCAAATCTCATGGGACTGAGGACCAGGCAGGCCTGGCCAGGATGGGATGGTGGTCGCCTGGGTGGCATGGCTGGCAGGCAGTGATGCTGGGATGGGTGGCACTGGGATGGGTGGCACCGGGATGCTCAGCACAGGAGCAGGGCCAGGGCACAGGGCTCTGCTCTGCACTTGTCTGCACATGACAGAACCTCCCTCCTCCCCAGCCCCAGGCAGTGGTGAAACCATCACCCCACCATCAGCACCCATAGAGGGTCCCAGGGATGGGCACCCCAGGCTGGGCATCCCAGCTGGCACAGGGATTTCCCAAGGGATTTTCCCTCGTGGGGAGGAAGGGGGGAAAGGTCAGAGAGCAGGATCTGGAAAACATTCCCCCGAGCTGAGTGATTGCTGGAGAGTTTCCCTTTAACCACCTCGTTAATCTTGCTGCCTCCCAGGGCTCGGGGAGGCCTTTTCTCCCTCTCAATCTTGATTTTTAACGTATTTTTTTAAAATAAACATATCTGGGAGCCCGAGGGCAGCACGTACCCATGGAAAAGGTCAGGCTGGCACAGGGGGGGGCTTGGGGCAGTTGGAGATGGAGCCCCAGATCCCAGCCCCAGCAGGTCCCTGGGGGCAATGGGGTTGGAGGGGGGGGACACAGTGACCCCAGCCCCAGGGGGCAGAGGGGACGCAATGGGACAGTCTCTGTGCAGAGAGCTGGGAGACCAGGATCGTCCCCACTTCACCCCATGGTGCCAACACAAGCTGAGCTCTCAGGGGTCCCACCAGCCTCATTCCTCCCTGAGCCCTCCCCCAGACCCAGCGGCACCATCAGATGTTTGTGTTTGAACTAAAATTAATCCCTTCCGAGCCAGGAGCAGCCACTGGGATGGGGAGAAGGGGCCTCGTGTCCTTGGGGGCTGGGTCCCTGCCCTTGGGGTCCCTGTGCCCTTGGGGTCTCTGCATCCTGGGGTCCCCTCCAAGCCCCCAGCCCCCAGAGGGCTCCCTGGGGATGGATGTTGTTTACGATCTGTTCCTGAACCTGATGCCTCCTTTGAGCCCCTGGTTTGTTTGTTCAGGCCTGGAGCCCACCCAAAACAAGCCTCCCTGGGCAGCTCCAGATAAATTGGGAAAGCCAGGGAAAAAGAGAAGAAAAATAGATACAAGCTGCCTCTGAACAGAGAGGGTCATGCTGGGGGTGGGATGGGATAGATGGGATGGGATGGGATGGGGTGGGATGGGATAGGAAGGGGTACCAGTTGCCCAGTGCTCCCCTATCTCCTGCTCCCTGGGGCTGTGGTGTGGCCCATCGCTGCCCACAGCTGCCCAGATGTGCAGCCCCACTTTGCCTGGTGCTGCTGCCCTGCCAGGGGCTGGGGTTTGTGGCCCCCCAGGGATGTGTCCCCTGGGACGAGCTGTCCGGGAGCTATTCCTGGGTCTGACGCAGGCGACTCTGCTCAGCTCCATCACACCCACAGCCCTGGGGAGGGAAAAGCTGCTTCCTACCCTGGGATGGGGAGGGCTGGGGTGAGGGGTACCCCCGTGGCACTCTCCTGCACCCCCCCAGGCTTTGCAAACCCCCCCAGGTCCCACTCAAAGTCTCACCCAGCACCAGGAGCTTTGGTAAAGGTGGGAAAATGGTGAAGCTGGAGAGGTTCTGGGAGCTCCTGCCCTCAGGTCCTGGCAAATCCCTGCCCAAGAGCCTTCCTGACCCAGAATGGGGAATGCTGAGCCCCGAGGGATGCCTGGCACAGCTGGCACCGTGAGGAGCCACAGTAGGGATGGCAGGGGGGGTACAGCCACAGCAGAAGCCCCCACAAGCTGCTGGGCTCTCAAACTGCAGCACCCACAGCACCCAAACCCCCCGGGGAGACAATTCCCAGTGCAAAGGAGCCAGGATCAGCCCCAGGGTGCAGGGTGGGCGCTCAGAGCACCCACCTCTGCCCTGGCAGCCAGTAGAGCAATGCCACCCCTGCATCCCCCTGCCCACACCACCCCTCTTCCCCCTCCCCTCACCACCATCCCCTTACCTTCAGCAGCCAGCGGGTGCTGTTCTCCAGGAGCCTCTGGAGGTGCCGCAGGCGCTGGGCAGCCCCGTGCCCGCTGCCAGCCGGAGAGTCCCGCTGCAGCAGCGCCTGGGCAGGGCCGGGCACGGGTGGGCACGGGGGGGGCTCGGCCTCGGGCAGCACGAAGGTGTAGCTGCAGTGCCCGTGCTGCACCCGCTGGGCACGGCGGCGCTGGGCAGAGGATGCCCACAGAGCCGTGGTGGCACAGGTCAAGGCCACCAGGCCCAGGCTGAGTGCCCGCATGGCACCGGAGCCCCCTGAGGTGCCGGGGATGGTGGAGAGCAGCAGGCAGGGGTGTGCCAGGGATGTGCCAGGGCACGGGAGGGTCAGTGGGTGCTGGCCACCGAGTCCAAACGCTGCGATTTCTGCATTTCTTCCTTCTGAGCCAGCTCTGGCTGCCCCGTCCCTTTTATCACGGCCCTTGGAGAGGGAGGGGGGGGAGAAAAGAAAGGGAAAAAAAAGGAAAAATGAGAAAAAAAAGAAAAACAAAGGAAAAGCTCTGTTTAAAAACAATACTTCTATCTTTTTTCTCTCTCCTCCGAGCCCACTGAGGGCAGATCAAGTTTCACACGTGATCTATAAATGTCTCTCACACGCAGCCCCCGTCCCTCCCCCGGCTGCTCGAACCCCCCCAGCCCCACTCTGGGCAGCTCATGGCATCCCCCAGGGTGGGCAGCATCACCGAGCTGAGCCCCCCCATCCTCCGGTACCCAGAGAGGCCCCCTTGAGTGGCATCCGCTGGGAGCCCCCGTCCTTGGGACACCCCCTCCCTGTGTCCTGGCTGTTCCCTCCCCACATCCCATCTATTTATAGCCCTGGAGGGAGCCAGGAGGGATTTGGCTGCTCCGGCCCCTGGACAAGCCATGGGGACCAGGATGGGGGGGCTGGGGACCAGGCGGAGCTTGGCAGGAGCTTTCACAGGGCTTGGGGTGCCCAGCTGCTGGGCAGGGGGTGTGAGGGGCTGTGTGAGATGGGCACCCACCAGAGCTGGGATAGAGCTGGGCTGGGTTCCCTGCGATGGGACAACCAGGGTGGTGGGGACAGGCTGGCACAGGGATGCCCACGCCTCTCAGGAAAGGGTGATTTCCCCCAGCGTGGTGGGCACAGGGATGCCCACAGGGATGCTCACACAGCCATGGGACCAGGGAGGGGACCCTGCTGCCATCCCGGTCACCACTGGATGGCTGAGGATGCTGTGAGCACTGGAGGAGCTGGTGGGAGCAGCCCAGAACAACCCTGACCAGAGGGATGCACCAGAACGGGGCCAAGCTCAGCACCCCCGGGTCATACCCCATTGGGGAGGGGGCTGTGCTGGCTGCTCCCCCTACTCTGAGGGATGCAGGAGCAGCAGCATCCCCTGCCTGGGCTCATTCTCACAGGCACGGGGAGATGATGTGGCCACGGCCACCCCAAATTCCTGCCCCTACATCATGCTTGGGAGAGGAGCTTCTCCAGTCTCCAGGCAGGATTTGGGTTCCTCAGCAACTTGGGGGTCCTCAGCTGAGGATGGAGGGACCTTACCCAGCACCCAGGGGGTCTCATGAGGACAAGGCACCTCCCAACCCAGCCAGACAGAGGGTCCAACCCCATCCCACCCATCTGGAGCAGGGGAAAGGATGGAGAGAGCTGGGGGAGAGGGAAAACCAGCCAAATAAAGGAGCCACCCCCCTCCCCGAGCCCCAGGGCATCGCTTTGGACACTGCAAATTAGATTTTCAGAAAAGGAAATGTTTTAAAGGCCATAAATCGTCTTGAAAAGAAAAAGGGGGAGGGGGGCGAGGGGGGAAAATTGTGCAAGTTTTTTTGGTGTGGGTAAAAAACTGGGGGTGACGTGGCTGGTGCTGCTAAGTCCCCACACGTGGTTCTGTCTTCAGCTTCTTCTGACGCTTTTTGCCTTTGCTTTTGGGTTCAGGTTTCTCTGGAACAGACAAAAAAAAGGAGAAAAAGAAAGTTCACTCCTCAGCCAGGCAGAGGGATCCACCCTGAGCTCCACCCATGGGATGCTCCTGGATCCTGCATCCGTCCTTGGGTGTTGGTGCAGGATCCTCGTCCTCCTTGAGAGGACCCCAGAGCCCCCCTCCAGGACACCAAAGAGCAAAGGGGGTCTAAAGAGGTCTGGGGATGCTGGTGACATGGGCGGAGGGACTATGATGTTGTCTGCTGGCTGGATCCTAAATCCTGATACCCCCTAAAATCTCCAGGGCTGGCTCAGCCAAACTGGGGGGGCTGCCCAGAGAGACCCCGACTTGCCTCTGAGCAAGGACTGGGGATGTCAGAGCAGGGTGGGGGCTGCACCAACACCCCAAACTGATGCTGTGCCCATTCCTGGCTCTGCCATGGGCCAGGGCTGTGGAGAAGATGGTGCCACAGGACCCAGCCAGCCCCCCGGGGAGGGTTTGGGTGCTGTGAGGAGCAGGGCAGCCCCGGCGTGCACCCATAAATAGGTGCTAATGATGTCCCTGGGGATGCCATCCCCATGAAGATGCTCTCTGTCCATGTAGCATGACCTACACACCAGTAAAACCCAGTAAGACCAACCTGCTGGGGGCTCAGTGCTGGGTGGTGAGGCTGCTGGGACCCAAATCTCTGCGTGTCCCCAGGAGCTGCCCCAACCACCCTCCGGCTGTTGGGGTGTCCGTGCCCACACAGGGATGCAGATAAACTCTGCTGGGAAGGGGAGCCCAGAAACCTGTCACCTTCCCCTCCAGAGCCCACCACATGTTCTCCTGGTGCTGATTTGGGCAGCAAGAGGGGGTCCGGTGCCACCCTCCCCCTGGTGATGGGCATGGGGATGGCGACCAGCCGGTGCTGCTGCTCCTCCAGCTCTTCCCTGCCCGGCTGTTTTCCATCTCTGGTCTCCCAGGCAGTTGCCACCCACCGAGGAGAGGGCCCAGCACCAACACCCAGCGTCTGGAGAGCGTGGCAGCCACAGTGGCAGATTTACAGCAGCAGGAGGGGGGGGTTGTGCCCGGGCCAAGCGCCGACGACGTTTCCCCCTCCCGGCTCTCCGGGGACGGCTCAGAAGTGGTGGCACAAAACTCCGGTCCCGACGCCTTCCCCAGTGTCTTGGCTGCATCAAGTGGACTCGACATCCTCCTCCTCCTCCTCCTCCTCCTCCTCCTCCAGCATCTGGATCCCATAAGCCAGCGCTTGGCCGGGCGGGCAGGAGGCTGGGAGCACGTTCTGCTGGTGGGGGATGCCGAGCAGCTGCCCGGGAGCTGGTGGCCATGCTGGGCTGCTGGGCACGGAGGGGCTACTGGGCATGGGGAGGGGGCTACTGGGCATGGGGGAGCTGCCAGACACAGCAGAGCTGGTGGACGTTCCAGGCTGCTGGAGATGGGGGGGTTGCTGGACATGGAGGGGCTGCTGGGCACATCAGAGTTGCCTTCTCCTGCCCACCCAACCAGGGCATCAGGCAGCGAGTGCTGCTTTTGTGGCACTGATGGGGCCTCCTGCCCTTCTTGGGGCCAACGCTGTCCCCAGAGCTGAGCGAGGAGCCCCATCATCCCCTGAGCCCATCCCCGTGGCCTCAGGGCTCTGCTTGCACCTGGGCCAAGCACTTCTCCATTGCCTTCCCAGTCACCCCATCAGATGAGATGCTTCCGAAGTGCCAGCACCTTGGTCCCCGCTGCCAGGACCCGCTGTGTGCCAGGCAGGGTTGGGTGTGGGCACAGCACCACAGGCACCCGCTGGCACCGTGCCGGGGGTCACCGTGCGCCGGAGCAGCCCGTCCTCCCATGCCAGGCTTGCCACATCAAGCTGTCACCAGCTCTCCGGGTCCGGAGCCGGCACAGCCCGGCGGGGAGGGGAACGTCCCCGAAATCGATGCCACCTGGCACCCCGACGTGAGCCGGGGCCCGGGAGGGGGTGGGGATCAGCTCCTCCATGCTGTCAGCAGAAAAACATCAGTTATGATGGATGGATGGTGCTGAGATGCAGCCGCTCTCCCTGCTCCACAGCACGCACAGCTCCTGTTCCTGCCCCACTCTCTCCACCCTTTTCCTTTCCACCCCCCCCCCCCCCCGTTCCTCCACCCCCCTTGGCCCTTGCCACCCTGGCTGTGCCACCGGCACATCC
This sequence comes from Brachypteracias leptosomus, assembly GCA_013401335.1. Taxonomy (NCBI): domain Eukaryota; kingdom Metazoa; phylum Chordata; class Aves; order Coraciiformes; family Brachypteraciidae; genus Brachypteracias; species Brachypteracias leptosomus. The sequence continues at coordinate 94,327 of VYZX01032443.1, forward strand.
CATGGGCCCCGTAGCTCTGCACCTCAGCTCCTCTTCCAGGCCCTGCCCATCCCTGTCTCATGCAATCTCCCCTTTCTGTCAGTTATTAAGCGGAGATTTATTAGAACAGCTTCGGTCCAGCTGGTTGCATCCAAAAATGACATCAGCCACCTCCCAGCTCCCATCGGACCCCGTGCCAGGACTGGTGCTGCTGGGACCCCTGCACCGGTAGCCCCAAACCCAAGGGACACGGCGGGATGAGGTGCAGGAGCAGTGGCAAACATCTGGCTGGGCAAGCCACGGAAGAGGACCCTGCTGTGGGGTGTCCCCCAAAGCTCTGTCCATCAGAAATCCCCTGGGTGATGCCTTCCAGGAGCTCTCTGGGTGTTTTAGGGGCTCGGAAGGTTTTTCAGGAGCCTCCCCCATGGTTGTCACCCCTCCTCATCCCCAGTTATGGTGCAGAACTCTCCAGCCCTGCCTGTCCCTTTGCCAGCGTGGCAGGACAGGAGCTGGAGCTCGGCAGCCGGAGCTCGGCAGCCTCATCCCACCAGAGCTCTCACCAGTGTCCATCCCAGCCCGGCGCTGGGACACCGGCTGGTCCTGGGCAGTCTCGGGAGGTGCCGGGTGGGAGCAGCCAGCCTGGCACTGTGCCCACAGGAGTCCCTGCCAGCACCAGCGCCGGGGCTGCTCAGCACATGTGCCTGAGACGGCGGCTTCTCCAGAGCTCCAGCTCCAGCCACCAGCACCACAACGGTTGGGAGACGAGAGCCGGGCTCGCCAGCCCGGTGCCACCCTCCCATGGCACCCTCGGGGCTCACTTTGGCGGGGCACGGAGGCAGTCCTGGGGCGTGGGGGTGGCAGGAGGTGCTGTGCAGGGCTCACCTCCCGGGCAGTGCTTCCGCAGGCGGCATCTCCTGGTCTCCAGCGGTGCGGGGCAGGCAGCCCCCTCCTCCCGGGGGGCCGCCGGCACCTCCCGGACCCTCGTCTCCACACCCCACTTGCAGCCGCAGGTCCGTCCCTCGTGGGTGCAGGGGCTCCACTGGCTCCAGGGCCCCGGCTCGCACGTCTCTGGGGGGACAGGGGTGCAGGGTGGGGGACACGGGTGACCGGGCAGCACCGGGGGTGGCCCCGGGGAGCAGGGGCAGGGGGTGAGGGCGCTGCTCACCTTGGCACTCGCGGGTGCCGGGCAGTGCCACGGTGCTGGGGGGGCACTGTCGGAAGCACTGCCCCTTGTGCAGGTAGAACTTGTCCTTGCACTTCATGCAGAAGTCTCTGCTGAAGCAGCTCTCGCAGCTGGGCGACCTGCACTCTGCCAGGGGGGACAACTGGTCAGCACATGGCGAGCCCAGAGCTGGCGTCCCCAGCACCCACTGGGCACCCACTGGGCACCCAAACCCCTTTGCAAAGCAACGGGGCCCAGCAAAAGGGAGGAAGCCCCATGTCCCAGCTGCCCCCAGCTCCTGATGCTGCTGCATCCATCACCCTTCCCATGGTGCTGGGACCAGCGAGGGGAGCTGGGGACACTGGGAGGAGCTCCTGGGACCTACTTGTGCATCTGTTGACCTCCACCCCTCGCACGCCGAAGTAGCCGGGGGGGCAGGTGTGGACACACACCCCGAACTGGCGGATGCCGTCCCTCCAGATGAGCAGGAACAGCCGGTGGTGGCAGGTGATGCACCCGTTGTCCTCCGAGCACAGGACGCAGCCCGTGCAGTTCTCCAGCAGCCCGGCACTCGCTGCGGGGACAGGCAGAGGGGACACGGGCTGTGGCACGGCCGAGGTGCCAGGGAGGGTGCCAGCCTTGTGGCAGCTCCTCCCCAGCTCCCTCTGCTCCCCAGATCCCTCAGTGTGGGATGCTCAGAGCCATTGCTCCCCCCTGCATCACCACCTCCACCACCCCAAGGTCCAAGGCTGAGGGATTGTCCCACCCCCAGCTCTGCCCAAGGGTGCCAGGTTCACCCCCATCCCTGTGCCAGCCGTGCCCGTCCCATGGGAAGATTCTGAGGTAAACAACAGGCTGGTCAGCAGGTACAAATATGATCTGGGGAGACCTTCTTGGGGTCTTTTAGGACTTCAAGAGACCTGTCAGAAAGATGGGGATGGACTTTTGAGCAGGGCCTGTTGGGACAGGACAAGGGGGGACGGTTTGAAACCCAAAGAGGGAGATTTAGACCAGAGAGAAGGAAGGAATTGTTGGTGCTGAGGGTGGTGAGAGCCTGTGCCAGGGTGCCCAGAGAGGTGGTGGCTGCCCCATCCCTGGCACCATTGCAGGGGAGGTTGGGCTCTGAGCAACCTGAGATAGCTGAACATGTCCCTGCTCCCTGCAGGATGAGGTGACCTTGAAAGGTCCCTTCCCACCCAACCCAGTGGATGATTCTATGCTCTGATCTGCATTAATTAGTTGATGCCTGTTAAGTATCAGGGGACAAAAAGCGTTTTGGAAACACTTGAGAGGAGCCGAGATAAGGATCTGTCTGGTTGCTCAAGAGCCTCTGCCCCTCCCTGGCTGCCTTTGCTGCGCTCCTGACCTGCTGACAGTGGCAGTCCCAGTGACAAGGACAAGGTGCCAGCCCCCAGACCCTGCTGGGACCAGTGGAGACCATGCCAAGAGCTCCTCCTCCCCGAGACAGCTCCCAGAGAAATGCTCCTGGCATGGGGACACTTCGGGAGCTGGGGAGCAGAGCCCTGAGCACTGGGGACTACCCATGCCCAGGGTCTTCTTGCACCTCCAGCCTGGCTGGGCATCTCCATAAGGGGCCACCAAGCTCCTGGGCACTGGCAGCCAACGCCTCGGCTGTGCCCGGCTGTGTTTGCTCAGCTCTGGTACCGTGAGCTGTGCCAGGCAATGGTGGCAGTGCCAGCAGTGCCAGTATGGCAAGCTCAGGGCCTGGGCTCCCCTTGCCAGCAGGTCTTGGAGCATTAAGATGTTTTTTTGAACATAGTGAAGGGCACAAAGTGAAGTGAAGGGCTAAGGAAGGGTCTGACTCGGGCAGAGCCCATCGCTCGTGATTGGGACAGGTTGGGGCTGATGTGGACCCCCAGGTCTGAGCCCTGGCAGGTGCTCCAGCACAGGTCCCTCCAAGAAGGACCTTGAAGGGCTGGAGTGTGGCCAGAGAAGGGCAACGGAGCTGGGGAAGGGTCTAGAGCAGGAGTGTGGTGAGCAGCAGCTGAGGGAGCTGGGGGGGTTGAGCCTGGAGCGAAGGAGGCTCAGGGGAGACCTTCTCCAGTCCCTGCAGAGGTGAGGAGGAGCCAAGCGAGCTCTGTGCTGGGTGCTGCCCAGCATGGGCACCGGTTTCATCCCCAGGAGCAATCCCTGGCACGGATCCCCTGACCCCCAGGAGCTGGCAGCAGAAGTGGCTGCAGTGGCTGAGGCTGAGGAGCTGGTGCACAGTGCTGGGGAGATGCTGCCAGAGGACACCCCCCATCCCCAGGGGCTGGTCGCCGGTGCCATGTGGCTGTCCCTGGTGCCAACCAGCACCTTATCCAGCCATGTGGCCGTCCCCAGGCTGGCCCACCCCTGTCCCCTCCCCGGGGCTGGACGGGCAGGGCAGCGTGGCCGGGAGCCCTCGTTAGCGCTGCTGGGAGCGTGCTAACGAAGCACCTTGGATCCATTAAGTTGTTATGGTCTCCGTTACATATTTACCAAACGCTGACAACATTTGTGTTCCTGGCTGCAGCTGGAGCAGCTTCCCTGGAGACCTGGGGATTTACGAGCTTCTCTCCCTTCCCTAATTCCTTTTGATGGTGCCTTTTTTTTTGTCTTGTGCCGCCCTCCATCCAGCCCCCGTCTGGGGCAGGGAATCTGGGGAGCCCTGGGTGGGCTCCGGGGCCTCCTTCCCATCACCCAGCCCCATGGTTTGGAGCCAGGGGAAGGCTCCATGAGCCAGGTCCTGCCCCTCAACCCCACGATTCTTGGGGCTACTGGTGTGGCACATGCCACTGGCAGCCCTGGCATGGGATGTGGCTCACATCAAACCCATGGGACTGGGGAAACATTTGATGGGTTCGCCCCCCACTGCCTGGCACTGATGCAGAGCTGGGGTGAGATGGGCACTGGGCAGGGGGCACATGGGTACTGGCGTGCCCGGGTGGGTTCTCCATGCCTGGGCTGTGCCAGACATCAATGTGACATCCCCCATCGCTGCCCACCCTGAGCCCAGCTCTGCCACAGTGGCACTGGCATTAGGATGCCCAAACCATCCCCCCACGGCAGTAGGGCATGGCTGGAGGCAGCTCCTGGAGGCACTGGGGTGCTGTGGGGTGCTGTGACATCCCCCCCAGTCCCTGCAGACCACACCAGCCCTTCTGCACTGGTTATACCAGGAGATACAACAAGAGTTTGAGGCGCAGAACCCCGACCAGACCCTTGGGTGCTGTCAGGACCTGAGGTCCCCGTGTATCTGTAGCATCAGGCCACTTGGCACCCAGCCTGGCACCCACCAGCCCTGTGGCACCCAAACCCCTCTGTGCCAGGCTGCTTCCCACCAGAGGTGTCCTGGCTGCCAGCCTGGCCACCCTCACAATCCCACACCCGCTGGCTCTGCCCAGCCATGACATTGAACAGCCCCAGGGAGAGCTGCCCTGGCTCCAGCCCCGCTCCTGCCAGCTCCTGTCCCTGCCCTGGCACATGCCAGGTCCAAACCCAACCTGCTCCCGGTGCAGAACCAAGTGTCAGCTCTGGCACCGCTCCCCGCAGATGGGTGGCACTGCCTGGCAAAGGGACATGAGCTGGTGCACAGCAGAGGGGTGCATGTACCTCAGCACAGCCCTGGCACACACCCTGCCCTTGCTCTGGCACCATCACCAGCTTGGCTGGTGCCTCTGCCCAGGGGAAGGATGGGGAGGGGGTCAGGCAGTGGCTGCCGTGGCTTTGAGCATCCTCCCAGCAGGTTTCTCTCCCCACACACTTAATGTGTTAAGCAGAGAAGGGAAATATTGGAAAACGAGCCCGTTCTGCCCTGTGCCCACTGTGCCCGGCTCTCCTGGGGTGTGCAAAGCTGGTCCCCATGCCAGCCAGTGTCCCTCTATCCCCTGCCAGCCCCGAGGGCAGGACTGGCATAGGTCAGGCAATGCCATGGGGCTGGGCACTGCCTCCTCCACGCACCCACCAGCGCCAGCCCCGTGCCATGCACCCAGAGGGGAACGCAGCTGGGCTGGGTGGAGGGGATGCTGGTTCCCAGCTCTTCCCAACCCCAGGAGTAGATCAGCCCCTTTCCACACCTCCTGCCCGCTCTGGGGCTGGCAGAGGCTGGCAGGAGCTGTGTCCCCATGTCCCCAAACCACCCCAGGGTACCTGAGGGGGCCGATCCGGCCACACGCAGCCCATACCTTGCTTCTTCCATCGGTTCTGCGTGAGCATTTCCACGGAGCTGATGAATAGCAGCAGCATGACTATTATCCACTGCATCTGGGCAGGAGGGAGTGCGGGCAGGCAGGGAATCAAATCATCCAAGCGGCTGGGCTGGTGGGTTCTCCTCCCGCCAGAGCCAGCCGAGGGGCGGCGGGTGGGTGGGAAGGAGCAGAGCAGCTCCAGGCTCACACCATCCCAGCCCGGTGCTGCTGCAGGCACCCAGCCCAGCTTTGAGGTGGCATCAGCTGGTGAGCTCCGGGGACGTGGTCAAGGGGCTGTCAGGCCAGGGGACCACTCATGGTGGTGGGGAAATGAGGCTGCTGCGGGAGCTCTGCCTTTATAGCCGGTGCCAGCCCCCCCTCCTCGCCCTCCCCTCCTTCAAAATAATAATAATACTTAAAGAAAAAAAATCCCCCGGCAGCAACAAAGCGACTGGCAAAGGAACTGGCTGGAGAACCCCCCCCTGCAGCCACCACCTCAGCTGGGAACCGTCCCCCTGTCCCGCCGCCGTCCGACTGTCCCGCTGCCATCCCAGCGCCGGGGTCACGGCGGAGCCCCCCGTGATTTGGGGGAGGTGGAGCCAGGAGGGTGACGCTGCTGGTACCAGCCCCCCCGTCCCCTGGGCTCGGCCCCCAGCTCCCAGCCCTGGCAGCCCTGGTAGGGTTGGGGGGGCTGGTGGGAGCCCCCCGGGCACGGCTGAGCCCCCCGGGCAGGCCGGGCTGGGAGCTGGGCTGGCGCTCGGGCAGCCCCGGCAGCTCCGGCTGTGGATCCGCTCTTGGTATTCCCAGGGTTGCATCTGACTCTGATTTTCCAAGCGCCTCATAACTCATGTCCCTCCGAGCTGCGGGAGCTGCTGAGCCGAGCCCAGTTGTGCTGAGCTGAGCTGAGCTTGAGCTGAGCTGAGACGAGTTGTCCTGAGCTGAGCTGAGCTGAGCTGAGCTCTGCCGAGCCAAACTGAACTGTGCCAAGCTGAGCCCAGCTGAGATGTGCTAGGCTGAGCCCAGCTGAGCTGAACTGAACTGGGCTGAGCTGGGCTGAGCTGAGCTATTCCTGGCTCCCAAGCAGAGCCCACATCCCTCCCCAGAATGCACCCCAGGCACTCTTGGTGTGCCCAGAGGCAGGTGCAGGACCAGGGGAAAGGGGCTCAGCTATTAAACCTCGCTTGCTGGGTACCTGTGGGTGCCACGGGTGCCAGGGCTGCAGGTTCCCGTCCTGGGATTGTGCCCACCCCATCATGCCAGCCCCGTGCCCCTGGTGACCTCCCCAACCAGACTCAAGGGCCACCAGTGCCATCCCCAACACCAGCCCTCAGCATCAAGTGCAAACAAGCACATTCCACCCCAGTGAGGACATAGAGGGGGCTTCTTGGGTCCCCCTGGGACAGACACTGACCCTCCTGCCCATCCCACACCCCAAGGCACAGGGAATTAATAGGGCCAAGAATTTTCTCTCATCTTTTGAGGGCAAACCCAGAGTGTCTCAAGCTGTGCCCAGGTGTCTCTACCAGCACGAGGGTCCCCGCTCGCTCCGTGGAGAGGGTTGGACCTTGGTGGCCCCAAGTCCTAATGGATTCCAGTCTCCCCAGGGGAGTCTCTGCCTGCTCCACTCTTGCAGGGTGCTGGATTTTACTGGGATCTGCTCCTACAGTCAGGGATGCTCTGGATCTGCTTTACCTGGGCTAGGGGATCCCTCTGAGCACCAGCAAACTCGTTGCACTGGGGAGGGTGATCCATGGATGGGGCTGCAGTGACGTGTCCATCAGTGTACCGGGACATCCGACCATGCCCAGGGAAAGCACAGGGGGTCACCCTCCTCTCTAATCCCACAAGAGTCTCCCTCCAGCTCCTCCTCTCCCCCCAGATGTCTCTCCCCACCTGGCACCACAGCGTTTCATTCCCCCAGAGTTAATGAATCAGACAACAAAGGAGCCACTTCAGCCCCCTTGGGCCTCGCCATAGGAAACCAGGAGTAATAACGGGATCATTTGGGGTCTTTTTTCTAATGCCAATATGAAATAAATTGGAAAATGACCCCTAAAGGGCAGGTTTTCAGCACCTGGCTCAGTGGTAGTTTCCATAAACAACCAGCCCCACAACACGGCATCCCCATGGTGTGGGCTGGGGGGGCTGGGGGGGCAGGGGCATGGGCATGGCACTGCCAGCCTGGCACGGGAGCTGAGAGAAATATGGATATGGGAATGGCGATGGAGATCCTTGAGTATCTCCCCAACCAGAGGTGGCTGCACTGGTGCTGGTGGGTGCTGCTGGTGAAGGACGGTCGTGGCCAGGGCAAATTGTGGGTGCCCGGTGGGGCTGGCACCCTGGCAGGGCTCGTGGCAGCTCCTCACCCCATGGCAGGGCCAGCCCAGCTCCCAGGAGCTGACTGGGAATCCTCACTGTCCAGACCTGGAAGGAAAACGCTGCCCCAGGGCCAGGGAAATGTCTCTTCCCCGGTCACACTCTGCTGCTGGCACCCGAGCGAGCCCAGCCAGGGTGAGCCCCGCGTGGGAATGCACTAATTAGGTGCCTCTCATTAGCACCGGGCCCTTGAGGATGTCACTGGGCAGCGTGCTCAGCTCTGCAACGTGGGGGCTTTGCCAAGGCCACCAAAGCTGCCGGTCCTGGGTCCCTGCCAGCGGGACAGGGTGTCCCCGGCAGAGCAGGGAATCCTCTCCTTGGCCTGAACTTGGCTAGTTGTGACAACTCCTCTGAACATTGTGGTGGGAAGGGGTGATGTGCTGGCCATGGGTGAGTAAGGAACCTGTTCCCCCTCTCCTGTGCCAGGAGGTGTTTGGGGGAAGCTCGGATGGCAGTGCCAGGTTGGCACCTGCAGTGACTCCCAGGGGGGAGCGAGGCCAAGGGCACTGGTGCCACCGGCAGCTCCCAGCTCCTCAGGCAGCCCCGTGCCGGGCAGAGGGAATGAAATGTTCCTCCTCAGCCTCCCAAAGCACCAGGGACAAAGTGTCCAGGAAGATAATTCGGAAAGTTTGTTTGACACTCGAACACTCTTTCATCTCGGGAAGAATCTTGGTGACTCTCCAAGGCAGCACACGCCCGTGGCACCACCCCAGGGGCTGCTCTGGGGATGCCTGGGGCTCCGGAGGGGACAGCCTGGTCCTGCTGGGCCCCTGGCATGGGGATGCTGGCACTGGGATGTAGACACCAGGGATGAAGACACCGGGGATGATGGCACTGGGACGCTGTATTGGGATGCAGATACCAGGGATGCTGGCACTGGGATGCAGGCATCAGGGATGAAGACATTAGGGATGTTAGCACAGGGATGCTGGTACTGGGATGCTGCTACTGGGATGATCCTGGCCAAGGCAGCAAAGTGAAAATGAAACATCTGGAGCTGCCTGACAGCTGGGGGAAGGAGACGTTGAGGGACAACGGGATGGAGAGAGCCCCTGGATGGAGGCAGAGCCTTCTCCCCAGGCACAAGGAGCTCCCCGCAGCCGTCGGGAGGGATATGTCCAAAGCAGGGGCCCTCGTGCATCCCAGGCAATGAATGTGGGTTTGATCAGGGGAGGGTTTGAGCGGATGGTAGCGGATAAGGAAGAAAAATATTTGGCATTCCTCTCCCATCATAACAAGCCCAGATGCTTGGACGGTGGCAGCCACTTCCCACAGGAATGGAAAGTCACAGCCGCTCCCCGGCCAGCTCGGCAGAGGCCCTTTCCCCGGCGCTTATGAAATGCTGGCTCCACCTAACACAGCACCACGGCCCTCGCTGGGCACCCCGTGGCACTGTCACCTCCATCCCCTGGCATGTTGGCAGCACCTGGGCTGGCACAGCCCTACAAGAGCTCCGGGGAGGCCGGTGCCGCGTGGAGCCGGGATGGGAAGCATCGGATGGAGCTGGTGGAGCCCCTGGGCTGAGCTGCTCCCCGGCAGCCCCTCGGTGCTGGCAGCAGAGCTGGGCAGGCTGTGGGTGCCAGGATGCCCCCATCTCCCCGGGGCAGGGAGGGAGGATGGTGTGACGGTGTCTCACTCCAGAGCTGGTGTCAGCCAAGCGCACCGAGTAGCTCACAGCACGCTTGCCCTCCTCCTCCTCCAGCCACGCTCCAGCTGCTCCTGGGCTTGTGCCAGTCCCGCTGCTCTCAGGGAGGATGCGACACCTTGAGAAGTTTAAGATTTTCCTGCAAATTTGCCTTAAATCAGATTGTTCATCCCCAAGAGCTCTCCGGAGCTCGCACTCCCCTCCCGCCAGCGCGGCTCCCCCGGCTCCGCTCCTGGAGCCTCCCTGGAGCGCTCCCGCTGCCAAAACAGAAGCAAAACCCAAAGAGGGAATTGGTGTCGAGCAGCGCCGAAGG
>VYZX01032444.1:0-95889 GCA_013401335.1 Brachypteracias leptosomus
CTACAAGAGATCTATGTCGCTTGACCTTCCCAACTGCGACATCTTAGGATGTGGGTTGTAAGTGAAATCTTGTCCTTACAGAAGTCTATAAGATTTAAGACCTTGCTCTCTGTAGAGCTAAAATTTCTTTGCAAGTATGTTTTATAGGTTTCAGTAAAGTACATCTTAGTCAAACAAAGTGAAGCAAAGAAATATGGAAGGTTATATTTAAAATTCTACATCACCACAGATACCCTGATCTGTGGCTGAATGGTGTGAAGAATAACTCTCCTATTAAAATTGACAGTAAATGTCTAAATCTTCTATAAAATTTCAAGATGTATTTGGAAAAATATTGACTGACAACTACATAAGTGCAATTCTAGAGTGCTTACATAATGTTCAAGGTATAGCACTGTCAAATTATCTTTTTAGTGTGTTCAGAAAGCAGATGAATCAACTTCCCTTATAGTAAAACGTGCTCAAACCTTTCCTCTAGATTGGAATCTGGTAGCTTCTGAGGTATAAACCAGTTTGCTGTAACTGTTTTATTTATGTCTAATTTTTTTTAACTTCTTTATGCTTCCGTCCTGGTAGGAAGCAGAAGTACCCAACCTAATCAGAAGTTCTGTACTCATTTCTAACCGGGATGTTTGAAAGCTTACAGTAACAAGAAACTATTCTCACAAGATTTCCAGCCAGGTTCTGCCAGTCTGAGAGGCAGACACTGGAGTGTGGTACTCATTAAATTTTATTATTTGGGGATGTGAAGATGGTTTCTCATGTCTCAGATCTCTCTGATTTCACTTCTTTCCTTTGGAATCTGTGCTAACATCAAACTTCAGTGTTAAACTCAGTTGTAGCCACCACTTTTAACTGTTACTTCCATGTGCATGTGAATCTGGGCTTATTTATCCTTTAGAATGAACCTCTCACATTAAAAGTTTACCAAACACCACTTGTATTATTCCTGGATCCTCAACACAGCAAATATAGGCAACCTTGTGATTATGACAGGGTGCTAAGTATATATACAGTATTCTTAGATATAAATCCTGGGCTGTTTAAATAAAAATATATAAAGATACAGAAGTTATATATACATACATATATACATATATATATATACACACAAAGTTAGGGTAAATTCTGCTCCTGGTCATGATATTTTCCTTCCATGTTACATGTGATTAGTAATTCACATGCAGCAGACCGAGATAATTTTCTAGAGTTAGTAATACTGACAGAGGAAGGAAAGCTGTTACCTTTCTGAACAATCTAGAAACATGAGTTTGCAGGGCTTATATGGAAAGCTAACTGACCTAGGCAAAATGTGTAACGATGGAAGCAAATGTCATTTTCCTCTCTTAAGTGAAGTGTTCTTATTAGTACAAAGAGATGCTCTCCATTGAATTCCCAGTGTATTACTTTGTTGGATAATTTAGTTACAGAGATTTTACTTCTGCAAATGTTAGAGAGTTCAGGTCTTGTGACCCTCACAAACCCTTAAACTCTTTGAGGTTTTGAAGACCTAAGCTTGTTTTTTCTTGAGAATTTTGACATTTTTCAATTCTCTTGCCAGGGACTGATTTAAACCTGCTCGCAGATTACATGTGAGCATTGCAATTGCTTAATCTTAATTTCATAATGATCTTCTGCCTGCCTGTCATTCTTAACAAGAGAAGACATATGACTTTTGAAGTTATTCATTGTAATCTTTCGAATACATAGGACTTTGTAAGACTTTATGAGATGCCTGTTGAAGACAATGAGGCCCAGATCTCATAGTCAGTATAAAATGCAGCTAGTAGTTCTCAACATCTTAACAGCTGATTTGATCTGCTGGGGGCATTGTGCTATTGCTTTTGGTGAAAATAAAAGTCTCCTAAGCATTTAATTCCCCACTTGGCTGTGGCTGCACTACTTGCAAAGAAAATAGATTAGTCGTATGGAAAATTCTCCAACAGCTGTATTTGTGATAGGTATCCGCCCATCCATTCATCTCTCTATTTATGTATAAAGGTTTGCTTTTTACTGACCAGGGTAAATGGTTCTTTAATTATATGAGATTAGACTGTAGTAAAATTTCCACTTCACTTTTTAAGTTTGCAAAGTAAATTGAAGCAATAACAACCACAAAACCCATCAATTTATTATTAGAGCAATCAAAAATATTTTATAAAAAAAAAAAAAAAAGAGCTCTACTTGGGTTAAAAGTCACATTTTGTTTTCCAGCCTTTAATGCACAGCTCAAAACATTTCAAAATAAAATACCAAAATGTTTTTCCTGAGACAGTCAAAGCAAAATACTTAGCATACCAAAACTAATTTCCTCTGTTCTTTTTCAGGTTTTTATTTCTGAATGATGAGTATAACCCAAATGAAAACAATTTCAGCTAGATACCTCTTACAGACTTTGTACTGGTCACTTGGGATTTCAGTTTTGAGCTGTGAAATAGTAGTCCACAAGTGATTTTGATGCTAGAAGTTATAACTTGAAGGACATTCAAAGCCTGATCCTGTTTGGATTGCTTTAATTTAGTTTGTTTTAATTTAGTTTGTTTTAGTAATAATTCTAGTTTAGATCTTGATGTTGGCAGTTAATTGTAGTTTCTTTCCTCCATTTATCTGGTGGTAGGGAATATAGTTCCAGGCCACAGTTTTGACTTTTTTTTTGTCTGACTTTTTTGCAGTGTTGCTTTTCACATGGACACCACTCTTTTTTGAGTAATATTTTATCAGTATATCCCACTATGATTAATTATATCAATAGATTATTGAAGTGACAGCTGGCTCTGGTGATGCATGATCTAATACACCATAAGAACAACATCTCATTTGGATTATACATTGCATAAGATTAATAGATAACCTCCCCTCCCCTTTTTCTTAGCTGTAGACAGGACTTTTACTAAGAACTTCAATGGCATTAGATTTGAAGTGAGAAAGTATTTCTAGTTTTACCTTCTATTTTCACTCTTGAACATAGAACGGAGCAATGTATGTCAGAATAATTTTTGCTGTAGGTGCAGGAAGTAAGGGAAACTTGAAGCCTGCCCTCAACTCCCTCAATAGGCTCCACATACAGAAAGGGAAAGGCAGATATTAGACAAAGTGCAATGCTTCTCATTATTATTCAGTGCAAAGTTTATCAAAATAATCATATTCTCTCTTGTAAAATGAAGCTATTTCCACTGGCTGCCCTGTTAAAGCTGTGTCAAGTCAATGGAAAGTGTTACAAGGACTTCAGTGCGCTTCACGTCAATCACAGAAGAGGAGAGCAGGGTAAGGTCTGAGAACCACACTGCAAGGTCTCTAAGATATCATCTCCAGATGTTTCTCAAATTTAGAAGATGCTGAACACTTGATTGAGATGCATTGTTTCACTGTTGCTTACTGACTTAGACCTACAAATATTTAATACAACCAGAGGAGAAAAGCATTCAGAAGAAAAGTGTTTTATTTAAAACTAGATGAACAGATGGTGCCTCTTGAAATTTCAGTCTTTTAATACAAGAAATGAGGAGCAGAATGCAGTCACAAGGGATCTTAGCTGGAGGAAAAATACATATACTTTAAAGTTTATTTGGAAGTTTCTCTCTCCTCTTAATTGTAGATAGGAATTTGCAAATATGTTTACACTGTAGTGTAAGAAAGAAAACATGGTGATGCAGATTAGAAGTTGAGAGGCCCAAAATGACTAGATTTGTTAAGTTCACCTGTGGAGAACCCACTGTTGTAACCACACTAATGAAACTGCTTTATCTTGAAAACAAATGAAACTAGTTTGCTTGGAGTCTTCAAAATACACAGCAGTCAGTGGGCTTTTCTTCTCTATTCCTAGTCTTCCATTCCATTAGAAAGCCATTGCAGGCCAGATCTTACTGCTTCACTAAAACAGAATTAGCTTCATGTGAAGCTCAGAGGTCTGTTCCAGCTTTCCCCAGTAGTTGCAGAAGTGTTTCTGCCCAATAAAATGTGTTTCTGCCCAATAAAATGTGTTTCTGAGTTATCACTAGCTGATTTAATCTGAATGGCTACATTTCACTCATTTTATGAGTTTTGGATAGCTGTGCTGATAACTGAACTCAGAACATTTCTTGTAATTTGCTATAACCAGTCAGCCTCACACAACAGAGGGAAAATTAGAGGCCAGAGAGTCTGTCTTTGCCTTTGCCTTTTGAGGGAGGGTGAGAAAAGTGAAAAAAGAGGGTTAAAAAGAGTGAGAACAAGAAAGGAATACTCAAGGAATACTCAAAAAGCTGAAAACCATTAAAACTTAAACCGAACTGACTAGGACATAATTTCCACTAACTTCAGCTGAAGTTACTGGAATTCATGGCCCTGCTTCCTTGCTGAGGGTCCTTCACAACAAAAGGTTTGCAGTAAAACATGCAGCTGAGGAATTTAATGCTAAAAAGTCATTGAACAGACTCCCCTTGATTTCTGTGATTCTTTGCATTGACTGTGCATAAGCTTGTAATTCTGCATTTGTTGTAAATATTCCAGACCTTGTGGTACCCAGGGAGACATCAGCTTTACATAAGAGCAGTTTAGGATTTGGGAGTACATTTAAAAAAACAAACAAACAAATACCTCAGAAACTAACACTTTAATTACCAAAGAGCTGGGAAAGTACTTAAATATGTGCTTGAAGTCTGACATGAATTTATGGAAGCTTCCTAACTTAAGGTGTATCCCTGAATTGAGACGTGGGTTTTTAAGGCCAAACAGGACATGTGTGATGTTGTTTTTTCCTTTATTTAATTACCCAGCCATGGAAATATTTTTTGTTTACTGGAAAACAATGCATTGGTGGGCCCAGATGTAATTCCAGGCCTCTGGGCAAAATGCATTACATGATCCTTTCTGAATGCATTTGCAAAATTCTAATGGGAATTCCAATAAAAGAATTAATAGAAATGAAGTTACAATCTGTCCTAGTTGCAAAAGGAATTTTTATCCTTAGTTTCTGGTTAGGCTAAAGAAATCCCTAACCTAAACTTGCCACCAGGTGCTTGTGCATTTGTGTGTCTGCTTACAGAAAGTCATAACTGTCATATGCTGGTCCTGGAAAACAAAAAGTGCAGTTTTTAACTCCTTTGAAATAGTCTCAAGTAATGCTTCTAGAGCTTTGCTGCCTTGGTTAGAGAAAGGAAAGATTTACAGCAAGATACAGCTTGTATCTCACACTAAAAAAGGTATTGTGGGAAGAGATGTGGTAGTATTTTTTGGTGGTGAAAAAATACTCTTTCATCGAAAAAGTTTATTTAAACTGTTGACTCATTTCAGCGAAACCTTGTCTCTTCCTTAAAAATTCAAACCTTAGTTTTAATTTGCTTTTTTTTATTGGAAGAGAGTGGTATATTAGTTCTAAAACATTTCTACATTTCACTGTCAGACAACTTTTATGAAATCTCCAAACTAGTTGAAAACTAATCTGGTTTCAATTTGAACACTTTTAAGGGAAAGCAAAAATTTTTGGTTTTATAAATTCCAAACTGCTTTTTAATTTTGATTTTGTTCAGCAAATTGGAAAATTATTTACTGGAAAAATGTCATTTCAGTTCAGCAATTAAAAGCTGAAGCTAGAAAACTGTAAATAGAAAATAAACATGCATTTTCTAACAACAAGACCTAGTATCCCCTGAAAAAAGTTAAGTTAGAGTCATGCCAGGTGGTTCATTAGTTGAATTATCTCAATCAACACTGAATAGCTTTCTGAAACTGCCATTGTAACTTGGCCTGAATTTGGCGACTTGATGTTGGGATTAAGTGAGGTTGCTTTCTGCGGTTTACTGCAAGTCAGATTATGTGGTTGCTGTAGATTCATAAAGCCTTGCAAATCCGTAAGAGTATGCAGCCCACAGTAGAGATCTACAGTTAAACTTGGGATAGTCAAAGGTCTTTTATTAGAAAAAAACTATTCCCTCAAGTAAGAGCAGGGAATAGAGCTTCCTTTTCTCTGAGATTCAGTGACAGGTATCAGGCTAATCTGCAAAACATTTCTCTTAGCTGATCTCATATTGCTTGCAATGTTACTTGGGGTTAGTTTTCAAAATCAAGTAACTCTTCTCCTGCTTTCTGCTCACACACAGGCACCAGATGAAAATGAGTAATCTATTTTCATTTATATAGCAAAACCAGTTGTAGAAAAGGGCTGTGTATGAAATTCTAAACCCAAAGATGTCAACCTTGTCCCACTCAAGCAGCTAGGAAGACAGACTTGTGCTTTTCATAGAGACAGAGTGTGTGAATTGCTATGCAGCAGGATGCTTTAATGCACTTAAGGTCACCCAACATACGAATGTGGAAAGGTTTTCTTTTCCTTTTCCCCTTCCTTTTCCCTTTTTCCCCTTTCCCCATTTTTTCCCCTTTTCCACCTATTAGAGAGCAGTGTAGGGGAAAGGGACCTGGGGGTCCTGGTGGACAGCAGGATGACCATGAGCCAGCACTGTGCCCTTGTGGCCANTTCCCACCCTCTTTTCCCCTTTCCCTCTTGCTCTCCCTCCCATCCTCCACTCTTCCCCCCCTCCTGCCTCTCTAAAAGACTCTTAGACCTTTTTTCAAAGGCTCAGATTGGCAAAACATGCACAATGACCCCTTCTTTGCCTTATTTCCTGTTTTAATTGAGTGTCGAAGGTTATACGTTGCTATTAGAGCAAGACATGAGTGGCAGAAGGGGTCAGGGACTCTGTGGCTTTCTATTAGAGCCATAAAAACAAAATGGAATGATAATTTCACCTGCTCTAACCCCAATTTTTCCAAGATGTGATAGACACTGACCTTAGTGTTTGACTGCTATTGACTATGTAAACTGCAGCCACCCTAATTCTGCTTACTAAACAACAGATGTGCCCTCTATGACCATGATGGGAAATAAAACAATAAAACATACACACAGAAGATTCAAACAAACAGACTAATCCAGGTGACATAAAACGATAAAATAATGCCTTACTGAGGAGGTCAAACCCTTTCCTTGACTGGTGTGCCCCTACAGCTATTTCTGCTACCAATTTACAATTTTTTTCTTTTTTGGCAGAACATCCTATATCCATCTCCAAGTGTTGGGACATAGGCAATAAATCTTAACTACTAGAGAAGTGCCATCTATGCCACTTGAAAAGTTTGTGGGTCTCAGGGGGCATGGGTTGTTTTATTTTGTATGCCTGTATTTTGGAGAAAGTGAGGAAAGAGTGTTTCTTTTTTTTCAAGGCAACTTTTTATGAAATGCAGGAATATTCCTAAAAACCTTCCTGGTCAAAGAATGAAATGAATAAAATTAAGAGTATATGACAACAAAAGTCATTATTTTATGTTAGGATGTTAAAATATTAACTTCTATTTACTATGAATGTCTTAAGTTGAGGTATGTAGCCAGATCCACATCCCAGCCAGATCAACTAAGGTGCTTCATTTTACCTGGTCTTTGATCCAGGCCCACAATAAGGAAATTCCAAAATGTAGTTCTTCACTTATTTATAACTTGAGAATTACTTTTAACCATATGGGGTATCTGGTGTAAAATGACAAAGTTTATTTCAAAATTCATTAATAATTACTATGAGAGAGCTTCAAAAGGTGCTGAGATTCATTCTCTTTAGAACTTCTACTTCTGGATTTGGCACAGACCCATGAGAAAGATATTTAGTAGAATAATCCATTTGTGTTACAAATTAATGTGAAGTGGGAGAAACCTTTTGAGACCTCCAGCAATCACAAATTTTCACTTGTTCTACCAAGAAGTATTTACCAATCCATACAAAATACTTCTGCCCAGACTGTAGATTTTAGATCAGATTATGCAAAACAATAGCAGCCACATCTGTAAGCTTTGCCATAGCAACAGTGAGGAACTCCAGAGGGTCAGAAAGGAGGACAGCCCTCTTTCATTTGCTATTGATGGCAGTATCCATGGAAACCCCTTTTAATAGTATCTGCATCAGGCTGAGAAAACAGGTATGCTCTCTTCTAAAAGGGAGTGCATTAAAAGAACACAATCCTTTGCAAGGTCAGCTCTTGAAAACCTTGAAGAACCCCTTAGCCAAGAAAGCTGGAGGACTGTAAATCCTCAGCTTCTTTACTAAGAAGCTCAGCTACAATCACATTAGCACTCTGTAACATAGAGGAAAGTAAAGCCTTTGTTCCCTCTTTAAGATGTTGCACCCCTGAGAACCCTCTTCCTTCACTAGAAGAATATACAGAAGAGGTGATTACATGGACCAAGAGATTAATTATGAACAGAATTCAATGGGGAGAGACTGACAAAAGTACATGCACTGTATGTTTAAAATAAATTTAAAAAGATCGAAATGCAGGAATGCCATATGGCAAGTGCCCTTAAACTAAGAATATGTACACAAGAATATTATTCACATGGTAACATTTTAAAATATCTGTAAACTCAGCAGTTTATGGATAAGTGGTTTGAAGGAAATGATGCTGCCTCCCTCTCCCATCTGGGCTGTTTGAGTGAGAAACAAAAAATTATCATATTTTTAAATCATTATAGTGGCAAAGCATTTCTGTCTCCCACTTTTGATTTCCACAACTAAATTAGTCTGAATGTGATTTTGGGAAACAAAAGGTTACAACTTTATCATTTTGTGATTCATTTGTAAATAAGGACTGTCACACACTAAGGTTCAGTTAGAAAGCAATTTCTGATGATTTTTAAGCCCAAAGTATTATCTAAAGTAAAAAAAAAATAATAAAAAAAAAGCACAGCAAAAAACCCCGACCTGTTAAATATGAATAAAATCTTTCCATTAAATTCACTAGATTTGGGATTACATCCCAAAAGCGTTAATTTTTGTTATATTGCCATGAGAAAAGTAATCTTCCATAGCAGATATTACATTTTAGTTAACTGCATAATGTGACTGTGAAGCAGACATTGTGACAAACCTGTCCCTTTTTTTCCAGACACACTTGCATGTCACTGATTGATCTCTCCTTCCTCACTGAAAGAAAAAAAAACAAACTGAGTTCTCCTAATGAGTCAGTAGTTTGTGGCTAAGGACAGAATGTATGGATTGTACACTCCACATGACATACAGTCTGCCAAGGAAGAAACTTGAGGTCTAGTTGATGAGGGAATCATATTATTAGAAAGATATTGTGGTTTAAATTATGAAGAATTCTATACATGTGATTACAAGACAGTTTCATGACATGTTTCATGACAAGGAAAACTGACAAGTGCAAATTAGATCTGTCTTGTAAAACCATGAAAACCATAAGCCATGATAAAATTTTACAAAAAAATAAAGGTATTGGAATTAAACATTTAAATATGTAGATATGCTTTCTGTCTCAGTGCATATAATTCAAATACGTAGAATAACTGAATCACCTACAGTAATTCAGGGCATCAGAGATCTCTGGAGACTACCTAATCCAACTTTTTGCTCAAATCAGGGCTCATTCAGGGACTATCTGGTTGAGTCTTAAGCATCTCCAGTACGGGAGAACATCTTTCTCTGGGCAACTTGCTCCAGTATTTAATGACCCTTACGGTGATTTTGTTTTCTTTATCAGGCTGTCCCCTGCTCCAACTTTTCCCTGTTGCTTCTTCCTACCACTCACTGAACATCTGCAAGAAGTCTCTGGCTTTGTCTTTTCCCATCAGGCAGCTGCAGACAGCAGCAAGATCTCCTCTTACCCTTCTCTTCTCCAGGATGAACCAGCCCAGCACCTTTCGCCTCTCCTTGTATGACCCAGGCTTTAGCCCTGACCATTGCTGGGACCCTACACTGGGCTCACTCCTTTCCATCAGAGTCTGTCCTGTGTCAGGGGCCCAGACCTGGACCCTGCACTCCTGGTGCAGTCTCACCAGTTCTGAGCAGTGGTGCAGGATTGGTGCCCGGCCCTGTTGCTGCACCCGTGCTGGTGCAGAGCTGGATGTGGGGGCTGCTTTGCCACCGAGGAGCTGTGCTGCCTCTTGGCAACCTGCTGCCTCCCAGAGCCTCAGGACATTTCAGAGCTGCTGTTTGCATCAGTAGTAGTAGCTTTCTGAGCCCAGCACTCCAGGCAATTTTCCACCCACTTTACTATTCACTTACTCATTAACCCTGTACCTTACCAATCTGGTGAGAAGAAAACTAGGAGAGACTGTGTTAAAAGTTTTGCCCAAATCAATGTACAGCACCCACTTCCCTCTCCTTATCCACACATCACTAAAAGCAGTCAGGATGATTGGGCAGTATTTGTCCTCAATAAAGCCATACTGGCTCTTCACAGTTGCCTCCGTGTCCTTCATGTGTTTATTAATGGCTTCTAAGAGGATTTGCTCCTTTCTCTTCCAGGGACTGTGATGAGGCAAAATGGCCTGTAAGTTGCCTTGATCCATTCTCTCGTTATCTTTCTTTAAGATGGGCACAATGCTTGCCTTTTTCCTCTCTGGACCCACCAGCTTCTGTGTGTTTAACTGGTTTAAGTGCTCCCAATCTCGATCCTCCCTTCTGTGGGTACTGCCTTGCTCCTACGAGCTCTAGCAGAGACTTAAGAAGCCCTGAAAAGGACAAAATCAGCAGTTCTGAAGTCCACAGTTATAATTCTGTTTTGCTGAATTCTCTTAGGACCTTAGATTTCACAGTTTCATGGTTCCTGCAGCCAAATCTGCCCTTAATTTTCACAACCTCCACAACTTCTTTCTTGTCTGTAACAGGTCCAACAAACCATCACCTCTAGTCTGTTGATTGATCACTTGCATCAAGAAATTGCTCAGAGTTGCCAGAAAACTGTATTGCTTGTGCCTGACTGTATTGCCCTTCCATAAGACATGTTAGCATCTGTATCTACTTTTATAGATAGACAGAAATTTCAGATTGGCACTGCTGATAAACAAAAGGAAGAAAATCTCCTCTGGGCCTTAAAAAAAGTATGAAAAATTGATTTTTCAAAGAGCTTTCAGGAGAACGGAGTAAAAACATGATTATTCTGTTTTATCCTCTTCTTCCCATGCCTACAACCTAGCTGGTTGAGTAGAATATATGTGGGTTAGATGCCAGGGCCAGTACCAGCCAATACCAGCTCTGAGCAAAAGTGCAAGTCCTTGAGGCTCACAAACTTGGGCCGTCTAGATTGGAGCTTATTGGTAGGATTCCTGTTTCTGGAGAGAAACTGGCTTTGGGAAATAACCTGGACTTTCAGAAAGAAGCACAAGTTTCTTATTTTCATACATAGAGGGTGAATAACCAAGATTTTGGGATCCAATATACCCATTTTTTCTTTTTGAAGCTGGAAATCAGTCAGCCTGGAAATTGTGAATCATATGTATTCCATATATATATTGACAAACATATGTATTCTAGAAACAGATACTCTGGAAAGTTTTGTGGGAAATAAGCATGTGTATATGAATAGTGCACTTATTTATAGGTAAGAAGAATAATGAAACTATTCACATTTCATAAATAGCCTGAACAGTCAGATGATGTTTTTTTATTCTTTGTTCTGGGCAGGCAGCTTTTGGAAAAAGTCTGAAGTAATCTATGAAAATTTAAGGACTCTGTGTGTGTGTGTGAATTTCTCTTCTTGGTTTTACTCAAGGTCAGAATAGAAGATCTAAGGTTACTACTGGCCTTTAAAAATCTTTGTCTGAACCTGCTTTTCTGGCCAAGTTCAAGTAAAGAAGGAAACTTGTCTCCCTAGGCAAGGAGAACTGCCTGTGTCTATACTCATAGGATGTGGATTTTACTTTATTTTTACTCGTTGTGCAAGGTCACTTATGAATCTTTTGACTTTTAAAATGAAATTGCAAAGGCAAAATGACATCACTCACTTCAAGAGGTCATTCAATAAATTGCTGTGCAAGTCTGCCTTTCAGAGGTTTTTGGACCACACTTTTATTTCTCCAATGCAAAAGCAGTAGCCTGAGCAGTAGAAGGAATAGTAGAATGGTTTGGATTGGAAGGGACCTTAAAGATCGTCTAGTTCTGACCCTCTTACCATGGGCAGGGGCACCTTCCACTGGACCAGGTTGCTCAATGCTCTGTCCAACTTGGCTTTGAACACTTCTAGGGAGGGGGAATCCCCCAACTTCTCTGGGCAACCTGTTTCAGTGTCTCACTGCCCTCATAACAAAGAATTTCTTCCTAATATCTAATCTAAACCTACCCTCGTTCAGTTTGAAACTCTTACCCCTTATCCTATCACTACACTCCCTGATAAAGAGTCCTTCCTTATCTTTCCTGTAGGCCCCCTTTCAGTACTGGAAGGCTGCCATAAGTCCTCCCTGGAGCCTTCTTTTCTCCAGACTAAATAACCTCAACTCTCTGTCTGTCCTCATAGGGGAGGTGCTAGTTCTCTCCTTTTCTTTCTCTTCAGACAATCAAAGGGAGCTTCCTCTTCAAACAATCCAAGGGGGAACAGACCACCGAGAGAGAGCTCAACAAGCTGCCTCCAACAGGAAGTTCCTCCAACTGGCCCCAACAAGAGCTCTTCTCACTGGCCCCAACAGGAAAATCCTTTCACAAAAGCCAACAAGAACTCTCTTATCCTTGTACTCTCTCTTCCAACTGATCAGCTCCTTGTTGCCTCTCACAAACTGATCAGTTCTTGGTTGATATAGCTCTAGCTTTGCCCAACACTCCAACCATGATCACCTGGGGGANATGGCAAACTTGCTGAAGGTGCTCTTAATCCAACTGTCCTTGTCATCGACAAAGAAATTAAACAGCACTGGTCCCAATACCGACCCCTGAGGAACACCACCCATCACTAGTCTCCAATCAGACACTGAGCCATTGATCACAACTCTTTGAGTGTGACCATCCAGACAATTCCTTATCCACCAAGTAGTCCATCCATCAAATCCATGTCTCTACAATTTAGAGAGAAGGATGTCATGCAGGACAGTGTCGAATGCTTTGCCAAGTCCAGGTAGAAGATGTTAGTCACTCTTTTATCCATCCACACTGTAACCCTATCATAGGAGGTCACCAAATTTGTCAGGCACAATTTACCCTTAGTGAAGCCATGTCGGCTATCACCAATCACCTCTCTGTTTTCCATGTGCTTTGCCATAGTTTCCAGGAGTTTCAGCTTACTGATCTTGCTGATCACAGAGATGAGATTGACTGGCCTGTAGTTCCTCAGATCTTCCTTTTTTCCCCCTTTTTAAGATGGGGGTTATGTTTCCCCTTTTCCTGTCACTGAGGACTTCACCAGACTGCCATGACTTTTCAAATATGATGGATAGTGGATTAGCAACTTCCTATAAAGTCCTTCGGGACCTGCACATGCTTCTCATCAGGTTCCATAGACTTGTGCACCTTCAAGATCCTTAGATGATCATTGAACCTTATCTTGTCCTACAGTGAGTAGTTCTTCATTGTCTCTGTCCCTGCCTTTGCCTTCTGCAACTTGGGCAGTGTGGCTGGAGCACATGCCGGTAAAGACTGAGGCAAAGAAATTGTTGAGTACTTCGGCCTTCTCCATATCCCTCATGACCAGGTCCCTTATTTCCTTCTGGAGAAGGACGACATTTTCCCTAATCTTCCTTCTGTCACTGACATACTTATAGTAATTTTTTTTGTTGCCCTTGATGTCCCTGGCCAGATTTAATTCTCTCTGGGCTTTGTCTTTCCTAATGTGATCCCTGGCTGCTTGGACAATTTCTCTGTATTCCTTCCAGGCTACCTGTTGTTGCTCCCACCCTCTGTAGGCTTCATTTTTGTGTTTGAGTTTGTCCAGGAGCTCCTTGTTCATTCATGCAGGCCTTCTGGCATTATTGTCTGACTTCCTCTTTGTTGGGATGCATTGATCCTGAGCTTGGAGATGATGCTTGAATATGGACAAGCTTTCTTGGGCCTCTCTTCCCTCCAGGGCTTTATCCCATGGTATTCTACAAAACTGATCCCTGAAGAGGCCAAAATCTGTTCTCTTGAAGTCCAGGGTAGTGAGCTTGTTGTGTGCCCTCCTCACTGTCTTAAGGATCTTGAACTCCACCGTTTCATACTCCAGCTGCCCTTGAGCTTCACATTACCCACCAGCCTCTCCTTGTTGATGTGAACAGGATCTAGCATAGCACCTCATTGACTATCCTATCACTTGGAGAAGGAAGTTATCATCAACACATTCCAGGAACCATCTGGATCAGTTATGGCCTGTTGTGTTGTCCCTCCAACAGATATCGAGGTGGTTGAAGTCTCTCATTTTCCAAAAGCTGCCTGCCCAGAACAAAGAATAAAAAACCATCATCTACCTGCTCAGGCTATTTATGAAATGTGGATAGTTTAATTATTCCTCTTACATATAAGTAAGTGCACTATTCATATACATATGCTTATATTCTAGGGCTTATCAACATAAGGCTGCTTATACCTGTCAATAGAGGGCCTCATCCACTTGGTCTTCCTGGTCAGGTGTCCTGTAGCAGACCTCCACTGTAATGTCGCCCGTCCTTTAATCCTGACCCATAATCTTTCAGTTGGCTTCTCATCCCTGCCCAGTGGACATCACAAGATCCTGTGAGATAGTTTTACTGTAAGTAGAACCATTGCAGTTATTTCAACAAACCTCTCTGAAATACCAAGAATTGCTTTTGTCTGAACAAATGATCACACTTTTTAATGATTGCTTTGCTAAATGCTGGTTTAATTATTGTTACAACATGCACTGGGATTCTTCTAGCCCAAGTTTGAACATCAAGTTAGCAGTCAAAACTGATGGTTGTTCTTCATAGCAGAGTAGCACTGAAAAAGCTTATACACGTAAGAGTTTGTCCAGAAGACAACAATTTTAACAATTGCCAATTGAAATGTGAAAAAAAAACCCAACCAAAAAAACCAAGATGAAAACTGTCTTCCTTCCTATCATTGTCCTCTAGAGTAGCTCAATTCGAGGAGTCTTTGTGGAGAAGGTGACATGCTCCCCAGGGTCTACTGTGTTTGCATGGGACACTATTTTGGACATGAGTACAGTGAAAGAAAATATATTGCAAGAAATAATATTTTCATATATTAAACTTTTAGCCTCAGATAACCACCTCAAAATCAGAAACTTGTGGAAGATCTGGGCAATAAGGCCTAAAGCACAAGGCAGGGAAGGGATTTGGGAATACCTGAAGAAGGCTAAGAAGTCAAGGGCTTCTGGGTTTAAATTATTCACAGATCATCTACATAAACAGTAACACCTACTGCTGCTAAATGAAAGTCATGTAATTTTCTGTGTATGCAAAATTTTTTTTTGGTGTACGAAAATACTGTCTTCATCCCCAGGAAAACAGCTGTTGAAAAGGAACTGGTTTTTTTACAGATCTTATATAGGTATACCTTTTGTTCTCATCTTTCAAGCCACCCAAAAAATCTCTGTCACAAAATGCTTAAAATAGACTGTTTGTTTCCTTATATAGACTGTTTGTATCTTATAAACATTTCTTTAATGAAAGCACATATTTTAATAACAAAAATTGTCCTCAGATTAAGACATTTCCTTAAGAAACATGTGTTTGAGAAGAAGGACTATGTTCACGGTCATGGTCGCTAACCAAGTGCCATTATATGGAGCTTTGAGCTGTAAGAACATCTGATAAGTGAAATTTTCACATGTAAGGGACCATACTGTTTTATAAAAGCTGTGGTAATTTTCCAGTTATCACTATGAAAGCAGATAATCATGACAACAAATAATCATACCTGTAGATCAAAGATGTTTAAGTGGCACAGAATTACCTTTGCTTCCATGCTATTTGAAGACATCTATCCTGTCAGATGACGGGCAGTGATCAAGTAGCAGTGCAATCAATCGATACGCAACATCAAGGGCAGATATAGCTCTGTGTCATAATGTATATAATAACAGCTAATTTCAGAGAAGACAGTGTTTAGAAGTGCCTAGTATTGACTGCTCAGGATCATGGGCTGACACTGTCATCAATTGCTAATGTGTTTTTGTAGCTTCTCTGGATTGATGTTGTTGGTTCGTATATAATAGGTTTTATTAAATCTGAAAAACTGTGGCACTCTCACTTTGTAAAACTGCTTGAGGGGGTGTTCATTGCACAAATAGAACTTTATTGTTAATATTGTGCTGAAAAGGAGATGGTAGAGAAATGGGTATTATTTTATTCCTATCCTTGTCTCTAGTTAAGAGATGTCTCACCCTTTATAGGAAGTCTGTCACAGCTTAGGTTAACAGTTTATTTTTCTATATCAAAAAACCACAAACAAATGGTGCTAAGTGACTCTAAACTCCTTTGATTCTGATGTGCTTCCTACTCACATATATATCCTAACGTAATAATTTGCACTGTCTTCTTCAGATTTTTATTTCTGATCATTTTTTGCTCGCTCATAAGCCCTTCTAACTTAATCCTCTATTCCATTTCCCCACAGAGAGGAACTTTTCCCCCAGCTTCTGCCTATCCAAGAGATCCTCTACAGAGTTTAATCTTACTTGGATTTTGGTTGAGCCAGGGCTTGCTGCTAACTATTTTCCATTACTTAAGCTCCTTGGTAATCCTGTGGAACAAGAGATAATAATGCTTTTCTCCCCTGAGATGAGAGATCTCCTCACACTGCCCTGTGCCTCCTAGCCGTTCTGCTTACAGCAGGTATGTTACATACCGCATTCTGGCTGTTCTTAAACAAAGTTGAGCAAGATTATTTAAACAAGGCTTGGATATCTGTCCAAGTCTGTATAATTTTCATTAAGCAGGTATCACGAGCAAGTAATGATGTATCAACAAAGGTCATATTAATACCACTTGTTCTCTGCCTAGCTTCTTTGTGAATTCACTCAAGAATGGGCAAGTATACTGAAAAGTGAAGGGGGACAACAGTAGAAGGGGAAAGTGGATGGCTGTAGAGTAATGCTGACCTCAGCAAGTCCTTAACTAAATTTTCCTGAGCTGGAAAACTACTCAGGATCTGGTTAGCTCTGAATGCAGACAGAAACCTGAAGCAGCTCATCATTTAAGTGTGTTCTTCTGTCTTTAATAATAGCTCTAGGCTTTTTCAGTCCCTCTACTCTTTTCTTCCTATCAGAGATTACTTTGTCATTTATATTTGTTTAGAAGCTCATGTTTTAAACTCATACATCCAACTGAAATGACTGAATCTACAGATTTAGTCAGATCAAATCTGGCACTGTGACACACTTCATGGCATGATGCACTGCTTAGATCATGGATCTTGTATATGCACTTTTCCTGTGCTCTAGGCAAAGTTTAGCATTTATGTCTTATTGTCTGATTTCCAAGAGATTCATCTATTCCTTACAATATTTGGTGTTACAGAAAAGAGTACTCTTGCCATACAGCTTTTCTTAAAAAGAGGAATAATTGAAGGAAACAGAAAATTTAAAAAGCAGGATTTGTTCTAATGCTTTGTAGCAGCATTTTCTTATTTTTTTCATAACTAAGTTCCCAGGAATGTTTTTTGGGGAAAACATTATTAGCAAAAATAAAGTGTGACAGCAAAGAAACAGTGATATAGATTGTCCCTTATAGAGAGCGCTTACAGAGAAAGCACGGGCATTAACCTTTCCAAGGACCATGGACCTTTGTAAAACTCAAAATCACAGTGACCTTTGCAGACCTCTGCTAAACCCACTTCAGGAAGGGAATTTTGCTTGATTTACAGAGGAGGGAAAAAAGCCACCCCAGACAAAAAGTAGTATAATGTAAATGCAGTAGACTGAATGCATGGTACCTTTACAGGGCTGTTTTGCCTTAATGCTAGTGTTAAGTCTTTCTGTTCCTATGTCACTATGTTAAAGTGTGAGCATCTTCCCCGTGAACAAATTGAAAAAAGATTCGTTTGTCTCCTAAAATCTCAGTACTTCCTGTAAAACTGTATTGATGTCTTTCATGTGCAATAGCTTTACAAAAGCTAAGGTGCTGTTGTGGGTTCCTAACAAAACATTCATTTTTTCACTGAAAAGAGTTAAGAAACTCAAAGAGGTTGATCAATAAGTCCATTCACCTTAGATCTATCCTTTTTTGAACAGATGAAAACAATATGTAATAGGTGGTAAGATAGTAGTTCTGTTACTTTTAAATAGGACTCAGAACTCTTTGCCACAAAATTTGCATGTTTTATGAAAGTAGTCTATGTACTGAACTTGACTTCAGTAAAGCCTTTGACAATGTCTCTCACAGCTAAACTGAGGAAGTGTGGACTGGACGAATGGGTAGTGAGGTGGACTACAAACTGGCTGAAGGAAAGGAGCCAGAAAGTCGTGGTCAATGGGGCAGAGTCCAGTTGGAGGCCTGTAACTAGTGGAGTGCCCCAAGGGTCAGTACTGGGGCCAGTATTATTCAATATATTTATCAATGACTTAGATGAGGGAGTTGAGTGTACTATCAGCATATTTGCTGACGACACCAAGCTGACACACCAGAGGGCTGTGCTGCCATCCAGCGAGACCTGGACAGGCTGGAGAGTTGGGCGGGGAAAAATTTAATGAAATATAACAAGGGAAAGTGCAGAGTCCTGCATCTGGGCAGGAACAACCCCAGGTTCCAGTATAAATTGGGGAATGACCTATTAGAGAGCAGTGTAGGGGAAAGGGACCTAGGGGTCCTGGTGGACAGCAGGATGACCATGAGCCAGCACTGTGCCCTTGTGGCCAAGAAGGCCAATGGCATCCTGGGGTGTATTAGAAGAGGGGTGGTTAGTAGGTCGAGAGAGGTTCTCCTGCCCCTCTACTCTGCCCTGGTGAGACCTCATCTGGAATATTGTGTCCAGTTCTGGGCCCCTCAGTTCCAGAAGGACAGGGAACTGCTGGAGAGAGTCCAGCGTAGGGCTACAAAGATGATTAAGGGAGTGGAGCATCTCCCTTATGAGGAAAGGCTGAGGGAGCTGGGTCTCTTTAGCTTGCAGAAGAGGAGACTGAGGGGAGACCTCATTAATGTTTATAAATATATAAAGGGGGAGTGTCACGAAGATGGAGCCAGGCTCTTCTCGGTGACAAACAATGATAAGACAAGGGGTAATGGGTACAAACTGGAACACAGGAGGTTCCACTTAAATATGAGAAGAAACTTCTTCTCAGTGAGGGTAACAGGACACTGGAACAGGCTGCCCGGGGAGGTTGTGGAGTCTCCTTCTCTGGAGATATTCAAAACCCGCCTGGACGCCTTCCTGTGTAACCTCATCTAGGTGTTCCTGCTGCGGCAGGGGGATTGGACTAGATGATCTTTTGAGGTCCCTTCCAATCCCTGACATTCTGTGATTCTGTGATTCTGTGATTCTGTGAACAATTGTTCTGATTTCTACCAATTTATTTATAATTTATAGACATTTTTAAATTACATCCAAGGCCTCTTTTGATACTGCCTAACATTAAAAAATACTGTTAAAATTAAATGAGCAGCATTTTTATCTGTTCTGTTCAAACCACAGATGCTAGGTTTGATTTTATTTCTTGCACTGAGATTGAAATTCTATTTTAGTATGCAGAACTACAGTCTAGGGAGTCATAAAATGCAGAGTGTTTTCATTAGATGATGTCTCTGCACCTCTAGTTAACAGGAAAGCTGATTCATCACACAGTAGTGATCAAGACACTGGGGCCTAAAAGGGAAATTGACCACAAAAAGGAAAAAATAATATACCTGTTTTGCAGCATGTAATTGTTTGCTTTTGGGTTAAACTCTAATTCTGCCAGTGAGACTTTTTTTTAAAAGTACAGCCATTTTTTACAGATCAAGGCAATGACAAGGTTGAAACATGCGTTATTCTTCCTTTTACAGACTATTAGTTACTGAATTTTAAAGGCTTATTTCTAAGTGGTGACTCGTCTGGTATTTCTCCTGATGCCTGAATAATTTGTTGGCTAAATTTGTTTGAACAGTATATTCCTGTTTAAAAAGTGTATTAAAAATAAATAAATAAAAAGGAAAGCCTGCAGAAAACTGCAGGTGCAAAATTATTACTGCATATAATGATTAGTATTTTAAGGAAGTACTTTAAACATTAATTATATAGTTTTGTTATCTCGATTTCACAACTTAGCATAGGCTAGTGAAGTGCTGGGGCCTGAGCAATGGGCCCTGAATCAAAGTTGACCTATGGATGAATCTCACAACCAGACAGTGTGTGTTTGTGACAGAAATCAGCAGAGGATTTTTCTCTGCTGGGAAATTAGCTGATTATCTGTGAGAACAAACACACAGCTATCCCGAGAAATGGGTGATTAAAACCAAAGCAGATAGAGATACCTCTTTTTTTGGGTTCCTTCCCAGGCTTAGCCAACCTTGGATGGAACCCAATAAGGAGGAAAAATAGCAGGTGTCCTGCTTTTGAAGTTATTTTTAAGGTTGCCTATGTGACCTGAGTTGTTTGTTCAATAGTATAAAAGCTGGTCCTGTTTGCAGTGAAATTCAGAAGCCGACCTACGGGTGGATGCACCACGTAGGACTTCCCTGTTACCGGAAAGGCTCTGACTGCTCACTGCAGCTGGGGACTGCCTAGCGGTGGCGGGACAGGACAAGGAATCGGAGAGGAAAAGGGTCACGTATTTGGCAATGTATCTTCCTAGCATTTGCTATAGCGGTTTTGACTATGGTCAAGTTTCTGACTTGGCTTATTCCTTCTGTTATATCATAAACTATAATTAGATTTATTAGCCTGCTTATTCCCTCTACTGTTAACCATCTTATATAATTTTTGTGTCCATTGGAATTAGACAATAAAATAAGATTATACCTACTGCTGGTAGCTGTGGTCTTTGTGCTGAGCCAGGTAATTTGCAAAACAGCTAGTCAAGTCAAATGGCCTAGTGAAATGTTGCATTCCTGTACCAAGAGACCTCGACCAGATTCTTCACTGTTAGTCATGGTTTGATTGTCATTTCATGGAGTATGATGATGCAAAATAATTGATTGGAAGTTTCTCTGGTTATGGTATGAACTACCACCTTTGTCACGACACATATAGTGCTGCTTCTTGTGGTTTGAAACTAGGGGCGCATTTCTGCTTCCCATTAGAATATCTTAATGAGACCAGTATAAAAAGTGGTCTAAAAGCATATATGAGTGAATGCATCTCACTTGTTGAATGACAAGCAACAAAAGGTGCAAGGATTCCAAGAGAATAAAAATCTCCCATGTAGAATGATGCTTTTGCCTTATATTTCTTTACATTTAATCTCCATTAGCTCCTAAATGCTCCTTCTAAAGTGCTAGATACTTCTCGATCTGTGGTCTTGGTTCATGGCAGTAGCCATTGAAATAGACTATCTCTATGTTTAACTATCCACTGTTTATTTCCATGGGTGTATAATGGAGCTTCAAGAGAGATGATGTTCACTTGTGATTCATTTTATCCAGAAACAGATAGCAGCCTGTTTTAAGTTGCTGGTAAGAGTTTCCAGACCAGGGAGTGCTGCAATATCCAGAAATAATATCTACCATAAACTTGCATCCATCAGTGAGGGACCTGGTTTCATAATCACAGTCCACAGTGTAACTGAGCACTCTGCCATCCTCTGGGGTTTTTGTTACATTTGTGGGACCCAAGATCCTTAATTTGTGTACCTGATATGGATGTGTAGACAGCGTATGAAACCCTACCTTCATAATGTCCTGTTCAAAGTGAACCTTTCCTTATTTTTTGCATATGTATTCAGATATACTGAAAAATAATTCCTAAACTTACAATTTATTTATTCATTTTGCCCAGTAAATCATATGAGTACATACTGCATCATAAAATGAGGCTACACATGTCCAGACTTGCAGTTTCCCTGCAGCAATTTATCAGCAGTGATATTTCAATTGATCCCTACAGAATAAGTCAGTTTAGGAAAATACCAGCTAGGCAAGAACATTTGGAAGTCCTTTGAAGTAAAGAAATCTGTGTTCATATTCTCCCCTTCTGCATGTACTTGTTTATAAATGAAAAGAGATGTTATCTGTCCTACTCCTTCCCCACATGGCAATGCATTCCCTTGATTTTTTATGCTGTTGCAGAATTATAAGATAACTTATAATTCTAACCAATTATAGTTCTTTTTTAAAAATGAAGAAAAACAATTCAATCTCTGTGCTGGGGCCTTGAGCTCTTCAGAAATACTACATAGCTGTTGGCCTGAGAACATTTCCATACTCATGCTCCATCAGAAGAAAAGTTAAGAAAAAAACCAAGATGCTAAGAGCAAAATAATTTAAATTCATCCACTATTCTCTGAAGCTGTTATAGTGTTACCCATTGGTTCTGCGTCTTTGGGTCAAACTCCACAGATATATATTAAAATGTTTGATTGTCTTTTTTTATAAAAGGAAAGGGAACAAAAAACCCCAAACCAACCAAACAAAAACCCCAAAACCAGCCATCCAGCCCAAAAAACCCCCAACCCCACACCAGCCCAATGTTTGTTAGAACTTTTTTTTTGTTTAAGTCAGTTTTCCAGACTAAGATATAAAACCATGAAATCTTCTCCTTGTAATGTATTGTTCCTTTTGATCTGAATGGCTTGATAAAACTTTTTGAGGAGGAATGGACATGGAGTCGGGTTGTCTGATGCAACTCTGTTTAATAATATCTACAAAATTTCCCTGAAAAACATGAAAAAACTTTTATTTGTTCAGAATTTCAACCATCTTTGCTGCCAACACACTTCCCAATAGCTACCTCTCTGCTGAATTAATTCTCCATGGCTCTGTCCCTTGGCTGTCCCTTTCTGCATGTATATTACTGTTGCTTTTCACTTGTTCCAGGCCAGGTCCAGTCTTTCACCAGATGACAACATATTTGGTCTTTGTGTATGTATTTCTGTTGTAATGCTCAGTTATAAATGGGAGGCAAAGGTTGACTTAGATATCTGTATGTTTCATGCTGATCGGCTTTTTTGTTTGTTTTGGACTATTGTTCAAAATAATGCAATTACATATGAGAGTATTATAGGGATTGTATCTGATTAATAACTGTTCTGCTTCAGGATTACAATAGGAAAACATGGACTCCCTTGAATCCTCATAATCCAATTCTCTTATCCTTGCATGTGGTATTCTGCCATCTTTAGACCTTCCCAACAGCCGTATTCCCTTCCTTCCAGGAGCTTCTATGCTCAGACTCACACTTCCATTTCCTTACTTTATTTCATGTAGGATGTCTGAAAAGTTATTTTTAGGAAACAATCTCTAAAGGATGTTTATTGGAAACAGCAATATTCATAATATACAATAAAAATACATTTCTTGCACGATTTTAGAGATTCGTAAATAGGTCTTATGTAATAGCAGGCTTAAAACAAGGTTCCATATGACTACAAGAAATAAGCACTGTCAATAATTCAAAGTTTATTACCAATATTATTACTGATTATGCTTTCTGCCTATCAAATAGAAATATCTGAGTTGCTTCAAACCAAAATATTTGTCTCAGCAATTAGTCTGCAAGTATGATAAAATTAACATTTCCTTCTAAGAATCTTTTTTTGTGCGTTTTAATGCCTAAAAGCAAAATTTATGAGCATTGCCCAGCAAGTGTTTATCTCTGAGACCTTCCTAGTTCTTGGCTGGTCACATCTTCTTTTCAAGATATGAATACTAATACTGGGTTATTGTTGGAGATGCTTAATCTCTGCAGGATACTGAACATACACAATTAAAATTTACAAATTAGTGAGCATACAGATTCAAGAAAGAACTCCTACTCTAAGAAAAAGGGTTTTGACAGTTTTGGTATCAGCGCTGTGGGGAGCAGATGGCTTCTCTTAGCAAATAATTAAAATGCTGTAAACACAAAAAGTCTGATGTTTTCTTGTGGTAAGTCTTATGAAGGAAAATGAGAAATTTATTAAGGAGTCAGTGAGGATATGTTAACAGAAATCAGAGGAGCCTGGTGTCTATTTCCGATGGGGATTATTAGAATGCATGGTACCACAACTCACTTACTGATGTCTTTTGCCGATGTGTTTCCTCCATGTTGCTCAGAGCCTTCTCATGGCAAGGTCATTCCTCACAGAGTACTTCTAGGCTTTTGATATCACTGGAGCATAAAGCAAAAGAATGACTCCATGAAGAGTGATTTCTCACAACTCATATCGTTTTGAAAGTACACAAGGTTATTTGAAGTCCTTGTATGTCTAAAAAAGAAGAAGGGAAATGGGGAAGCTATAACCCCCAAGTTGTATGTAGGTCTCAGATGCATATCCAGTGTCAATGCACAGACTGGGGGGACAGCTGCTGGGCATGACCACCCTGACACAAGGGCTGCCAGCAGTGAGCAGAAGAGCTGATATGACTAAGGGGCAGCTGAACCCAACCTTGGCAGTTCAGCTTCAGCCACAATCCCCACCTACCTGCTGAACAAAGACAGGGGCTACAAAAAGCTATTGTCATCTCCTGCCTTGGGCCCACCTCTGAATTTGGCAATTCTTTGGCTCTCCCAGATGACAAAATGTTTAACCTGAAGTTGGTGGAGCATGTGGACATGTTGATGGGCAGTTTGCAGTGTCAGGTGTGTTGGCCATGATCTGCAGTGATGTCCATGGTGGTCATGGGCAGGGGAGCTTTATTATGTGAGCTGACATAACTGGAGAAGTTGTTATAAACAACTGGCCTAGGCCAGTGACCAAAAAATTTTACTTGCTGCTGTTGTGGTTTAAGGTTTGGGGAAGGGGAGGGACAGGTGGAGCAGCTATTCCACTCCCCTTCCTGACACACTCTATAAAAGGACACAGGAAGTTCTGCTTGCCCCTTCCTTGATGGGATTGCTGCTGGTACTGCACCTCTGTGTGGCTGCTACAACTCCACGTGGCTCGGGAGGAATCCAGCAACATCTGAGGATTGGTGTTGTACATATTTGTATATATATCTTCCCTTGTTACCTTTGTATATTCCCCTTCCTTTAATATCCCTTTTGCTGTTCCCTGTTAAAAGTTGTAATCTTGATTTCCAACTTTGTGTGAGGTCTTTCTTCCTCCCCTGGGAGGGAAGAGGTGGGGGAGGAAGAGGGGTGAAACAAATTCTGCTTCGTGGGGGAAATCGATAGGAAACAAAGGGACCAAATCAATAGGAAACAAAGGGACAAAATATGTTTGTGAATATTGACTAGGTAAAAATAAATTTTTTTTCAGCTACTTTTTAGGGAAATCAAACATATTTTCAAAATTGTGGAAAACAATAATGTAAGACCTTACATTTAGCACTTAAAAATCTGTGTTCTGACTCAAATGTACTACAGAAGATTTTTTTTTCTGGTGAAGAAACAGAAAAGATACTCAAGAATGTTTTTATTAAAAGTCCTTACTGTGGAAAAAGCAAAGCACAAGAATCTGTGGACAAAGAATACTGTATGGTGTAATGGATTTATTAAAGGGGAAATCCAGACTGATCTGACTAATTGGTCTTCTTGATCTATATTATCAAAATTTCACAGGAGTTCTCTGCACCATACAGAGCACTGAAATAACTCTCAATGTGCTTTTGTAGTTGCTTCAGAAGAGACACAGTCACCTTTATTGCTACTCAACACTTGTAAGGCTTCGAAAGAGTAAAGAAACAGCTACATCAAACACTTAGCTGGAGAAGAGGCAAAGAAAGCAAAGAAAAAGAATCCAATTATTTCATGTTTGTTTTGCTAAATGTTTTTTTCTGTCAGGAATGTGGAGAAGAAACCCTTCCTTCCTCTGCTTCTAACTTATTTGTCTCTATTGTATAAGGCTGTGAGCAGACTACCGTATGACTAGCTATACATTGCTGCTGAGGCTTCTGCCAACATTAATTAACTTCCTCCTACAAGCCTAGGCTTTGTCTGCATATTATTTAAGACAACAACAACAATAAAGAAAAGCCCAAACCTTTTCCAATCTTCTTGCAGTTGGTAAGTATTCAGTTTCTTTCCCTTGAAAATGATCCTCCAGATGAGGAAAATGTCCTCTCTCTCCGCCCCCGAATGCTTCAGCATTTGTAAACTTGAAATTCCAGCTGCAAATGTAATTCAAGAAGCAGAAGTTCTACAGCCCTCAAGCTTTTTGCAGCTGATGAACTTTTGGATCCTGCAAGGTGACAAGCGCTCAAAACACCCCATCAAATACCCAAAGGGCACAGATGATGCTCAACACCTCTCAGTTAGATCTCTGATAATATCTCCTCTTTCACCATCAGTGTACATCAGGTCAGGCAAGCACACTGAGATGCTATGAGTGACAGGCAAAATCCTTCACAAGCAAAGGTTTTACTCTTAAGGTTTGTTGCAGTGCATAATTTAGGAGTCGATGTATAAAAGTACCAATCACACAGGAATATGACTGAGATCAAGATTTGGACAGTTTCTTCCAGAACATTTTATCCAAAGGGAGCTGCAACAAGTTTTTGTCAAGGCAAGTGAGCAGCCCAGGGCAGGCAGCAGGTGGGGTCTGGAGGAAGGACTGACAGCATAAGTGGTGCTGCTAGAAACCAAGGTCTCCCTACACCAGCCATATCACCAGTTCTACTGAAAACATCATGGGAAAGAGCTCCTCGCCAAATCTGCCTAACACAGATCTTTTCTTCTCCACTTTTATTAACTCACTGTTCAGTCTCTGAAAGAGTTGACTGCTATTTTTTTGGGTGTCACTGGAAATGACTAAATGAGGGCGATGGAGTCTTGTGAAAGTGATTAAAGATAAATAATGTTAAAGATAGACAGTAAGGCACTTCTTTCCTTTAAAATGGTTACTCATTAATATGCAGATACCTTAAAGCATAGTTTATCTTAATTATCTCTGGGAAAAATAACTACAATTTTAGCTAAATGATCTAAATATTTTCAGAATTGTTTCAGAGACTGTTAGAGATATGTGCATAGGAAAAGATGGTATCACACCTACCACTCTATTCTTAGATCTGTACCAAAGCATCACAGTTGTTTTTCTGGGTTGTTTTTTTTCCCCTCTGTATTTCTCAGCCTCCAAGATGTGCAGATGTTTCTTGAGCAAGATTATAAGGGACATAGTTGGTGCAAACTATCTCTGAAGAACAGTATTTTCAGAAAGATTTTTTAGTTACATACTCACATTTAACTTTTTCTTTATGCATATTTTTCCTGAAATGCTTGTTTTAGTCACACCACCCTCTCAGCGGAATTTCTTTATCCAGTAACTATGAAGTTACTGGTAGTCATTAAGATGAATCCTAGTTATGGTTTCATCTGCTTCCCCTTAATTTGGAGTTTCCAATGTCCTTTACATGTGGTTAGGTGGGATCATCTCACAGAGTGTAAACAAAAGACAGTTGTGCCTGTCACAATGCCTATTGAAACATGTATATTCATCTAGCTATCTTTAGTGTTATTTTTTCCTGCACTAATCATACATTTCTCAGAAATCTATAGCATGATGACTGTGTATTATGCTTCAGATGGTGCAGATTAACACTATCTGGTTCATTATGAGCTTGTACTTGACATTGGAGGCAGCCGAGTCTGATTATCTTAAAGTGCAGGATTGGGCCTTACATTAGCTGCGGCTTGAATTTAGTTTGTGAGTCAGTGACAAATACAGATAAATATGGCAGGGGTAATATATACACCACTGAACAGAAATAACATTGGCATATATAACATGCTTAGCATTATACAACTTTACCCACCTGAGAGCCAGTCAGACTTTGGCTATATAGAACATGTCTTACAGCTTTTACATAGCTCTTTTTCAATGAAACACTGATTTTACTTCTAGCTATAACTAGGTGATTGAGGATGTCATCAAAAAGACTGGCTACATGCCCAGTATTAGATGTTTGCTTAAATACTTTACTGAATTGGGGAATGAATGTCCATGAGACATTCTATGGAGCTTCTGAATCCCAGAATAGCCCTAAATAAATCTACTCAGTTATAGAGACATTTTTTAAATAATGTACAGCATGTAGCATTAGACTTGACATTTTTATATATACGTTATTGCTGAGATACAGTTGCTGTGGGAGGTGTAATTTAGAATTTTCCAGTGCTTGCACATTTAAAAATCTCCATCGCAGCATTACACTAATATGTTTGTAGTCATATTTTCTTAATTTTTTACCTGAGAGTTGTACTGTGTATCACTTTTATAGAGCTAATAAAATATATCTAATTAACCCTATCCATGTTACCCAATTATTTGAGTTTGTGTGGGAATGAATGAATTTCACCCATAAGGATCAGATGCCTAATTAAATTGTTTAATTTCAGTTTTATTAATATTCTTAATTCATTCTCTTCTGAATAAAAGTCAGAAACCAACAATATTTGCTCATAGCAATACTTTTCAGCAAAATATTAAAATAGTTGATTTCTTATAAGGTTTTCTTTGAATGATTAACCAGGAACCTTCTGTCATTTTAGTCTGTATACTGAGGCAATGGAGGTCTTCAGATTATAAAAACCCAAAAAGGCTGCATTCATCAGGTCTTAAAATAACCTTCAGACATACTGCATAAATAATTGATGCCATCAAGGCTTATGTCAAGGTACAACACAAACAGCTAAGGTACATTTGACTTGAACTAGAAGATGAACATAAAAACAAATGGTATTAAATAAAGGTGGATTTTTTCACGTCTGCTGTTGGCATTGTTGTTGACTTTCTTATGAGATAAATTGGATCGATACAATCAGGCATTAAATGTTTAATAACAACTTAAGACTTCTAAATTTTGCCATAGATGGAACTCTCTCGAGCAGTTGTTTAATCAATAGATGAAAACAGAATACTGACCGCCCTGAGGAAATAGTGGCCCTTACTGATAGTCTTAGCAGTACCAGATCTTCTGCGAGCTGCCAGCAGGGTTAATCTGGTGGTCTCATGGCTCAACAGTCTGCTTTGCTTGGTGCCTGCCTTGGTATGTGCTTAAGAGATGTCTCAAGCATCCAGGTAGCTCTGAAGCTTCACAGTCTGTCCATATGTTCATGTCGCTTCACCGTGTTTCTTATGCAAAGCTTCTGTGGCAAGTTGATCACAGTCTGTATTGACCCACAGGATTATTCTGTACTGTTGTACCACCTCCAGGACTTTGCATTTCCTTTCACCGAACTTAAGGTGACTGCCATGAACAAACTTCTCAATCTTCCTGAGGTCCCCTTGAATGGCAGCCCTGCTCTCCATAGTATTGACAGTTCCCCCTCAACCCACCCTCCCCACCCCTAGTTTGATATCAGCTGCAAGCTTGCTAGAAGTGCACTCTATCCTAGGAGTTAGATTGCTTATGAAAACATTTTACAGGTTTTGCCTCTAGTCCCTTGCTGGATGCCACTAACTACTCGTGACATAACAATGATTGAGACAATAACAACTTGAGACCAGAAGTTCAGGCTATTTTCCACCTAATTTATCATTTCTTTTTCAGGCCATATCCTACCAATTTGGCTACAAGTTTGCTACCAGAAACCATGTGGCCTTGCCAAAGTCAAGGTATGCAACATTCCTTGTCCAAAGCACCAATCATCAAATCACAGAAAGCAATCAGCTTGATCAGTCAGGATTTGTGCCTGATAGACCTATGCTGGCTGTTCCCAGTCAAATTCTTGCCTTTCATGTGCTTGAAGGAAGATCCTTTCATTATTTTAATGTTGAATTAATACGCTGTTGATGAGGTCTTCTTGGAAGACACAGTCAAAAGTTTGAGAGATGATTATCCCCCAACTCATTTCTCTGCATTTCAGCAGTTGCATCCCACTGTGCCTAAGTGGGAAAAATTCTGAACTGTCCTAAATAACAATTATCCTTCAAATAAATCTATAATATACTAAAATTATCTCAGCATTTACAGTACACAACTCTTATGTGAGGCAGTGGAAGACCAAGGAAGTTAGGAAACATAATCTAGTAGTCCGTTCTGACTTTAATTTCTATAAAAACAAAAGCTGTAAGTTATTCTAATAACTCAGTAAGGGATTCATAGTCAAATGAGGAGACAAATTTCTGTATTATGGAGCTATAAATCTGATCTAGACTTGGAGTAAGAGACATCTTACCTGTAATACTAGAGAAGAAGCCTAGATCACAGTTGGTGGAGTAGCTAGAAGGCCCTCTCAAGTAATGTAGCAAGAGGCACCCAGCAAAAAAAGTGAGAATAAAATATGTTGAATTGTTTATTAAGACAAAATTCAACACCCAGATCCAGTCCTATAGGATTTCTGAAATAGTCTGGGTAGGCAAATATCACTACTCTTGTGGCACTGAATAAACAAGGCTGCTTGTGTGTGGTGGACTTGCAACAAGGTTGTAACACCTCTGAGCATTGCATTAGCTTTTTCAGCCTAAAGGAGAGGTATGAAGTGTAGATGATGTTAAAGAACACATTTTAGTGGAGACTTCATTCTTCTACTAAAATCAATGCAGTTGATAAGGGTTTCCATTTACTCCTTTGTGCCTCCTTGCCCTGCTGTGTATTTATGATATGTCATAAATTGCTACGTGACCAGAGGGGCTGAGCTGTCCATGTGCACTGGGAATTCATAGCCAATATACTTTATTGTGGTGTTCTTAAAAATAAGACTTGTCCCAGGCTGTAGTATCAGTTTACTGTTTGCTCTTCTGCAGGGAGCATCAAATGAATGTGTTTGTAGAACCTGGAATCCTGTTCACTGCTTTTTATATAATGGGACTCTTTTAGAAAGCCTCTTCATAAGAGCAGATAGGTAAAATATTTCAATATCCTGATTTTATTTAAATGATAAATGGGGACAGCACTGCACTACTGACTTCATTGACAAGGTAGGCTCAGAAGAAGGAAAAGGTTGTAATAAACCACAATGCATCCCAAGAATCATAGAATCACAAAAGACATAACTTTTGATTATATAAAAAGAACTTGAGAGTTATCTAGTCCTACACCCTGCTCAAAGCAGGGCTAAGGAAAACAGGTTGCCCAGGATCAGGCCCAAGTTGAGGTTGGAACATCTCTATGGATGGAGACTCCCAAAGCCACTCTGAACACATCCAAATATTTGTCCACTGTCTTGATGAAAAAGTGTTCTTAATGTTAAAACAGAATTTCTTGTGCTTAGAACTGTTTTTTTTGCCTTCTATTCCTCCACCTTCAACAAGGGTCAAACAGCAGTGAGGTCTCCCATTCCCCTTCTCTTCCCTAGGCTATACTATCCCAGCAGACTCTGTCTCCTTAATCCATCCCATGATATAGTCCTGGCCCTTGTGGGGACTCTCCACTGGACACACTGCTATGAGCCCAAATCTGAACCCTGTACACTCTGTGCAGTTTCAATGGTTCCCAGAATTGAAGCCAGGTATTGAAATGCCATGGAACACATGGGACCACAATGAAGTGCATCTCTTGGATGCAATTTCCAGTCTTACAGTCCTTAATCAGACAAATCAGGTCTTGGGGAAAGGTTCATCAGT
The DNA here is from genome assembly GCA_013401335.1 of Brachypteracias leptosomus. Classification (NCBI taxonomy): domain Eukaryota; kingdom Metazoa; phylum Chordata; class Aves; order Coraciiformes; family Brachypteraciidae; genus Brachypteracias; species Brachypteracias leptosomus. The sequence goes on from VYZX01032444.1 coordinate 31,261, forward strand.
CTGATAAAGGACTTTGTGTCTCCTCTTTTCCTTTTGGCAAGGCAGCTTTGAATGCCAATTGACAGACTTTCTCTTGTTAAAAACTTATTCTGTTGTCTTTTTACTACAGACTTGGAACCAGAAGTTTTGTCCATCCAGGTATGATGGGAAGGACATACCTTTCATCAAACAGTATTGTGTCATATCTCTATGAAATAAGGTTTGTTGGAGATTTAACCTGTGTTAGAGTTCCTCCCTACCTGCCTCTGAGCTTCAATACAACCTTGAGATCTCTCAGGCTGCGAATACACTTTGCGGGTTGGTTTTTAGTGTTCATGAAGCATAAGTTCAGACTGAGAACTGATACCTTCACCCCAAAGTTCACAGTCATAAGAAGTTGTTTCCTTGTATGTAGATGAAAAAAAAAAAGTAAAACTTTAATAAGCTTGCTGGCACCTAGTTGTCACTTTTCCCCCTGCTGAATACAAAAGCATCTGATGTAGATATTTTAGACTTACATATTGCAAGTAAAATAGTGTGCCCCAACAAGAGCAAGATCCTTAGCTACGATATTTCCACTACAAAGCATGCCAAAATGAGTGGGAAATATTCGTTTTCTGCAAAAGCTTTGAAATTAAATTAGCAGAACATTGCATTTATGGCAGAACATGTGTAGTTGTATTACCCCCCTCAGCACATAATTTGTCAACCAATACACTAATAGAGCTATATTACATACTTCTTTTCATAGGCTCCTAACTCAATGTATGCATTCATTAAACAAATCCCTTTGTTGCTCACTTACTGAATCTGCTCCACTCATCTCAGCAGCTCATAGAGGTAGTGGTAGGAGGAAACCTGAACTTGTTTATGTATCTTTCTGCAAAAATTAATGACTGAATAATTGAAGCTAATAAATGTCTACTTAGCAGACAAAAAGGAAATTACCAAAACTTACATTCCTAAGAACTACTAAAGCTAGAGATTTTTTTAATATTTCATGTGAGTGTTGACTCAGACCAAGTCCATTTTTTAATAATGAGGAGATGAATGTCTCAGACAAAATGCCTTCTCATTGCAGTCAACTGTCAAGGTTCTCTAATACTAATGATCTAAAATGATCACAGAATCACAGAATGGTAGGAAGGGACCACTGGAGATCATCTAGTCCAACCCCCCTGCCAAAGCAGATTCACCTTGGGCAGGCTGAACAGAAATGCATTCAGATGGGTTTTGAAAGTCTTCAGAGAAGGAGACTCCACAACATCTCTGGGCAGCCTGTTCCAGTGCTCTGTCACCTTCACAGGAAAGAAGTTTTTCCTCACGTTGAGGTGGAACTTCCTGTGTTCTAGTTTGTTCTGTTTCTCCTTGTCCTGTCACTGAACACCACTGAAAAACGCCCATCTTCTTAACACTCACCCTTCGGATATTTATAAACATTGATCAGATCCCCTCTCAGCCTTCTCCTTTCCTGACTAAACAGGCCCAGGTCTCTCAGCCTTTCCTCCTAAGAGAGATATTCCAGTCCCTAATCATCTTTTTAGCCCTCCATTGGACTGTCTCCAGTAGTTCCCCATCCCTCTTGAACTGGGGAGCACAGAACTGGACACACTCCAGAGGTGGCCTCACCAGGGCAGAATAGAGAGGGAGGAGAACTCTCAACCTGCTGGCCTCACTCTTCTTAATAATGCCAACATTTTTTGTACTGTCCACTCATGTATTTTGCATTCCTGGAAACATTCAAGGTGAGGCTGAATGGGGCTTTGAACAGCCTGATCTAGTTAAAGATGTCCCTGTTTACTGTAGTGGGATTGGACTAGATGATCTTTAAAGGCCCCTTCCAACCCAAAACATTCTATGTTCCATGTACATATGGGGAGTCCATTACCAGTATGTGCTTACGTGAACAAAATTACTTTGCTGTTTGCTCTTCTATGTGCTTTGGATAAATCACAGAAGACCAGGACATGCATAAAATACTGCTCCCACCGACCTCAGCGGCTCTAATATCTTTAGCTGTTTGTAAACTGTTCCCACACTTCCACTGAAGAAGCGGTATATCAGGATAACTAGGAACTTAGAAGGACCATCCTACCTTTTATGGTCTGTAGTCAAGAAAAATAGAAGCTGTGGAGCTATTCCACACTTACAAGCTTTAGCAATGTGTGCAGTTTGGTGTTTATGGGTATTACCTGTTTGACTGTTTTTTCACTAGTCATTCAGACTCACTTCATACACTGTGCCTTCTCAGGAGTACGGTAAAGCTGATCATGTATTGGATATTTTAATAAAGCTTCTTAGTTTTTAAATCTTATACTATATAAACTCAGATCCTTTTGAAAGGAAGTTTGTACTTGGAGAAGTAAGCACACTGAAGATAGACACTTGTGGGCTGATGTTATCTGTCAACATGTTAACAAGGAAATGCTTGTCTGTTGCTATATTTAGCTAATTCTAAATACTGGGTACTGTTCAGTAGTTCAGGGTTCCTGCTGCTTAAAATGTCGCAGAAAATAACCTGTCCTTTACTGAGTAGCTCCGACAGACCACCTCAGAATTGTGTGTCAAGACAGGGTACAAATATGCTGGTGTGGATACTACAACCATGGACGTGTGGTGTTGTCCAGCCCTGGAGCCGTTTCAGGGTGGTGAGGTTAGGGTGGGGCATGTTCTGGGCACTTCAGACTATTGTGCAAGCCCTCTTTTCTTGTTCCAATGACCCTTCTCAAAACAGAACGGTCAAAAAGTGCTGAAGATATTTGGATACTTAGTGCTATATCTGATTTGTGTCTTTTAATCTGTGAACGGCACAAGTCTATATTTTTTTAACATCCATTTCTCTTAACAGTTAACCTTCTTGTTATATCACTTACTTTTCCCATAGAAAGTTGAATATAACTTTTCTTACTGCATCCTCTTTTTCTGTCTATTTATCTGTCTATTTCTGAAATGCAGATATCCTATAATGACTCTAGTGTTTTATATCTGCCTGATGTAAAGGGAGCCATGTTTTAGACCTTAGTGGATATTTTAAAACTAAAATGTAATCTTGTTAACTAGATCATAATTTTTTCCCCCTATAATTTAAACAAGGAGATGTAGAATGTGTATAATGTATGGTTTAATTTGCCAGCAGGACCTTCACACTTTTTGTTAACTTGATATATATACTTCACATATAAAGTGCAGGAAGATTTGAAAGACATTTTTTTCTTCTATTATTTCCCACACCCATCTTTTTGGTAAAAAAAAATGAAATATTCTAATTGATGAAGTGTAAGTCTTACCAAAGGTAAAGAACTGAGTCAGAATAAGGAATTGCTACTATATATACTATATACAAATGTATATACAAAAATGTAATACAATTACATTTGGTTTTTTCTTGGTTTAATTTAGTTTATCCTTTTATTAGCTATAATGCACTATAGTAAATATTTTCCGAAAAGTAAAGATTAGTGAATCAAAGATATGCATCACAAGCTTCCTATTTTCCACATTATCTTTTCAAAAGCTTTTTTGTTTCAGTTCCATTGAAACTTTTAAAGAGGAAAATCAGACCTCCAGAAATGTCCTTTATTTTGCAACCTTAGTGAAGATCTTGCTTGTTCATTCAGACTGAAATTACGGCACTTCTCCCAAGAACTGCCCTCAGTCCCACCAATACCACTGACAGGGCTCTGCCTGCCTGGGGCAGGGCTGCACAGCGCTCCTGTCCCAAGCACATATGACCCTCTTGGCTCTCCTGTCCCTCTGCCCCAGTGCCTCTGGGTGGCAGCCCTGCCCTTGTGCACATGGGCTGCAACTCTCAGAGCAACCTCCAGCTGATATTTCTTCAAGCCTGAGGGAGTAGAGTTAGGTCTAGGCTGTAGGAAGATGTTCCTGTTGTTCCATGTACCCGGAATGGAGAAAGAATAGAGGAAAAATGACTGCTGAAAGTCCCATTCCTAACTTCATCTGTGTGACACAATGCTTGTCATCAATGTGTGTAATCACAAGCATTCAGAACCTTCAAAAATAAGACTCAAAAGCACTGAGATTTAAAGAAAGGATTTTTAAAAAATCTTCCTATTAGATTTTGATAAAGATGGTTATATTTAGAGTTCTTTTCTATGTTGACAGGGAATTAGATCATAGAATTGTTTAGAAAGATTCTTATGAAATAATTGCACATTCCAGAATTTCAAGGGGAATAAATGACATGGAATCACTGCCTGAGACATCAGTCGCAGTGACATTAACAGATTCACAACTAACTTATATGCATCCAGTATTTTTCTCCACTTTGATTCCCGTCTCCAATCTGGCAAAACTGCTGCTGGAGAAACTGATGAGAATTTTGCTGTGAATGGATCATCAACGTGGTTCTTCTATCATGTGCTGAGAGATATAATTTGCCTCAACAAGCACGGACTAGCTAGAAATACAGACCTCATATTTATATTCCCTGTTGGGTGAATACTCTTCACACTCTAGAAATGAAGGTGCAAGAAGGGAATGAAATATCAAAACTAACTTTTATGCACCTCTAAGGTTGCATTGTTTAATAGCATAAATCAGAATGCAAAATTTTAGGAGAGAAAAGTCTTCAGATATAAACAAATTTTCTTCCTGGAAACCAAAGAAAGTCATACAGTTTATGCAAGCCTGAAGATCTGACCCTTGTTTGCTGCTGCAGTGTTAAATGAACAGCTCTGCATACACACAGGAGTTTCTAATCCTGATTTGCTTTATAAATCTGTAGTCTGACAGCAGCTTGATGAGTTACAGCAATGTCAATAACATCCTGAATAAAAGTGTACTAGTGTCCTCTGCTAGGTACTGTTTTCTGTAAACTCAAAGCTCTGATATTTCTTAATGCCTTTCTTTTTAAACTGCAGAACCTTTAAGTCACAAGGCTGTAGTTATTTTTATATTTTATAACCTTGTATGAGGCTAGTGACACAGATGCCTTTGTCAAGGCAAGACATTAGCATTAGTTTATTGGGACCAATGACTCAGTGCCTTGCTTGTGATGAAGTATAGCAACCTGCATTTTCATCACAGATTAGCAAGGGAGGCAGCACATTATATGAATATCAGCACTTAAGCAAAGCTTTAGGTAAGGCCAATACAGGCAAAAAAGCAAGGGGGATGGCTGATAGGCAGTATAGGCTGATGCAAGCCAGGGGCTACGTTCACCACAAAGGCATGTGAAGCTTCTGTGACACTGTTTGCACACCTCTGAAGTGTGTGGCAGCTGCACCAGGGGTGAAGGTGTGCAGGGACAGCATCACTCTGACAAACTACCAACGAGGGCAGTTTATCCATCATCACTAATGAAGCGTGCTGCAGAGCTGTTTGTGAAAGACCAAATAAAATAGATGAGCCTTACAGAGGACACAGGTGTGCATGTCCCACCATCAGCTCAGATCTATTGATCTGAGACATCCAGGGTCAGGGTCCTCGGGAAATAAAACCAGCCTGAGCTTGAGGATTGCTATGGGCTGTGCTTTTTCCCACAGCTTCTTTATGTTTTTGTGTAGCCTTAGTGTAGCTGGCAAGGTAAATTTTACCATGTGCTAATCAGTTTGCATTGAAATTAAGCCTTTTTTTGCAGCATGCCTTGGTTATGACAGTCCTGAAGGCCATGGGACAGTGCAGAAGCTGGGTGGGTTACTGGAGAAGGTCTAAACTACAGTAGTAAGTAGGATCAAGACTGATAACCCTGTTCACTCATCAGATCAGTCTGCTAGATTTGTTCTGACCTAACTGGGATTTACTCAAATGCCTACGCATGTTAAATTGCAATGCACTTTCCTGTATACTAAAGCCTAAGAGTGAAAACCAAGAATTTGGTGTTTGGGATTGTATGTTCCTGAACTTAGGGATTCTTACTTGATTTTACTCAAAATTAAGCCTATCCATTAGCTGAAAATACTGATAAAACAAACACACTTACATAGAATATTCTCTTTTGTGAAGTTTCTCAGAGAAATAGTGAAATAAACATATACTGTTCTATTTTTTATCTTATTTTTCTAAAAGTGTTGAGAGTAGTGGTAGCTAATAAGATAAAAGAGTAATGGTCTTCTTAATCCAGGAGGTAAACTTTTGTGTATGGGAGAAATTTTATAGCAGTTTATCTATAAAATTTTATTTAAAAATACAGTTAGTACAAATCCTTATAGTGATTCTTCCTTTAAAATTTTGGGGAAGGTTATATTTGGTTTGTTTTTCTTTTCATGAAAATCTGGAAATCTCGTCTTTTTAGTACAGATTTAAGCAAATATGAATTTATTTTTTTTTAAACTCTAAAGGTGTCATAGCTTGAATCCTGCAAAAAGAATTTATAGCTAATTAAAACTGATTTATATGTGTATAGTTTATTATCCTTCTTGTACAGGAGTAAACATAGGAGGTAAAGCACCTCTGTAGTGGTATAAAGTGTCCACACTAAGACAATAATCCCTTTCTAAAAATGCCAATATTGTTAAAGCATATCAGTTTTCCATCGTAGGCAAAGTCTGAATAATGTATTCAGTTTGTAAAAATTTGTATTTAAAGCAGAAGTGAAACATCCAACAGAAATGTTAAAGTGTTATAAACAAGGTTATACCTACGCTGAAGTGTCTGGGTGGTGAAGCAGATACAGCTGAGCTACAGAAATTACAAATCAGTGCAAGCCAATTTATCTTCCACTCGGTGTGGGTGCCTCAGCTGCTGTGGGTGGAAAGGCATCACTGTTGAGGATAGGTGTATTTCAGCTCCTCCTTTTTGAAGTTACATTAGTGCAGTTTTCTCAAAGGGCTTTTCCCATTTCTGCTGCTATTTTGGAAGTCACAAGTAAAATATTACGTACATGCAGAGTAAAAAGGTAGATTTTTATTTTTGGCTTTAAAAAAGTGACACATTTCCATTAACAGGTGTATGTTACAAGTAAATTGCCTGAGAAAGGATGCTCTAGAGCATGTTTCTAGTATAAGCAGTGAGTAAAAAATATTTCAAATCCAAACTAAAACAATGAACTTGAGAAAAATACCTACAATAGCAAAGGCTAGTCTTGTCTCCCCAGGTTTTGGAATTTCTTTTTTGGTCCTGAGATAACAACAGGTATTTGTGACCTGCTCTGTGGAATCACATCTGGAACAGAAAAACAGATGGCTTCAAACCAAAGAACTGTTTTGCATGATACTCAAGTAAAACGTATTCTCCTTGCACTCCTGATTGCATTCAGCGATAGTAAGCATTATTGGAAATGCAAGAAATACTGCATGTGTTTGTGGTAAAAAGGAAATATTTATGTCAACGCTTCTTGTTTACTGCAACATCACTAGAGTTTAAGCAATTCAAATTTAGATATAGCACTTCAGATCATATTTCCCTGTGCTAAGAGCACAAGGGAGAAGGTGTTTGTCATGGCAGATACTGTATTATAAATAACTAAAACACAAGAGAGAAAGGAAACATATTTGGGAATATGAAGGGATTGTCCAAGAACCACACAGCAAATGATGACAGAGTTAGGATAAAACATAGATTTCTTGGTTCTGACTCAGTAATCCCAGCTATTGAGTGTGCTGCTTCCCAGTGCATAATGTGAACATGCAGTGTTTCTAAAGAAACATGAACTAGACATTTTGATGTTATTCACTTATTTATTCACAATAACTAATTCCAAGGAACATTTAAATTTGCACAAAAAGGACTTTTGAAAGGAATCAAAAGTATGAATTATGACAGGGTAGTTTTGTTTCCAGGTCCATGAGCACAGAAAACCTACTGAAAATATCCCCGCCACTAAAGCAGATTGTACTCTCTGACAGGAATTTCACAACAAATATTCTCCCTGAAGTATCTGTAGATGTAAAAGCTGCAACAGAGGAATTTGGAAATATTTCCTGTACTATGCAGTTTTAAACACCAATAAACAAACAAAAGCAATAATAGGCTTTTCATAACTAATGTTGAACGTGCTGATGCCTACAATCAGGGGCTGAGGTGGTGACAGATTTAGAGATTATAAAATGAAATACAGAGAATATTTTATGCAGAGCAGGGGCCTGCCTTTGCCTGGCAGGGAAAAGGCAAAATCCCTTGGTATCACAGAAGAGTTGTCTGTATTTGTGTTTGACTCTTCAGAGACTGCAGGAAGGTCAACGCACTCATGACATCTGGCAATTCATGGTCTTGTTGTATTTAAAGAGTTCAGGCTCAGCCTTATGACAGCCTGCCTGCATTATCTGCCCACTTACGGACATACAGCGTTTCTCTTTCCAGGGAAACCTTTGTACCCACATATCTGCCTTGCACTGGCCAAAGGACAGTTCCTGGCCAGATGTGCAGGAGTCCACCACACAGCTGTGCTGTGTGAGAATGAGCCACCCCATGCACACTTTCAGGTGTATCCTGATAAGCGGGATGTGCCCAAGAATTCCTTTATGTGATAACCAGTGGGTTTGCCCTGGATCTGCTTCCCAGGCGTTCCTGCTTGTTACAGCACTGTGCTTGTTTCAGCACAATGGTGCCTATAGAGGCACAGAGAAGAAAAATGATTGAAATGTTTTGAAAGTCTGACCTCTATGGAAGAGTCTATGTGGAAGCTAAGCCCCTCTGAAAATTAGTTCCTTGATCAGATGGAGACTTACCTCACTCAACACAGCTTCCCAGCATTTGGAGGTGCATGCATTAGAGTAAAGGTACAGTTAAGCTCATGGGAAAATAGACTCTGCTGTGGTTTGTTGCAGTCTTTTTGAAAAGGCTACGTAATTGTTTTTCAGCTTCACAGAAGACTCAAATGTAGCCAGAGAAAATGATATTAAAATTATCCTTAACTATTTCTTTCTCTCATCAATATATCCAGGGTAACTAGTGATTTTGAGTACCTCTGCAGCTTATGAGGTACCTAATTTGCAACCCATAAAAGTGACATGGCTTTCAGATAGAAAGAAAAATTGCTAGGACTTTCTGATGTCCAGTCACAGATTTTTCTGGATGTCTTTGCTAGAGAAGAACATAAAACATAGAACACCTCTTTAGAAAAAAAGGTTTTGGTGCTAGTGGCTCTAATCTTGGTTGAAAAAAATACAAGGTGAGCCTTTCAATATATCTTAGCCAAACTACAGCTGTCTGGTCATTTAAATTAATATTCTAACTTCAGTTGCACAAATATTCCTAATTTGCCTTTTAATTTTAATGACTAAAGAAAAAGTTTGTACCATCTGGAAACTCTCACTTTATTTTTCCCTATGTTTTCTGAGGTGGAGTATATAATGACTTGCCAAACGGTCTGACTAATGACACTACATCTTGTCAATAATTTGTATGCAAAAGATGAACTCTCATGTGAGTGATAGTTCCTTTGAGGCAAGGGAGAGACAGCAGAGGAAACAATTTTAGCTGAACAAAATGTAAGCGTCTTGTAAATATGTTGCCGAAGCACTTGTTCTAAATGGCGTGTCCACAGAGACTTGTATTAATGATCCAAAATAACAGAGCAGTGTGAAAAATGACTAATGCTTCCACTGTTGTGTAGCTTGCATTACAGCCAGTAATGGTGTCAAATGCTGTCAAAGAGAAAAGCAGAGCCATGAGCCCAAGCAAAAGGCTGATGGAGGAGTAACTAGCAAGAAAAGTGTATCAGAGATGGGGAGAAACAGCTTCACAGGGTGGATGGAAGGCAGACTGATAGTGCAGACAGACATGCAGATCTTCAGGCCATATTCTTGTGACCTCGTATGAAACTGAAGTCTCCATTTCCTGTTTTTCCTAGTACTCATTTTTGGGGAAGGTTTTATGCATCTTGAGGAAAAACACACTATTTACTCCTCTTAACATTCTTTCCATTTATTACATATGTTTCTTGAATCAAAGGAAGGAAATTATTTTCCTCTTACTATTGCTACATAATAATAATAATAACATTGTAGGAGGGGAGAATAAGCCAGGCTTTTAAAATGTATTCACTGTACCTGTTACTCAGACATTTTCAACTCAATCATTATTAATTTTCATTCATAAACCTATTACAAAAATAGTTCAGATTGACTTAACATCTTTTTTCCCTCCTTGCAACACCTTTACCACTGCCAATCAGTTGCACATGGTTTCTGTCATATGAAGATGTGTAGATATGGTGCTTAGGGACATGGCTTAGCGGTGGACCTGGCAGTGCTGGGTTAATGGTTGGATTTGATGATCTTAAAGGTTTTTTCTAACCTAAACAATTCTATGATTCTAAGATTGCTTTTGATAGGAACATTACACATATCAGAAGAAGGGAGCACTAAAAATTTAGAGTGTCATAGGAATTTACCAGAATACATACAGGGTATTCTTTCACTGCTTTCCAATAAAGTTTCAGTTCAGCTCTTCCTGGAAGGAAGCTGACTTAAACTGCAACAGGGTACTTAAGCTACTTACAAACAATGATTGAGTGTCTTGGTGTTCATTTTTGAAGGGGGAATTTCAATCTCAGCTTATCACAGACATAGTAATTTTTCATAGGATAAGTGCAATGAAAATCAAAGGAACTAATAAAACTATAAATGCGGATGTCAGTGTTGACAAGGAGGCTAAGGGGCATATTAGCCTGAGAAAGTAAATTATTCTTTAATCTTTAACATTTGCACCTTAGCACTGGTACCAAATCAGAGCTGAAGAATAAATGTCTGAGACTAGACAAAAGCCTTTACTATATGCTATGCTGCAAATAAGTTTCCATGAGTGTTAGCTTTATAATTATGTTCTTTTTCAACAGACTAGAACTTGGACTATTATTAATAGTTTATAAATGTTAATTATATTCCTCCATATTTCCAACAGTTTTCTAGTAATTTTGGTCAAGATTTTGAAAAAAAGTTTTTAAAACAGTTAACTGTAAAAAAAAATGATGAAATTTTGTATATCTATGTTAACATAGACAGTAGTTCGTATAAAGTAACAATAATATCTCACACTTTTGGGTTATCCTTTAAAAACATCATTCTCTAAACTGTACACATTTTTCCCACACAGCAACTGTGCAATCTTGATACTGTTTTCATTCCTTTTTTTTTTCTATCCTCATTAATATATATTAAATTTATTTTTCAGATATTAATGTTTATGCCCTTACAGAAAGATCTGCTTGTGTTCATTCCATCTCTTGGCATTTTGAGTTGAACTAATTTGTGATCTAAAATATTTGCCTTCTACATATCACGCAGCTGCATTTGTAGGACAGACTCTTTACTCTTTGTAAAGCTTTCCCTTTACAAAATCATTTGGATCAGAACATTTTCATTTAAATTTTATATATATTGTGTTTAACAATATACTTATTAAATTATATTTTCATATTTCTTAACAGGAATTTTCATTTGCTTAATATAGATCTGTTACACAGAAGGTCCACATGCTGCAGAATTTCAATAGCTATTCACCACACATTTTATTATAACTTTCTTCAATCAGCATATGCTAATTAACTGTCCTGGCTTTATTTTATATCTGTGAGTCTGCTGACCTAATGTAAAGAGTCAATCAAGAAAATAAGTTGAAAACAACCTTTGCTAATGTAAAGAGAGGAAGCAAAAATGATGCTATGGCTTCTTTTGTCATACTGTAAAAAGGCAATCTAATTTAATTATTACTCTGCCACTGTGCTAATGACTATTTAGCCTTTACAAATGACAGTCTACACTAAAACAGGGAGGTGACCCATGCTTTTAATACTAAAATAATTTTTCTCTTTTGTGCTAATTTCAGTCAGAATGGAAAATTGTGTGCAATATTATTACTTAGATTGATTACAGTCATATATAAAAACCTTTGAAGCTTTGTGCATGATATCATTGAAATGTCATATTTTTGAGAGACTGGAGAGGCTTCTGTTAATAGTTTCAGCAGCAAGGTTTTAAAAAGGTTTTAGAAAATAGAAAATTAAATAGAAAGTTAAATCAAAAATCTATGTTCCAACACACCAAATAAATTTCTGCTAAAGCACCGAATCCTTGCAACAGAGCTCCAACCACTATCAGATAACACAATCACATTACAAATATATCCATCTACATATGTGGAAAAATCACATATGGAAATGCCAGATCCTTCTGGTTCTCATTTTTGCTGGGGCTGTGTAAAAACAAATGCATTCCTTCAGCATGAACTGGTTTGTTACAGCTTGTCCCCTGTTCTGCAGTAACTGCTTCTGTGCACCCTTTTATCCCAAGCTAAGCACAGGGGCAATTACTACTTTTCTGCTATTATTTAGCTCTGGCTTAGCATAACTTGGGCATCACACTTCTAATGGTGCAGTTTGGGCTGCTTGAGGATTTTGATGGGACTTCTTGCACTGCTGGTACTTAATGAGTAGGGACAGTGACAGTTGTTAGCACCCTGGATCATTTCTGCAAATTGTCACTTATAGCAGAGGTTGCATAATAACAGTTGAAGTATAACATGAATGTTTATATGGTGTTCAGCTTTCTTTGCAGAAGGATCTAAAATCAATGCTGGGTTTTATTTTTAAAAGTGCAGTGGTTGAGGATTTGAATTAAGGTATTCGACTGCCTCTCCAACAGGAGCAACAATCTTCCAGAGGGATTGTGTATGTGCTTCCAGAAACTCAATATAGCTATATGTATATATGTACCTGCTTTGCCAGAGTATTTTTTTCCCATTTCAATAATAATTATCTTCTCAAAAAAGGCTATCTATTGTAAGAAAGAAACCAAACAGAAGTCTTTATGATAAACTTGACCAGTATAACTGGAAAACATCTACAATTTCCTGCAAGGTGGGTGAAAAGGAGAAGAAGGAGTAACAACACTAGTCCAGAGTGACTATATACTACCAGCACTCCTTAAACATTCTAGTGCTTTATTAGTTTGCTGGCCTTGTGCTGCCTTTGAATATGCAATTGAAATGGAGATTGCATAATGTGATAGATGTGCTGCTGGATAGGCACTTCTTGCATTTCTGCTCACTATAAACCCCCAGTTTTAATTAAGTTGCTTTCAACTAATTCAGGTTCTCTTTACAAATGTAATTGAGATGTGTTATAAGTGACTGAGACATCCTATTCAGTTAGAAATATTGAAACGGAAGTTAAAGATATTTTTCTCCTTTCTTTTCCATGTCACCAAATCTCTGCTATGGGAAGAGCATACTGGAATACATTAGAGTTGTGATAGAAGTAGTTTCTATGTGATTTTTTTGGCTGGTTGGGTTTTTTAGCTCTGTTTGTTCTGTTTTTTAAGTTCTTAAAGGCACCTCTTCATCTTGGGGTTTTTTTTTTTATATACCTTTGGCCTGATGTGCCCTAAAAGTGGTTAAGAACACCTCTGTGTGTGCAGATGACTAAACACTCTTACTTGAGGGGCAAATGATGCAGATTTACTTATGAAAATTTCCTCTGAGCAACTGAATTATTTTTATGTACCTAATAATATTGTTAAGGCTCTTCCTCAAAGCATACTTGTGCTAACTGAGATCAGGTTAATGCCACACAGAAAATGAGGTCTGATATCAGCAGAAGGAATTTCAAGTCTGAACCCAAAGCTCTATGAAATACATTCCCTGGTATGCAGAGCTTGTTGACCAGGAAATAACAATGTCACTCTGCTTCTAAAAGCTTCAGCAGTGTTTCTGTGCATGGTCATTCTTTTGTGGAGCAAGAAGTGAAAGATACATATAATTAGCTGTTGCCTTCACCTTCCCAAGCAATATGACATTGAAGGCACATTACAGGCATTGTTTTACAACTAGAATAAAAGAAGAGAAAATTGTTTAGTATCCTGTGACCTCACAAATATGTTTTATGTATGCAGGTAACCTACAACAGTATTAACTTGTTTAGGTAGACTAATGAACTCATCTCAAATGTCTAAGGTTTTGAGTCATGTTGATAGATAATACCATTTCCCCTCTCTTGAATTGTCCTTGGCTATTCTTCTTATAACAGGATACTTCACAGCTGGCCTTGGGCATCTCTGGTATGGTATGACAAGATTTGTTGAGCAAATCCTATAAAATGCAAAGCTTGACTCAGTGTTTGTTGCTGTGCAGGATGATGCAGTCCCATGGCACAATATGAATCAGGCAGTAAGAGAAACTTCTGTTGTTCATGATGTAAATGGCAGCATCTTTTAATGGATTTCAAAATTCTGAACCCCTACTAAGAAAATCTGCCACCCTTGGTATTTTATTAAATACGATCTTAAGAAAATGATAGATTGGACAGATCCAAAGACTGATGGAAAAATACAGATTGGCAGTAGGTTAGAAGGGCATGGAACTTCTGGTACCACTAGATATCAAAAGTTTTCTTTAGAAAATCATTACACAAAGATAGGTAATATATGCAGAGTGACCTACAAGGTCCTGACAGAAGCATTGATCAAATACAGAGGTAACAGTTTGTAGAAGAATATAGAATTTTATATACTTAGATGAAATAAAACAAGATTTTTGTTTTTTCAGTGTTTGATACTGTAAGTTATTTGCCCGTTTCATTAAAACAGCATAGAGAAAAAAAAATCTCTGGGACAGAAATACAACATGGGACATGCTCCATGATACCAAATAATTGTAAGGTCAAAATATACCGAGATGAAATAGAGAGAAATGTATTTTTCCTTATGTTGATTGAGCTTATAGTTGGAATTGCAAAAATGCTTTTTGAGTAGTAAACTTCATTACTAAGCACCACTGAGCTGACAAAACAAGGTCTGTTCTTAGTGGCTCAATTCACGACACTGCCAAGTTCTAATGTTTCTTGTTCTTGTGGGTTGTTTTTGTTGATTTTTTTTTGTTTGTTTATTTTGTTTGTTTGGGTTTTGTTTGCTTATATGTGTGCATTATTTTCATTCTCTTAAGAGAAGAACACAGCAAAGCCATTGAGCACAACGGAGTCTTCAGACTTCTCTGTGTGTTGGTATTGAATCGTAGAATAAACTATGACTTTCTAGAAATTCATAGTATTTCCAATTGATTAACTTGGTTTTGCTTCTGCTTTTTTATAAGGAGGCTTTGGCCAAGTTCAAACATCACAGAGAAAAAGTGGAACACAGAAACAGCACTGTATAACTTCAGGTAGAAATTGAAAGTTTCCATTGTAAATATCATTAATTTTTGTGAATTAATTGCTATGAGCTCAACACACCTTTCAAGTCTGTGATCTGACCAGTAGTACTTTACAGGAGAATTAAGTAGCTGGTAAGTGTCCCAAGACCTACACAGAAAAAGCAAAAAATTTTAAAATTATATCAAAGATCTTGGACCAAATTTTAGCTACTACTTGTCCTGCAGTTTCACTGACGTGAATTGATGATATTTGGGTGTTTAATCACTCAACGAGAGTTACTTATGGAATGTCTAAACTGCTAAATGATTGCACCCAGGCTCTCTGGGATATCCAATTGATTATTAGCATAAAATTTAAAACAATTACATACTGAGATAAAGCTACTGATTGAGTTGCGGAACCGAACTCCACAATCAGAAAAGATTGTAAAGTAGGTATCTTTCATTTGGCGCCAGGCACATGGGGGCTAACGCCACCAAAAACGTGTGCAAAGCTATGCAAATAATTACTTCTTTTTTATACAATCAACTAGTGCATATTCACAAGATTTCAAAACGCGTCTATACATATTCATGACCTGTCCCCGCTTCTCATGCTAATTAGGTTCCTCCCATCTGCGGCTGCGCAGTGTCTTCTGGTGGTGGTTGCAGGGGGTCGCTGGGGGGGCTCAGGGATGAAGATGCGCCGTCTTCCTCGCTGAACTCTCTCTGACCCCGGTGTACTGCGCATGCCTTGTGTCCATTTGGTCTTGGCCCAAGACCTCTATTTAGTTCAAACCGGCCCCTTGGGGTGAGGTCCTTTGTTCTTAGGGAGTATCTCTGTAGCTTTTCTCCACTGCATTCTTATACATAATTACTCAAAAGCAGTAGAGCGGTAACACAAAGCAAGGGAAAATTACAAAATGTACAGCACATTTGAGGTAGCTTATGCAGGAGCTATGTAGCAAATGTAGCAAACTTAATCCTATGTATCATGATAAACTGTGGAAAGTATGAAAATATCTAGTAATTTAAAACATTGATACTGTAAAATACTGCTAAAAAGTTGATAGTTCTGACTAATATTAAAGGAATCAGCTTAATGGCCAAATACCATTCTGAAAAACAGCAAAAATTTCAAGTGTTCTTATTTTAAAGATAAAACTTTAGAAGTTAGAATAAGTGCCCTCTGAAGTTCTAGATCCCTCCCTTGTCAATGACACTTTTTTTGTTTTGTCAGCAGCACCAATAAATACAGCTATTATACTGTATAAAATAATTGTATTATATGGCAGATAAAACAAAGGGTATGCATCAGATTACAAATAATTTAATTTTACAAAGGAATTTTACATCTTAATCTGTTCGACCATCACTTTCATTTAGACTGAAATAAAATTATGTTATTGTATTCCTTGTTATAATCTAATATTTCACCCATAAGGAAATGTCAGGTCACATTTACAGAAATCTAAGCCAGATTGGAAGGTCATTCTGTTTGAGCATTGTAAATGAACCTGTCCAACAAAGTTTTGTTTAAGGACAGCCAAGGACTCATTATACAGTCTATTTACCCAAATGTCAGAAAAAGTGATGCCAAGGCTGTTACTGTCTGTCCTTAGAAATTTGGAATTATATTTAGATATGGGAACTTATCTTTTATTATCAAGCCTGGCAATAAATTGTGTTAAAAAAGAAATTGTAGAAGATCATTATGTTACAGTGTGAACAACATTAAGCAAAATAATATTTACTAAAATGAGACAAACTGTATTTCAGTATTATAAAAAATATGGGCTTACATTTGTTTTCATAAACTATATTAGGAGGCTTGGGTATCCTTTATAACCTTCCTAAAGCACTACATATGCATGATTAAGTTCTTACAAGAGACTTTTTTGCAGCAACCTGTAACTGCCTTTCTTATGTTTGTGTAAATGCATCATCAGGGAACATAACTGCAATCTTGCAAATAGTTTCCACTTCACTGGTACTAGAAGTTGGGAAAAATAGAGACGCAGCTGGAAGTGGTGCCTAAGTCACTAAAGTTACTTATCAATCTGTTCCTCCATAGGCAGAAGGAAAACAAGAATGATATTTCTTGTGAAAAGCCAGAGATTAGTCAATATATTTGCTTATATACAATAACTTTGGTGTTCTGACTACTGCTTAGCAGTGGAATTTGTCTATTTTGTAGCATTACAATGTGGTCTCAAAATCACTGTTAGCCCATCTTTTAGTCGGGTGCAAAAATAACACTTTTCCTCCAGTGGAAAGCCACATATTTTGAGCTATACACTGGTAACCTGAGTCAAAGTTTTTCAGTATTTTCCCAATACTCATTAATTTTACCCATCATCACTCCTATATGCTTTCCTGATTTATACAAAACCTCTACCTATAGATATCAGGAGTAGAGATGGCTCTGCTTGAAAAGAGAGCTAGTATACATTAAAACATTGGACTTACAGACTCTGATATGGGCACCGGGTAGAAGATGTCAAAGGAAGAAGAAGGTTTTTTCCTTTCCAGATCATCACAGTCTATTTTGAGCCATGAATAAAGCTAACATAACTGAACTGCGTTAATTTGAGAAATTAGAGTTGTCAAGAATAAAAATCTCTATCTTCCTTTTCTTCTTCATAGAATCATAGAATGGTTTAGGTTGGAAGGAACCTTTCAAGATCACCTAGTTCCCACCCTTTGCCTTGGCAGGGACACTTCCCACTACACCAGGACGCCCAGGATCTCATCCAACCTGGTCTTGAACACTTCCAGGGTTGGAGTATCCACAACTTTCCTGGGCAGCCTGTTCCAGTGTCTCACTACCCTCTGAGTAAAGAATTTCCTTCTAATTTCTAACCTAAATCTACCTTCTTCCAGTTTGAACCCCTTACCCCTCATCCTATCACTCAGGCCCTTGCGAAAAGCCCCCTCCAGCCTTCTTGTAGGCCTCCTTCAGATACTGGAAGGTCACAATAAGGTCTCCCCTGAGCCTTCTCTTCTCCAGGCTGAAGAAGCCCAATTCTCTCACCTGTCTTCATAGGAGAGATATTCCAGCCCCCTAATCATTTTTGTATCCCTCCTCTGGATCCTCTCTAACAGGTCAAAAGTCAAAGTGCTATATGAGTAGTTTTGTCATGGTATCTCATAAGTTCACATGATAACACAAAAAAGGTCATATTTAGAGCTGAAAAGTCCTTTTGGCTTTTGCATCATTCAGGCCTTATTCTGATCAATTAAGAATCCTCATGTCAGGAATGTGGAGAATACATAGAGTGAAAAATATTTTCTGTAGAAAAGACAGTATTTCTCTGTTTACCAGCCTTTACAAATTCCTGCATTCTGCACTGCAAATCCTTAAAGTTCCAGTTCAGTAAAATGCAATGTAGTTGTAGAACTCCAAGGGCCAAAGACTTTCATTCAGGATCACATATGGTTTCACTAGAACACTGAGATTTTATTCTCTAGTGCAATCTCTAATGTAGCAAAGACTGTACATTTCTGTCATGAAATTATGTAAAGCCTACAGTAGAGCCTGAGAGTTTGAGTGTGGTGAGATACCTGCAGATTATCTTCTTCAGGCTTCACTCCTTTCCATTGGAGGTGGGTTTGGCCAAAGGAGAGAGTACTTAAGGAAGTTAATACTAATTCACTATCAAATTCTCCTGCATTAGGAATAACACTTTCAAATATGGTAGACAACTTTTATGAAGTCCAAGAGTGGAAAGTACACTCAGCCACACTGAAGCTCTGCTTTATTTTCCCACTGCTAATGTAGAGTAGGCTTCTGAACTCATGGAGGGATAAATGGTATTGAGTGGTATAAATCTCCAAGTGAAATAATCAATTCTCCAGGCTCATATTGTGTTTCCTGCAGATCCAATTGACATTTATGGAAACAATGTTGGAACTGCTGTTTGCCAACAGCTGTGGTGTCATTTCTGGAAGTGCCATTTTTTAAGGGGAGCTTATCAGAAAGGAAAATCATGCAGTAAATACTTAGTACCTTATCTGCACATCTGGGTAAAAAGGGAGCTGCTGCAAAGTGACATCATCCTCCCTCTAGTGGTCTCTAAGGGCATTGTAGGCTCCAGCATGGCCAAACATTCAAGAATCCTTCATACTTCAAGCAACAGAGGGAAGGCAAAGTGCTTGCCTGAGGCAGAGCTATCACAGGGACAGGGAAATGGCTCTGAAAGTGTAATTGCTTCTTAATACCCTGGGTAAAATACATGGGGTATATATTTTTTTTCCTTATCAAGTACTATGTTTAAGAAAAAAAGGAAAGGAACTGTTAATGATTTATTTAGTGACCACAAGAAAAATGAATATAGCATAACTGGTGGCTAATCGGCTCCCCAGTTTCTATACTGCTATGATTGCACAATTAAAACAAGTCTTAATGCATTTCAAACATTTTATGCTCAACAAGGTGCTATGCAGCATTAGTCCAAAGAGCAGTCAAAGAACTCTGCAGCAGTACAGAAGCTTTTCATAACAAGCTGTAAAAGTGGTTAATTTAGGATACTTTCAAGAAGGTAGCAGATAACATGTGTGTCCCATTATTTAGCAGAATGAATTGTTTCTTGGATTCACTCCCTTTGCTGTTTGTCAGCCAGCCGCACTGCAAATGGTCTGTGCCTTCTTTTTTCCCTTTAAATGGTACAATCACATTGTGCATTCTTGCCCATAGCTTTTCCCCTTTAAATCAGTCCCTGGCATTTGACACTTGCAAACTAAAAACAAAATGAGCTAAATCCCTAGTTAACGTCTATTTATTAAGGATGATCATTCATGTATAGAATTATTAGGACATTTGGCCTGATTTACTATACTAACATTTTCAATTTGGCTCTGGGTAGGGAGCTGTGCTAGTAATGCTGCACCCTATGGTGAAATAGTGCCTAATTAGTATTTATGAATAGGGTTTTGGAAGTCACTAAAGAGCAGAGCTTTCAGAATGGACTGGGGAAGAGGTTTTACCTTCTTAAAACACAAATATTGCTGAGCTTTGGGAATCTTTATGGCACATTAGGATTGTAAACCTACGTTTTTAAATTGCAGTTAAAAATGTGTGATGTAATATGATCAGTAATTTAAATGGAGTGTACCTCTTACAACCATTACTGCTGTTTGTTAAATTTTGTGATTACTATGCAAATGAACTATTGCACTTAAAAAATGGTAATATAGTGAATACAACACAGAAAACCAGCTTGAAGCTCTAACAAAGTGAAAATACACCCCCCCAAACACACATACCCCTTTTTGTTTGTGTGTTTGAACTCAATAATGTTTGGGAAAGACTGTATTTTGGGAAGAGAAAAGAATTTTTTGGTGTTGAAAGGATTTTTTGTCATTAGACGTGTGGGGCTAACTCTATAGAGTAATAGGGTGCAATTGCATAATGTATATGGTTTTCCTAAACCTGGGATCTGTTCTTTAGAATGTTCAGGTTCTAATATTAGCTTCTTTTAGGAATCTGGGCTCAGGGAGCAAGTTCTACCTGTGCAAGGGGTGCATGTCTTAAATGCATAGATTTTTGTGTTACTGGTGACCCATCTATCTCCATAAGTTGAAGTCATCTAGACACAACTAAGACCATGTGGAATCCTGTTACTTTCTATTCTCTCACTGTGGAGAGCTCATCGCTGCTCTCTTTTTATGCAGCTACCTTATTTATACTTAAAAGATATAATTCTCTTTTCCCTTTATCTGGTTATCTAAGCTCATCCATTTTTAAATCTTCCCCAAGTTCCTATCTTCTAGACATATACTTTCCTCCCTCAGGAATTTCTCCAGTGATTCTGAACCCAAAATTTAATATAACAGTTGAAGTCTTCCAAATATATTCCCCAACTGCTGAGGAAACTCTTAAGAGTATATTATTTCCATTGCAAGCTTATGTAGTCCAAATTGATTATAGTTTACCTCATGATATCAAAACATTTTTAGTTATTATTACATTTGTGATGCAGGATAACTTTTAGATTCTTTTGTGTAAACTTGTTACCTAGATGCTTATTATTCTCCCATGTCTATTTGTGTAGCAGGTTATTTTCGTTTAAGTGTGGAAACCTGTGTTTATTATATTTTAAAATGCATCTTCTGTTAGTTCTTTCTTCAGTTGGTGTTTTAAAGGTTATTCTGTTGAACATGCTTAAGAAAATATTTGGACATTTTAGAAAGGAATACTTCAATTTAAGCACAAAATCAGAAAGTATGTAACCAATCTGCAAAGGCCTTCATAAATCTTTGTCTATTACACGTGGTGCCAATGACTTCTGTGTCTCCCTGATGCATGAGAGGAAGTTCTTTCTTCTTGAATTTCCTTCAAGATCTGATTATGCCAAATAGCAGACTTGAACATCTGGGTGTTGGCCATTGTAGAAGACTTGTGGGAAATGAAAACAATCAGGGTGGACTAAAAGCATAAACCTGAAGAATGTATACCATAATGAAAACTTGAGAAATGTATATCCTAATCCACACTTTGGTAGATAAACAGGATTCATCTCAGTAGAAAAATACAAAGTTCAGCATTGACAAGCTGGGGAAATAACCCCACATGGTTGCTATAAATATTTCTCAAGAAACAATAAAAATTCGTATGACCAAGTATTTCCTGCAGTAAACTTGACTTTTAAATATGTGGCTTAACATATAAAGCCTACTTTTTAACTATGGAGAAATATTATTTTTCTGCTACTGGAAATAATTGAAAAGATCAGTGGGATATATTTTAGTAATTGGTCTACCTACAGAACCCAGCAGCATTGTACACTCTGCTCAGATCTGTATCAAATGTTGACCTGGGACAAAATCTGCGGGGGCATTTGACTGTGTTTGACTTCAAGTCATTTGCTCGTTATGCTGAAGTGTTAGTGTATCCTAAGGAAAACATATCTTATCCTTGGTAATGTATACCCTTACTAACAGCAAATGTGAGTTAGTAGAGACAGCAATTTTCAGTGTTAAAAACACGTTAAGTAGGAATTTAGGAATTAGTCTATGCAGTCTAAATTATGAGTAATTAGTTTCAGATTATGTCATTCTGTTAGACTCTTTGCTTCAAATAAGCTGAAAACTAGTATATTTATTTGGTATAAATATCAGCCAAAATGACATATCTTGCCCTGAATCTATCAACACAACTTTCTGTTAATAATGGAAATGGTATGAATGGGTCATTGTACATATGCGTACAAAACGTCTGTGCAACTGAGCATAGAAGTTGATATTCTTGAGTTATTCCTTCTCCTGCATATATGAATATGCATTAATCCATTTTGAACTGCATCTTTTTGCAACAAATGTTCCAAACTAGTCAGGAATATAGCTGTCTGATGTAAAAAACTCTGCTAGATTTCATTGCAAGCTGATGATGCTCACTAAGAGTAAAAAGCAATGATTCATAGATCTTCCAAAAACATAGTAAAAAAATTAAACAAGGAGGAGTTTTCAAATATGACCACTAAAGGTAGTTCCCAGACAAGGAATTCTTCTTCCTTTTCTGGCTAGGAAATAGCAAGATATTGAAAATTAGACAGAGTGAGGGGAGGAAAAGGCCAAAAAGTCAGAGCAAAAGACACAGAAGATTTTATTAAGAGATCAAGGAGCTGTTTACAAGGATGAAGGATGGTCTTAAACCCCTTTTTTTCCTATTTCAGTTTAAATGATTATCTAGACAGTTTCAGTTCCCCATGGCAAAGCTGTCAGCTGAGGCTGGGGAACTGTAAAATCAGAAGTGCTCACACAATTGCAATATGTTAATACTGCTTACCTGCATAACATGGCCTATGACTACAGCAGATAGAGCAAATGTGTAAAGACTAGCTATGTTAAATGTAAAGAACATTTTTGTCTTTTTAAAAAAAATTTCTTTTCCTTCCTGTATGAAGGTGATCTGGTATTTTATTCTGATACTGTAGTGCAGAGACTTACAGGATTATTCATCATCTTAATATACATACTAGACTGGGGAAGTTAATAGCAAGACAACATTACAACTGAATTAAAAAAACTTAGACTATCCAGTGTTCTTCACCAACACACTGGTGATCTATTAATGAAGCAGCTAGTACAACAGTTTATCTTCTGTAATAGTTTTCAGAGAGGCTTGGTACACCTCTTACCAAAAAAGGCTGGAGAATCATCTTTTACAAAACACCATCCACATGTTGTTTAGCAGTCTAGTGTGGACCAATTCAGCCATCACAGGCTGAAGGAGACCACATAGACTCATTTCTCTATGGTTTTGTGCTGCTGGTTCATGAAATTTATGGCTCCTATATGAGCTTAATTCAGTTGATGGTGAGAAATTGCTATCAGGCAACGAAGGAACATATCTATTATACCATACAGCCCATTATACTGCTTAATCACCTCAGCTCATAACTAGCTTAAGCAATCATTCAAATAATGTGTTTTATTCAAATGTTTTTCCTGCAGAAGCAAGTAGCACAGTAAAGGTCACAGCTAGAGGAAATTCAAGCCATACATACATGGATGTGCCATAGTATATATGATATAGTGGTTGCTGTTGCAACATATTGATGATTTTTTTTTGTCATGTGATTTCCAATCAATAATAAATTGCATGTGCTTAAGTGAAAGAACTCTGTAGTAAATAAAATTATTGTTGAACTCTTTCATTAAAATACTTTGTGATAATGATAGCAAGAATAATAATTTTTAAAATATTTTCTTTTTTTTTTTGTCTTCTGTAATTAAAAAGAAAACTAGAAAAATCATATAAAGGTCATAAGAAAAATGTTCTCTCCTAGAGAAGGCCACAGACTGCAAAAGGATAATTGGGATGAATTTCCTCACCTCTTCTGCTGTGCTGTTTTTGAAGACATTATTTCTCACTTGCTCTTTTTTTTTTTTTTTTTATTTTTTTAAAAATGGATTTGGGAGAATTGAATCTTTTTTNTGTATTCTTTCTCTTTCAGCCTCTCTCTCCCTCACACACACACAAGTATATAAACATAAGCAGAGAAAATCTCCATCTTTTAATTCCCCCACTTTGTTTAAAAATAGTATCAGTGGTTTGCAACATAGTTTTATGAACTTGGTGTCATTCAAGCTCTGGCACTTGGATGCTTTTGCAAATTTTTTTTAAAATGGCAGGGAACAGTTTGCTTCTAGACAGCAGCTTGGCATCTAAGAAAGGTAGTCTTTATTGTTACAAAGCCTGTGCCAGAATTATTTAGAGCAGGCATGAATGCACGTGCACACACTAACATCTATGTCTTCTCATTGCCGTAGTATCTTTGTGCATTCAAGAGGCTTGTCCTCAAAATACCTTTGTATCTTGCCCGGTCTGACAAGTATTCAGGGCCACAGCAGGGATCTGGATCTGATCTGACAAGGACTAAGCTGGTTGCTCTAACCTGTGGAGTCATACCGTCTGAGATGACTGGAGACTTGCCAATTTGACATCCATCTACAAGAAGGTCAGGAAGGAGGGTCTAGGGAAATACAGGCCTGCCAACCCGACCTTGGTACCAGGGAAGATTATGGAACAGATCATCCTGGGGGTGATCACACAGCAAGTGCAGAACAACAGGAGGATCAGGCCCAGCCAGCATGGGTTCATGAAGGACAAGTCCTGTTTAACCAATCTGATCTCCTTCTATGATCAGGTGACCCACCTAGTGGAGGAGGGAAAAGTGGTGGGTGTTGTCTACCTGGAGTTCAGTAAGGCATTTGACAACATTTCACACAGCATTCTGCTGGAGAAGCTGGTGGCTCATGGCATAGAAAGGTGTGCTCTTTGCTGGGTTAGAAACTGGTTGGATGGCCAAGCCCAGAGAGTGGTGGTGAATGGAGTTAAATCTGATTGGTGCCTGGTCACAAGTGGGGTTCCCCAGGGTTCAGTTCTGGGGCTGGCCTTATTTAATATCTTTATCAATGACCTGGATGACGGCATCACATGCACCCTCAGTAAAACTGTAGATGACACAAAATTAAGTGTGAGTGTTGATCTCCTTGAGAGTAGGAAGGTTCTGCAGAGGAATTTGGACAGACTGGATTAATTGGCCGAGGTCAATTGTATGAGGTTTAACAAGGTCCAGTGTCAGGTCCTGCACTTTGGTCACAACAGCCCCAGACAACACTACAGGCTTGGGGAAGAGTGGCTGCAGAGCTGCCTGGTGGAAAAGGACCTGGGGGTGTTGGTTGACAGCTGTCTGAACACGAGCCATCAGTGTGCCCAGGTGGCCAAAAAGGCCAATGACATCCTGGCCTGTATCAGAAACGGTGTGACCAGCAGGAGTAGGGAGGTGATTGTGCCCCTGTACTCGACACTGGTGAGGCCACACCTTGAGCACTGTGTCCAGTTTGGGGCATCATGGTATAAAAAGGACATTGAGGTGCTGGAGCGGGTGCAGAGAGGGGTAACGAGGCTGGTGAGAGGTCTGGAAAACATGACTTGTGAAGAGCAGCTGAGGGAACTGGGGTTGTTTAGTCTGGAGAAGAGGAGACTGAGAGGAGACCTTATTGCTCTGTACTACAACCTAAAAGGAGGTTGTAGCAAGGCTGGTGGTGGTCTCTTCTCCCAAATTATTAATGATAGAACAAGAGGAAATGGCCTCAAGTTGCATCAGAGAAGGTTTAGACTGGATATTAGGAAGAAATTATTTACTGAGAGAGTGATCAGGCACTGGAACAGGCTGCCCAGGGAAGTGGTGGAGTCACTATTCCTGAAGATGTTCAAAAAACAAGTAGATGTAGCAGTTCAGGACGTGGTCTAGTCATCAGGAAGATGTTGGAATCAAGGCTGGACTTGATGATCCTAGAGGTCTTCTCCAACATTAATGATTCTATGATTCTATGAAAATTATTACCTTAGAATTTAATTAACTTTCATTTTAGGATTATTAGTTGGAAAAGGTTCACCTTTGCTGAATTTGACTTCTTTCACATGGTATCTTGAAAAGGTCACTCAAGCAGGTGCCAAAATAAGAGTAAGTTGTATGGCTTAGTGACAACAGAACACAAATTTTTGAAAGATTATGAAATATGTAAAAAGAAAAAAAAAAAAATCAGTACCATGAACAGCAAGAAAGTCAGCAAAGGAATAAAAAGGCAGGCGGGAACTTTGTTTTCACCTGTCCACACACTAAATTTCATGATGTCCTTCCTGGTGACCTTCCTGAAGTCCTTCTTTCACTGTAGCAAGTGAAAAGAATCTCAGAAAAATCAGAATTGGAGTGACTGAGTCTTTGTTCCTTGATCTCTCATATATAGCTGAAAAGAAGGATTACAGCTGTTTTGTGGAAGCTATTTGCAGGAGGTGACTTGAAACAGCCCAGGGGAGTACATCAAACACCCCTCATTTGCATTTTTGTCTCTTGGCTCCTAGCATGAAAGAAAGGGTGAAGACTACATGAAAAGGTGTTGATTGTCACATTTCCTCCTTACTGGAAGTATGAATGGCAGAATTTATTCTCTGGAGAGCTAAGGCCCATTTCTAGGCACAAACTTCCAAACCAAGTTTAGTGCGTGATCTGCACTGAAAATATTAAAGCTTACAAAGGTTTTCCTACTTGTATGCTAGAACAAAAACCTATAGTCTAGTCTCACTAACACTATTACTAGCTTGTATCAAGAATATTTCTTCCATACATTTATGATTCTGGTTTTCTCACTCCTCAGACTTTTCTGTCACTTCTGCACATGCTCGTAATTCTTTTGCTCCTCAGTAACATTGATAGAATCCTCAGCATCTCCTACATCGTGCCCATACAATTTCTGAACCTTTCAAACAACCAAACAACACCCCAATTCATACTGGACATCTTGCAAAAGGTTAGCTTCTTCCCCTTCCCCACCTCCCCAATAATGCTTAACAATTCTATTTATTGAAAAGTGATTAGAAACTTGAAAAAACTCCAACAAACCCACAAAAAATGAGCAGGATGAATATCCTGTGGAGTTTAAGGTAAAGCTTGATAATTTCATGAACTGTATTAGTTAATACAGGCACATGAAAAAGTTGACAGTTGGGTGTATTGGCACTGGATGTTCCTTATAGTCTTATATCTCCCCAGAAGTCTCACCACAGAGTCTAAATCTTGTCTTAAGCCTGAATCCATGTGACAGTATGGTGTAACATTTTTAGAGTGTGTTGGTGTGCTGTTTTTACCCAGAGGTTGCCAGACTCCCTTTGCTAGTGTTTGAAATGCATTTTCCTCTGCTGTTTTGAGAATGTTGAGAGTAACAGCTCAGTTGCTAGGACTGTATTCCTTTCTATTTTATACTGCCCTTTTCTTTATACAATTCTGATCACTTTAATGACACCCTTTCCTCTTATGATTTCAAATATGAAATAATCTGGTAAAGCAGTGTTTGGACAATTTCAGTCTCTCATTTATATGTGCTGATTTAACTTTCCTGCTGTCTCTTTTCTGACACAAGGTTGAGTGTAACAAATGTTTAAACAAACTACAGACTTCTGCTTAGGCTTCTTTTCCTTCCCATGGTTTATACATTCTCCTACACTTTAGAAGAATTCTTTTCAGATACTACTGTAAAGAATTTTCTACATACAATGAAATCCTTATCTCCTAGAACTTGCTTAGGTTACTGTCTAGTAGCATTTTCACATTTTTTTCATCCAGAAGATATTTTACTGTCTTCTTTCAAAATACCATAGAATTATAGAATGGTTTGGGTTGTAAAGAATCTCATTCCAACCCCTCTGCCACAGCAGGGACATCTCCCACTACACCAGCTTGCTCAAGGTCCCTTTTGACCTGGTTTTGAATATCTCCAGGGATGGAGTATCCTCAACCTTCTTGGACAACCTGTTCCAGTTTCTCACCACTCTCTGAGTGAAGAATTTCCTCCTAATTTCCAATCTAAACCTACATTCTTCCAGTTTTAAACCATTACTCCTTGTTCTATCCCTACAGGCCTTTGTAAAAACTCCTTCCCCAGCTTTCTTGTATCCCCTTAAGATACTGGAAGCTGCGATAAGGTCTCGTGAAGCTTTTCTTCTCCAGGCTAAACAAGCCCAATTCTCTCAGCCTGACTTTGTAGAAGAGGTGTTCCAATCCCTGCCCCATTTTTATGGCTCTCCTTCAAACCCTCTCCAAGCTGTCCTTATGCTAAGGACTCCAGAGCTGGATGCAGTACTCCAGGTGGGGTCTCTCGAGAATGGAGTAGAGGGGCAGAATCACCTCCCTCAACCAGTTGGCCACATAGCAAACATTATGCAAAAATAAGAACTATGTTTCTTAGTAATAACTATTATATTACCCTAATTATTCCAGGTTTTATCTTGAAGGGATTGTTTCTGAAAATCTCAGTGACAATAATCATAAAGTCATAGAATGTTTGCAAACAATCTTTTACAAATTCAATTTAGGCAGCATTTTAGCTTTAGAAGAGATTGCCTGTGTAAAGATTTAAAATTTGAGTAATATTCTCAGGATCTGGACTTGCATCAGAGTCTCTTTATCCATCTGTTTAGAAATGCCATTAACATGAATCTTAGGCACAACATTTACTAGTGGACTCTGTCCTGGTTAGTTGTATCTGAGAACAGGGTGGTGTAGTAGAAAGATATTGGTCCCAATTCAGTAATAAATGAATTTCAGTGTGCAAGTACCATAAGAATGCCCTTCACAATGCAAAAGAACTGTTTTTCACAAAATCTCATTGCTTGAAAGTATAATAAAATAATTTTCTTTTACAGAAAAACATCAGAGTGGAAAATTTTCATCAGCTCTAGTGCATGTGTAAGACTCAACAGTGTTCGATTCTTGAAATTGATAACTTGCTTACTAAATGATTTCAAGACCTTGAACAAATTCCATAAAACAAGGTGTTAGTAGCTATTACCAACTATGTATGGTGTTTTGTAATTGTGTTTTAATAATGCTATTAATATTCACTAAGGTGAGCCCTGTTGAGTATGCTTGATAATATATATATTAGGTATTAGAATACTCAGCAGGAACAGACCGAAATGAAGTAATTATCACAAATCTTGCTAATTTAGCACCTGTACTCTAGTCTTCATTTGCATTGCCTTTGAGTTATCACATTGAAGACAGATTTCTTCTTACCAAATTTGAAGGGTTGTGATAGTATCGGAAAAAAATGTCAGTGAGAGAATAAAAAGCAGTCAGGAATTGATCCACAAACTTCATAGCTGGCTCTGTGTCTGTGTTTTTCAATGTGTATGAGTACTCATGGGAAATTTCAATATGTTCTCTTTCAGTAATCTATTTGCTATTATAGAGAAATTGGTCCTCCAGTACGAAGATGCAGCTAGCTCTTTAGTACTGAAGTTTCTCGATAATTCCCATTATAGGTCTGTGTATTTCACTGCCTAAGTGTTCAGGCTGAAATTATATTTATTGACTCTTCCTTTTGCTTTCTCCTTGAAAGCCTACCCAAATAACAGTTCTAAAAATAAGGAGACATTTTCAGTGCATCCAGGATTCCCACTAGAGACCTGCAGGTGGAGACACTGTTGCTAGCTCCATGGAGCCATCAACTCGGGAAGGAGTAAAATCTCTACCCTTGGTCAGGTTAAGATCTGCCTTGGGAATGTGCCTCAGAAATACACATCCTCAGATTTCCTGTGCCTACATCTTGACACTGCAATAGTGAAGGAGACTTCTTCAGTTACTGTAGAGACAGAAGCTGAATGAGGAAAGAAGCAGGAGGGAGATAAGCAATAAGTAAGACAACTGAAACCTGCACTGAGAAATTGGATTCCATCCCTATCAAAAAATTAAACCAAACTGATGTGGTATGCATCATTTTTCTGAATGCCTGGCTGGAGTGCTGAAATCTGATTTGCAGAAGTGCTGAGTGCTTGCAGACAAAATGGAAACCAGCACAAGCTATCTATTATGTTAAATGCTATATGCTATTGAATTCTCTCAAAAAACCCAAGTTATAGAAGTTTTGACTTGGGCAGTCAGAGTTTATGGGTACCTTTGATTCTTATCTTGCTTGACTTCAACACTAAATTTTAGAGATTGTCCTTCTTCTCTCGCAAGGATGGAGCATATATATGGGATGCTTACATGCAATAGGGGAAATTTCATTATTGTATGTATGCATATTATGTGATAGGATAGCGTTTTAGTACTGAACACTAACAAACCCGCAGGAGAAAATAAATACTGAATGGATGTTTATGTAAATGAGCACCAACTTCTCAGTGAAGTCAAAGTCTTTGAAAAAGAAAAAAAAAGGATGTAGTCTTCAAAAGGAATACTATGTGTGTTCAGTTGAAATTGAAAGGTAATTGTCCACCAGTGTCAATAAGGGTTGCATAGTCAATATTAGGTTTCAAATTTTAATAT
Source organism: Brachypteracias leptosomus (assembly GCA_013401335.1). Classification (NCBI taxonomy): domain Eukaryota; kingdom Metazoa; phylum Chordata; class Aves; order Coraciiformes; family Brachypteraciidae; genus Brachypteracias; species Brachypteracias leptosomus. Next base: position 61,599 of record VYZX01032444.1, read on the forward strand.
TCTGGGGTATTTGTCATTGTAAAATAAGTATTAGTCCACAGATAATGGAATTATCTGTGCTCTGATTGAACACAGAAATTGCTGTGTTACATTGTAGGATTATTGATTTGGAAATAGAATAGTTCTCTCTGCAAAGGTGATAGAAGTATCCTGTTAAGGATTGTCCATAACAACACTTGCTATTTGTTCATTTTTCTTCCATTAAATGTCTTAATGGAAAGTAATGAAGACTTTCTTATTTTATCGGCAGTGCTGTTAATAAGAAGCTAGTTGATTACAGTTGACTAAATTAATCTGATATTAAGAGAGTTTTTAAACATTAATCAGAAATGTTGTGCTCAGAGAAGTATTCAGCACTTGACCGAGAGAGCTTTTGTTTCTCTGTGTCTTTCTTTGCCTCACAGGGGAGGGCAACTAATGTTTCCATTAAGTTTCTGCAGGAGCTCCACAGCAGTCTGCATGGGGGTGTGCTGAAGCAGACCATGCCAGACAAAAGCATTTTCTGGCAGCAAAGGAACAAGAAGGGAACTTCAAAGGACTGAACCCAAGGCTTGTATGACACATATTGCTTCCTAAGGTTTATAATTTGCAAACAGTGTTCAAAGTATGTGAATTCCAAATTCTTTTTGATATTGCTAAAGTATGTCTTAGTGCTTAGCAAGATTTAGTTTACTTCAGTAATAAAAAGATATACTTGGGGCAACCCTAATCCCAGCTCTCTATGTGCACATTGGATATATTCTGTAGTTACAGATTTATTTATTAAACTTTTCCTTGTATGTGTTGTAGGATGAAGAGTGCATAGCTGCATGAATTACATAAGATACTGCTGGGAAGTAGTTTTTTAAAATTTTGGATTTCTAATCCTATTTTTTTATCACAATACAGATTAGTGAAAAAATGCTGTACAAATTGCTACAAAATAAAAATAAAGATTATATTTAACTTGTCATTCAAAGGCCTTCAGAGGGGATGCTTTTCTTTAATTTAGTCCTTAACTCACCCAGCTGTACATGAATATTCTATGACTTTATACATTAGTAATATGTAAGATAACACTATCATCTAAAAGCTTTGCAGTACCATGGGCATAGTAGCACGAGATGAACTATTCTTATACTTACCTTTGTCTTTCAGATAGCCAGCTGAACAGTTCAACACAGATTTTATTTTCTTCTGTTGTCGAAAACCAGTTGGCAATAACAGTGTATGTTCAATGAAACAAGTTATTTCAACTCCTTTTGCACCCACAGAGCTGCATGAAACATGATCTTTGCCCCACTGTATTCAAGGACATCGTGTTGTGTATGTGCACTTAAGCAAACACAAATATGTATAACATGTCTTTACACAATAGGACGAAAGTCAGAGGTTTAGTTTTCTTTTGACACACATATATGTCATAAAACATTAAAAGAAATCCTGCTGAGTGGTATTACTGTACAGTTTATGGTGCAGGAAAGCTGATTATGGCAAACAATTTGCAAATGAAAGGCAAACAGAGTTTCATTTCCAAACCAACTGCTGGAGTTGCAATTGGAAATCCTGAACTTATTACTCTTATTATTGTACTTTTCTTATTGTGATAGTATCAAGAGAACCTGCTGATGGTTCCTCTTGTTCTTGATGTGCATATCAGAAGTATAGTGTCTGTCTCACAGAGCCTATAATCAGAACAGCAGCAAAAGGAGGCAAGAAATAAACAGCTAGGAAACTCACGATATTAACAAACCCATTAAGAGAAGTGTAATAAGCAGCTGCCATGATACTACTGTGGCAAGGAATCTATTATCTTCTTTCAAAGCCTTTTACTAAGTATGTGGATATATTTTTAATGATAATGTTATTTTTATGCAATTATAAATTAAAAATAATGAGCTTTGGTGTGTCTGGAAATATGCTTGCATGGCATAAGGGGAGTAAGGGGAAACAAAGAAAAAAAATAGTTTGCTCTGTGGAAAGTTTCATACTTGCAATCTCTTCCCTCATTATGAATAAACTGGCAAAGGATTAACAGAGAGGACACATGTAGGCTGTGTGGTTAGCACATATTTAAGTGTTTCCATTAGTTCCTTCTTTAAAAATTGTTTTTTATGGGTAATATAACTAAGTCAAGTGTTTCTTATATAGAAGATCCCCTATATTCAGTGGCTTTTACTGTGGATCTGAATGACAATGAATATACAGTCTGATGAAAGGTTTAGAGAGTATAAGAGATAGGTGTTGGGAGTGGCCTAGGAACAGGAGGAGGATGGACAAACAGAGCAGAGTCTTTTTGAGTGTGGGCCCCCTGCTTTAGGCCTTATTTCTGACTGCAGTGAAGTTCAAATTTTTGTCTTTCAGATTGCTTATGGGATGTAGTATCTGTATGAAGAATGTCGCATATTTAGTAGAATTCTGCTGATGCTAGTAAAAGATAAACTCCTACAGGAAACGCCAGACTTCTTTCCCTAGATACTATGCAGCAGCCATTGTTTTAGAGAACATAGCTAATATGTCCGAAGTAGAACATTTCTCTCTAGGAGAAGAATATATGAAGTAACATGTTCAGCTTTCATCTGCTACAACTTCTGTCATTTCTGGGAAAATGGTTGGAAACAGCTGGGCTTCAGGAAGCAGGGATGAGATATGTCACTGTTCTGAGAAGGTGCCCCTCTGTTAGCTCACTTTGAAGATCTTGAGTAAACACAAAAGGACAACTCAATATAATACTTATCTTAACATTTATTTAAAGCTTGTTCTGTCCAGATGAGGAAGTCTCCTTTGCACAGGGTTACCAGCTGTAGTGGATGTAAGAGATATTACTTTTTCAGTGTGGTTTTCAGACATCTAACATTCTTAAAGCTTCAGCATATCCCCATGAGACATGAAACTAACTGCAAATGGGAAGCCAGTGGAACAGAGAAAGTAATGAAGTAATATGTCCTGTGTATAAGAGGCATAATGCCCAGGAGAAATATCAAAGAAGAGCACTTCTACTTGGAGCAAGAGCAAGGTTGTCTCTGAATTTGGAAATGAGGAAAAACTCCAGTGTTAATGCTGGAGTGAAGAATGGTTTGAGGAGAGAGTCCTGTCTGCATGCTCCTCTGCAGCATTTTTGTGTGGAAAAATTTGCTAGATTCAATCTGTGTCTTAAGTTGGGTCATGATGAGGTGGGCATATGGAAGCTTGCATAATCCTGAGAACAAGACAGATGCATCCTGGATAAATAACAATTTACAACCAGCAGATACCACCTTTGTGAGCAAGTCCTATTTGCCCCTTGAAAGACTAAAGTTTTAAATAGTGAACTCTGGTGTACTGGAAAAATGCTTAGTACAAATATCTATGAATTATGTTGAAAATGAAATAGCAACATTAGTATTTTTTTAGTGGTATAAAGTATATTGATTGCATTGCTAATGAAAGGATGTGAGTGCTGACCTAAAGACTTTACTATAAAATAGGAACCAAGACCTAAGAGGAAGAATATTCATATGTCTGGAGAGAGAAGGTAGCAGTTTCTTTATTGTTTCACACTAGTTGTACATCTGATGCTGGATCTTTTCTCTGGCAGGGCAAGTTAGATTCTTCTGTGAAAAGGGTATAAGGTAAAAAATATAAAGGAACTCCTTCGATATCAGTGATGTATTTAGTGTTCAGGTGTTGTTTTGGGGTTTGGGTTTTTTTTTATTATTCTCCAGAAAAGTCAGAATATGAAGCATACTAGAATGATCATAGTAAAATTCATATAATACCTCACTATTCGTCGTTCTTCTGGAAGTTTGAAAGCATAGAAGGGATATAAAAGGCTGCTTTGCAGGGTGAAGGCTGGAATCATCTTTTTTTTTTTTTTTAAAAATAGATCGTTCAATCAGATAAATAGAATGACTAGATTTGTGAGGTTGATAGTATTTCATAAAGGGCAGAGATAATACTGAAGAAAGAAGTTTTTAAAAGTTAGGCAGCTCAACTGTAATTTATGCCTTTGAGTTTAATGAAGCCATATACCCCACCTTTTTATGTAATTTTTTGTTTTACATTATTCTCACCTTTTTGCCATAGACCCCTTTTCCATCCCAGTGCAGCTACTTCTTCCTGAGTAGGAAACCATAATGGATCTCTATATCATATAGAGTTTGGAGGACTTATTCATTTTTCCTGCAAAAGTTAAATAAAGTGCAAAACTTTGAGCCCATCAATCCTTTAGCAAGCTGTCCAAGGTGACATTTCATTAGCACGTTTTGTCAGTGGATAAATCGTACAGCATGCTCTGAAGAGAATGTGGAAACCATCCAGTCCTTTTTCATTAGATCCATCTGAAGCTGAACCACTGGAGATTACATACAAAAAGCACATGAGCCAGAAAAAGCACTATTCTTTCTATAAACTGCATTAATCATTCATTCCCTTCTGAGTGCTTTGAGTCACTGCTCTGTCTCTGGTTAGGCCCAAAACTGGCGATTTAATTTTGAGTTGCATGACAGATACATTTCAAGGAAAATCACAGGCATAATGACTCCTGCCAGGCTTGATAAAGTCCTCATTCATCAATTAAGAAGCTTTCAATAAGGCAAGATGGATAGAGCAAAATGAGACAGATCACATGACAATATGTGCAGGGTTTAGGCTGCCAGGTTTTTCCCCTCTCTATTATGCGTGCACAAGCACATACTCCCCAAAACAGACACGCACATGCACACCCCCTCACACACTTCTTTTGTTGGTGCTGGGAATAGAAGTAATTAGGGAGCTTTGATTCACTAGTATGAACTAATTACCTAAGGGACTGGGACTGCTTTGCTGCTTCACTGACAGTAAGTGTCAAAGGGCTGACCAAAGACAATAAATACCTGAAGAGTCACCCATTTACTGCAGTGTCGAAATTATTTTCTCCTAGTGAAATCTTTCCTGGCTATGCTGAAAACAAGTGTTCAAATAAAAGTGATTTATGTGAAAAAATAGCAGTGCAGCAAAAGCAAATTAATTGCTAGAAAATGCGCTACATAAACAAGTGAAGCTCCGACAATAAAGAGGAGACACAATGAGATAAAGTAATGATCAATTTAAATTAGTGATAAGCCAATTAAAGGGATATTGTCATGTTAAAATCATGGGGCTCGTACAGTGTTAAGTCATTAGATGTATTAGATATTGAAGGGTCATTTGTAATTCAAGGCTTGGCTAAATACAAAGTCATCCCTGCTGCAGGGTTCCTAATCACATATCTCTGATGAACTTTTCTTTGTAGCTATTCCAACCTAGAATAAGATCATACCCTTGTGCACCTTTATGTATGTATGAATCATTAAAAAAATTCTTGTAATAGCTTTCACCTAAAATTCCTCCATTTGATGTTGGAGTGCAAATATTGCTGGAAGCTCTACAACTGTTTCGAAAAGTGACAGAGAATTACCTATTTTACTCATCTTCTTTGTTGGTATCAGGAGGAAGTGATTCATAAACCTTGTTTTCCTGGTTCCCCCTCCTCTTTTGACTTTGCTCCCTTTTTGACTTTCTAGTAGTTAATATAACCTGTCCATCTCTATAACCTCCCCTCACCATGAATGTGGTTTATTTTATTCCCAAAGAAGAAGTATAAGATATTCAAAGAAGTCAGGCATATTTTGCTCTCCAGTGGCTCATTTCTAGTAAAACATTCTTGTTTGGGCTATTTAAAAGAGAAATGGTTTGGTTCCCACTGGCCCACAATGAAAAACACGAACTACTGCAATCTATGTTAGATTCAGAACAGATTTACTCTTGCACATGTGGTGCCCTTACTTTTTTTTTTTTTATACTCATTCCACCTCCAGTGAAGGTTTTTCTGATGCTTGGAGAAAACAAAGCCATAACTCCTCATATCCTTGCCTGCTGCCTGTATTTAGAATGGCACTCGAGGAGATAGAGATCATAAACTGGAGTTGTTTTCTAACTTGAAGGTTCAAATGAAGAGTGAAGTGCACAGAAATGCCAGAAAGTCATCTTTACCCTTTCTTCTTCCACTTTTTAACTCAAGAAACATGATAATAGATAATTTCCTCATATCCTAAATACATGGCTTAGAGTCTAAGTCTTTCACTTTGGTGAATATTATGAAGAATTTACTTTTCATTTGCAATCAACTTAAACCTTTCTTCCCAATGTACATATAGTACCATATTGTTGCTTGTGAGATTTGATGGCTGCAAGGAATTATTTAAATCTCCAAATTTTGAAATGAAACTTTGAAAGATGGTTTTCAAATTTCTCCTTCCTTTCCTCCCACCTTCTTCTCAAATGTTTTAAAACCTCCTTTTACACAATGCAGTTCTTAAAAGTGGATTCTTTGTGTGCTTTTCACTAGGTCTTTCCTACCCATGTGACCTAACAAAAGTAATTCTGGCAGTTAAAATTTTTATTGAGTTCTCATAAGTAACAAAATGGGATTGTGACATTGTTCAAGCTAGCAGAAGTTAGCAGTCTTTGCTCAGCTGCTCTGAAGTAATTGACTGTTCTGATATTAATGTCTATACTCTGGGTGGCGAGACCTTTTCATTTTCTACAGCTACATTAGGCAGCATCCTCCTTCTCATTATATTTTGGCAGTTAGAAGTTCTCAGGTCTCTGGAGAGAAATTTTCACCTTGGAGTAAAGTTGCTCTTTATTTTATATACTATTTTCCAGAGTGTCTGAAATATCCAATATTAACAAGTGTTTTCTACTAGCCAGACTTTACTCTCTCCATTTCATTTTGTGATCACACACTCACATTTTTGACATCACAGCCTGTTGCTTTATAACTTGTGCTTCCATAAATATGCAAGAAAACTAATCCCACAAAATTAGCTGTGGAGGCATGAATGCATCTTTTATGTACTTATTAATTAACCAACTTGTTTTGAAAGTTTCACCTGAAAGAAAAAGTAGTGGTCATGCTGCAAAGGACTTCCACGAATAGATGGATTTTTCAAAAAAACTTCATGGACCTTTAGTAGGTGAAGACAGTAGACATCTGACACTTCTGAGAACAGAGTTAAATGAATTGCATCGAAAAAATCCATTCTTTCCATGATTCTTACCTTTTTCTATGGTTATACATGTGCTGAATTTTTACTAAAAGTTACAGGATGTTTTTTTTATTTATGAATAATGGTTTAAGTCAACATTAAGGACACCTTGGCTTTCATACTGCAGTCAGTGGGAAACTTTCCTCTTTATTTTTTATAGATGTCCAGCTGTGCTTTTATGAAATGTATTATATCTGAAAGACTCTCCCACTGAAGAAAAGGGAAAAAAAGGCAGCTGGTACAAATATGGGTTTTGGTGGTATAAGGAAGGCAGCCGGTATTTAAGGAATGAAGTATTGCTATCTAACAACAGTCCTGAGGGTAATTCTCAAGATGTTCATTTTAGAGGCCTAAGATGGCATTTTGGACGGCCTTATAAAGTTGAGTTGAAAAATATAATTATGACAAGTTCAAGTTTTAGCCCAGGGACTCTATTGCTTTGTCTGGAGTCCCTGCTGGGAAATGTGAATGGCAAGAATGTTCTATGGGACACTCCCATCTTCCACAGAGCTTGAAGGGATACATGAATTGTCTCCCTTATTTTCTTCATATTTCCCATATATTTGCATGCAAGAAGGCAGGCAGAGCTTCCTTGCAGCTGCAGAACAGTCTCTGGCAGCTTTTTCTCTGCTGTGCTTCCTCATTCTGTGCAGGGATGGGAAGAGCAGAGGTCCTGCTGAGCTGCTCTACAGACAAAGGTGGTTACGGACCCCTTGCCCTGGGGAATGAAAAGCTTTGATGTACTCCACCTCTGTAGGAGAAAAATATTCTCTGCAGATTTTTTAGAAGGTTGAAAGCCTGAATCAGAGAAAAGGTGATACTGAAGAAAAAATCAAGAGGGTGTTGAAAACTCAAGGTAGCTTTTGCCCACAGGCCTAATTTAGGGGCATTTGAGAGTGCAGTAGCACTCTTAGAGACAACAAAACTTTTGTGTCCCTAGGAATTTATCCTACAAATATCTGATAGGAACTTGCGTAAAATCCAAAGACTAATGCAACACTGTTGTTCAAGTGGCTGAAATATGTCAGTTTAGTTAATAGTCTACTTAATATGTTTTAATGAAAAGAAATTGTCTTAGAAAAGAGTGTTGAGGAATTTCTTTACTTTGGTAAAATACAAATAGTTTTAATTAAATCAATACATTTAATTATTCAATCCCAAGCACAAGTATGGGCTGGGCAATGAGTGGATTGAGAGCAGCCTGGAGGAGAAAGACCTGGGGGTGCTGGCTGATGAAAAGCTCAACATGAGCCAGCAATGTGCCAGTGCAGCCCAGAAAGCCCCAACTGTATCCTGGACTGCATCAAAAAGTGTGTCCAGCAGGTGGAAGGAGGTGATTCTGCCCCTCTATTCTGCTCTTGTGAGACCCCACCTGGAGTACTGCGTCGAGCTCTGGAACCCTCAACACAAGAAGGACATGGACCTGTTGGAGCAGGTTCAGAGGAGGGCTAGAAAGATGGTTAGAGGGCTGGAACACCTCTCTTACAAAGACAGGCTGAGAGAATTGGGCTTGTTAAGCCCAGAGAAGAGAAGGCTCAAGGAAGACCTTATTGCAGCCTTCCAGTATCTGAAGGGGGCATACAAAAACGCTGGGGAGCGACTTTTTACAAAGGCCTATAGGGATAGGACAAGGGGTAATGGGTTAAAACTGGAAGGATGTAAGTGTAGATTGGAAATTAGAAGGAAATTCTTCACTCCGAGAGCAGTGAGACACTGGAACAGGTTGCCCAGGGAGATTGTGGATGCGCCCTCCCTGGAGATATTCAAAACCAGGTCAAATGGGACCTTGAGCAAGCTGGTGTAGTGGGAGATGTCCCTGCCATGACAGGGAGGTTAGAATGAGATAATATTTGAGATCCTTTCCAACCCAAACCATTCTATAATTCTATAATTGCAGTTTCAAGGAAATTAAAAATAAATGTTATTAGAGCTTCTTCATATAGAATCTTCAAAATAATTTAAATAGCATTTATCATTCAATAGCTAGAGCCACTAAATGCCACTACTGCACATCCAATAGTAAAATTAATGTTCCTGTTTGTTAATATTGTTCACAATACCCTTAATTTTCCACCTTCATAAAGTTATATTTGGGTTATACATATTGCAGTAAAACCATGATAACTACACAAACGCTAATAAAAGATCACAGCCCAAGATGGTTTATTATAAGATGATCTTTCTTGTGGTTATGACAAGTTTATGGTAGTTATAAATATAAATAAACTATACTGTGTTTTTATTTCAGTATCTCTATTGTAACTGAAATTTGCTTCATGGAACAGTAGCTCTTTTAGTTTCTTTTTTAACTCATTTTTAATGAATGTTACAGTGAATGCTAAATACTCAGATTTTATGCCATTCATCCTAAACCTGGAAGATTTTAAAGGCAGATGAGGAATGAGATAATAAAAATTATGGTTTTTATTTTTAAAAAAATCTGAAGATTCTTCATAGAGTCTTAGAATCGTAGAACTGTTCAGGTTGGAAAAGACCTTTCAGATCATCGAGTCCTAACATAACCATAAACCTAACACTGCCAAGTCCACTACTAACCCATGTCCCTTAGTGCCACATCTACACATCTTTTAAATACCTCCAGGGATGGCGACTCCACCACCTTCCTGTGCAGCCTGTTCCAGTGCCTGAGAACCCTTTCAGTGAAGGATTTTTTCTCCTAGTATCCAATCTAAATGTCCCCTGGCACAACTTGAGGCCATTTCCTTTTGTTTCATCACTTGTTATTTGGGAAGAGACAAAAACCCACCTTGCTACAACCTCCTTTCAGGTAGTTATAGAATGCAATAGGTCTCCCCTGAAACCTCACCATTTTGAATCTTCATTCCCTATAACTTGGTGAAGTCTAAAAGGTGCTTCCTATAAGAGGAAACTTTATGTGACCACTATAATACATGCATACGTAAAAATATTTACAATTTTGGCCACATACACACAGAAATTTATATACTTGGCTATTTCTAGTTTGTATTTATGCATGTATATATGGCATCAACTATATGACATACTTCTGTTGGTATTTGTTTATAGCTGCAATTTATACCATCAGTCATTTATTTTGTTTTAAAAAATGGCACTGTTACATTACAAGAAAAAAAAAAAAAAGAAAAAATCTCTCTTATCAGGTCTTCACATATATCTTTATTTGCACGGTGTAGAAAAAAAAAAAAGTATGTAGGGCAAAAAAGAGTACTCTACAAACTAGGAGTCTTTTTTTTCTGTGTTGTGGTTTTGTAAGAAACCAAAAACTAACAGGATGTCCTAGAGTAATATGTTACATGGTGTCTATTCTAGACAGAATATCACATGAACAGGCGGATTTAAGGGTCTAGGAGAGAAAGTATGAGGTGCTTCTGCAGATTATAATACTGATGTTTTGAGAAAACATTCAACTCATGTCACCACATTTTGCATGCAGAATTTTTTCAGAACAACTAATATACCTCCACTGGTACTTGATTGAAGACTTTATTCCTAACATGTTTTGATGCTTATTGAACCATTTGGACTTCTGAAGATTAATTTCTAGGCACAGGAGACCGAAATATGCTCACAGAAATGAATAACAAATTTAAAATTATGCTACCAGGACCCTGACTTTCTAAGCATCTCAGAAGAATGAATATGGAGAACTCTGATTTCCTTCTCCTGGTGAGACCAGGGATAACATGGATGAACATTCCTTTCAGTACTTCTGATTTTGATCGTTGCTGAAGCATGCAGCCTCTAAACAGTGAAACAGAATAGAAGTAACACCTGTTGAATGTATTTGATTCCTAACAGGTTTGATGACTGTAGTTGATATGTATCAATTATGTGAGGCTGAAATATAAATGGCTAACAGCAGGTCTCAAGAAGCATGTAGAAAAGGTTAAATTAATTACTTTCCTAATAATAGCTTTAATAGTCTTCCACGCAAGCTATATAAGGTGAAACTTCTGATGTTGAAAGGTTAACTATGGGGCACACCTCAGGTAACTTCATGGCTGGAAATAAAGCAGATTTCTTAGAACTATAAACCTAGATGTTTCTCTTTGTCTTGCAATATTTCACACTACTGTCCAATTAGCTGTGCTACATGCCACCAGTTTGTAAGTGAAAACTTTGCTTTCATTATGTTTTCATCACATTTCCAATAGTGTGTTATTGAACAGAGATGTGGTTTATAGTATGATCAAAGGTGTTAATGCACCATCTGTTCTGTACCATAACACTTGCAGTTTAATGGAAGAAAGGCTTCAGTGGGAATTCCTTTAAACATCCAAAGGTAAGAATTCTAAAAGATCATATTGCACACTACAGATTATATAAGACACCCACAACATATACTGTTTTCACCTTTCTTTTGTGCTTGAAAAGTCTTTTTATTCCTATCTGGTTTCTAGCTTCTCATATATTTATGGTTTTAGAACCTAGTAAGGTTGTAATACCTAAGCCAGTGGTCTTAACTGATAATTTGGGGGCTAACACTCGTGCTTAAAGACAAAAGACCAAACCTAAAAAACAAAGGGTAACTGAGAAAATCTGTCCTACATGAAAAGAAATTACAAGTCTTTCTTTCCTCTCTAGGACAGTCAGATTTGACATCTGTAATAACATAAGAGTTTACGACCAGATGAGTGATTAAAAATTAATTTCTACATTAAAATGCCTGTGTGACTAATAGGAAGAAACCCTTGCACATAGTGCAAGTGCACTGCTAGCACTAAACCATTTTAATGATGGGTTAAACTAATAAAATGTGTTAAAATTTATGTGCAACAAAGATTAAGATGACTTTTTTCAAATTCCATCTTTAGCGTGGGACTGTGTGATTCTGTGTAACTAAATAAGGGATTTCTTAGGGAATCCAAACAAACAAGTAGATGTAGATCATCTACTACTTTCCTAAGTATCCCAATAGTAAATATTTGTAGGTGATCAGCTTCTGCTGATTCAGATAAGACAGAAATTAAAACAAAACCTAACAGTCTACTACTACTTACTGTCAAGATACTTAAGAATGAAGTACTTGATTTGCACTTTCATTTGAATTCCCTAAGATATTTTTCTCTTTATTTCTTCTTTTCTGTTATTACAGCAGGAGATGATTCAGTCATGTTGCTTTAAATGCACAAGCAAAGACTATAATTTCTACTAGTATTTGAATGTTAACAGGGTTTCACTTATTAAAATATTTATATTTTTAAGGAATTGAGAATTTAGATGCCACCTTTTTGCATATTTAAGTGAGAGCCAGATGTCTACACACCTTCACAATGTGGTTCTGTGAGTTGAAGTCTGTTTCTGAGATTCATGAAACAGATATTGAATATTTCAATTCTTTAACTCTTCAACTCTCCTTCCACATGTAATTCTGTTGTCTAGTATTCTGTTTTTACAAGCAGAATGTAATGAAAATTAGGCAGATCACTGCTTCTTAAAATCTTTGAATACTTCTATATCGTGCATTTTCTTTGCTCTAAAAATGTTATAAATTTGTTATGAATGATCTCTGTAACTTACAGGTTCTGGGGAGCACATTTAAGTATTTAGCTCAAAGCTCAGTCATGTATTTTTCTCCTAATAAAGAAATTTCTTTGTTAACTGTGCTTTTCAAACTAATGATCTATTACACCCAAAGAACACAAATATATTTCTGTATAAAATCACAAGCCTTAAGGAAGTTTTCAGTGTTTGAAAAACAGTTCAGAAGGAAGTAACTACCATACTACTAGCATTGTGTGAATAGGGACTTGGTGATAATAGAAAAAACATGTGCTTAATGAAGTTTATGGGAATTAGCTGTCTGTCCAACTGAAAATCAGTGAAATGAGTTGCTAACTATAATATCATTTTGAAATTGCTAGCATTGCATGCAGAATGCTAAACATCTATATTTATGGATATGCCTGTATGTTGTACAGCAGCATTTTTATAAAATTCTTTTTGTCAAGAAAAGTTTGTGAATTGCTAAAATAATAAATTATGTTTAGGATTTTACCCATCTCAAAAGAAAAGCAACAATATCCCGTTAAGTGTTTGGAATATTGATATAGAAAGAATTATTAAAATACATGCCTTAGAGAGAAGAGAGTTTATATAAAAAGTCAGTAATGATACACTGTAATATTATGGGGAAAAGATGTAATATAATTGGGAGCTAAATGAGAAGCTAAACATCACTGAATCCATCAATGACAGGGCTAAGGTCAATTCATCTGAAACCCTAAAGTGATTGGAAATTCACCCTAAAGTAATTGGTTACTAAGATGTCTAGAATCAATCAAAAGTCAGTAATGAAATACTAGTCCTCTTTATCCTTTTATGTGAAATAGAGTTGTCAGTTTTTGAGCATATGTGAAATACAAGCTTTAGTATGTGAAGGGGCTTCAAAAGAAGGTGGATGTTCTTTTGTCAGACAGGAATGAATCTTCTGTTTCCTTCTGGATCACTGATTCAGACAGCAGAAACTGGGCTGTTTTCAATGCTCTGTACTGACAATAAGAACTGGATTATAACCATTTAAGGTTTTAAAACACTACATAAAGCCACTGTCAATTTCTAGGTCTTCTGAGATCCACACAGTTGTCTGTCTGCTGCATTCCTGAACCCAATAAGACCTGGAATAAGGTCAAGGACTCAAGAGTAAGGAATTAGTGATCCAATGGCATTGGAGCAGTTTCTACCCCCCTATTTGTTGTTGCCATGATAGTGAGTGAGATCCTAGGGCAAATCGGAGCCTTCAGTGTCCAGCGCATGTATCAATTTACCAAGCCTGACAGGGGTTTTGCTCTCTATGCTTATGCCAGCTCATAGATAAGGAGGATTGATGCGTTTCTCCAAGAAAAAGCTGAAAGAAGCTTCAATAAAGTTCAGTGAGGGGATTCCAACCATCTACTTGGTGCACCTCTTGTGCTTGATCCCCTCCTGGGCTGCACTTCACTCATGCTGCAGCCATGCAGCCCGTTGATACATATTTGGCCTCCTGGCACGCCCGTAGACCTGCCTTATTGGCAGACTCACCTTAGAGGTCACTGAGCTCCTAGTAGACCATCAGCAAGCCTGTGCTACATCCTGTACTTAGATATAGTGGATCTTGTCCTTGTCACTGACAAGGACACTTCCTGCCTTATATCATGCTCTTCCTTCACAGGGCAGCCTACCTTTGTGAATCCCTTTCAAAACTCTCAGCGAAACATTTAATAACTCCTCTTGCATTTGGAAGCTCAACAGGTTTACAAACCAGTATGCAGAAGCGAGCATGCCTGGAGATGAAAATATCTGCATGGATTTGAAAAGGCAGCTCTTGAGTGCAAGCCAAATTAACTCCCTGATCCCACAAACTGAGGGTAAACCAGCAAATAGAAGGACCTCAAAAGCTTACAAGTGTGTCCCACAAAAGAATTTATGGCCACAGATGATGGAGGCAGAGCCCAACACCAGTATGTAAGTACGCATCAGTGAACACAAAAAGAGCATTTTGAGAAGTCGCAGATCAGTTAGACAGATAGACAGAGGATGCCAAATAGCTAGTAGAAAGAATTCAAATACGTTACCTTAGTAAAATCAATAGGCTTAGTAATGTTGTTTGAAGTAAAACAGAAAAGATGTTTTCCTCAATTCACTCCTTAAAGCCCTCCCTCTTAAGATCAGGAAAACACGTATGTCGTGGAGATGGCATTGCTCGTCTGTTTATGCATTCTTCTAAGAGAGGAGGAAACAAAAACTTAAGGGAGTTACCTTTATGTCACTATAAGCACTTTATTTTGTTCAGACTTCCTCAGTGTGCATTAACTGCCTGTCCCCTTTACTGTGGCATGCTAAGCAGATTTTGTTTTTTACATAAAGCATAGATAGATTTCAGCAGTAGCTGATGTGATATCTGTTTAGAAGCTTTGGTACTGCATCCATCCAGCACAAAGTACAGTGCTGTCTCTATGAACAGCTCCCTAAGAATAATAATAATAATAAAAAATCTACTCTGATTTTGCAAAAATTTCAACTCTGGTTAGAAGTCAAATGATTATTAGGTACCCTTCCTCCACATCACCAAAACTCATGTGTGCTTGAGGAGCTGCTGGGAGTTGCCAAAACCATTTCAACAAAACAGGTGTGAAAAGCATAACAAATATAACGTATTTGTTTTAAACACACAGAGACAGTATAACCCTTTATTTTCACTTGGAACATTTTTTTTTCCATTCACAAAGTCCTTTGCTTCTGATTTAGACAAACACTTAAAAAAGAGGTGCTATCAGGAGGACAACCAAACACTATTTTTCTAATATAGAAGGCAGTGAGGCAGCAACACCTTCTGCCCTGACTTGGAGCCAGTAACAGAAATTAGCAATGCCATCTGCAGCATTGAGTATGCATTTAAAGGTCTCCAAATGCTTTATGGCAAGCATTATGGCAAGCAATTTTTGCTAAGCTAACCATACTTGTAGCCATCTTTTAGGAAGCCAAAAGTCCCAAGGTCATAAAGAATTTAAGGACTAGAGAATGGCCATATTCTCTAGGATGGACAAGCCTGGGATGTCATCTGGATGATCAGAAATGGTCCACTTCACCTCATTGCCTTTTTCACTATATCTTAGATTATGTTCTTCTTTACAGATGTAAATTCAAAAGCTCCAAAATGTGTTTTTGTTCTATGCCTCAGCAATATTTCTTGGCATTTTGCTTGCTATGTTTTATGCAGTTTTTCTCTGAACTGAGCCTGCCTGCTCTGCCTTGGCTGACTGACTCTGAGCTAACTGCCTCTCAACTTTTTAAGCTGTTGTCTAGAAATTCAGTTCTTTAGACTATATATGACAAGTGTTACACAACTTTAATGGAGAAATTTTATTATAAGACTTTGTCATATTTGTTGCACTGGCATAAGAAACATCAAGCCATCCTTTCACATAGCATCATATTCTGGATACATTGAATATAAAGAAAAATATTTCAAGTTTTAATTTGATAATTATTGGTATATATCTTCCTTTCATTAAAAATCAGGATTGCAGTTTTTAAGATGCTATTTGACTGTACTTCCCAAGTGTCACAGTTTGCTCTTTGATTTTAACTTCTGAGAATTATTTTGTTGTGTTCTTTTTTTAGAAGTAAGGCACATGTTGGGGAGGGTTATTGTTTTTATTTTACCCAATTTGTTGTTGATGATCTTCCTTTTTCTCTTTGGCATCTTTGACTTTAGAAGAAATCTTAGAATTGGTGGGCTTAATGACATAAAAGTTCAGAGAACACAAGTGAGGAAGAAAATGTTTTTATTGAAACTATTCCAGTCAGTGTTTCCATTGTTATATTTCTGTTGTTGACTCATATGTAACAGATGAGGGAAAAGTGAATTTGATAAAAGATTTTCTGGCTGCATCTTTTTTACACCAGATTGAGATAACTCAGTCCCCACCTCCGAACATTATGAAGTTCTCAACAGAAATTGACAACATCAGAATTTCATGTTGCTCAGTTAAACTATATAGTGAACTTTGAAAAAAACAATTCTAAATAAATCTTTTAAAATAACTTTTTTTTAAATGTGAAACCTGAAGGATGTTTTTATACATATAAAGCAAGTAGAAATGCTAATATAATTTTTTCTTCCTCTTTCCAATTTTGCAGGTCACTTCTATCACTCTTACAACACCAGACTCATAGAATTTTAGATAAGGATTCTGAACTTCTATGCAATATCTGTTCTAAAATTAAATTTTAGCTGACTAGTACTTTCATAGATAATCAGGGGGTTTTTTTCTTTCATTGTTTTGTTGTCCTTGACCATTTTGATCTCCTAGAAATTATTCTAATAAGCCCAAAATTGACAAAAGTTTTAAAGAAAAGGTTAAAATTAAGATGAGGTATTGATTATATTGGTAAGTTTCTGACTGTCAGTTTTATTCTCTATTTCACTTTAATTCTTTAATTTTGAGAATTTTTATCAGATCACTGTAAACACATCTGCAGAAAGGAAAATACTTCAATAAACTCTTTGTTTATTGCTTATTTTTATAGTTTTCTCAATGCTTTTTCCTAATTCTTCCCCTGGGAAAAAAATGGGAAGGAGACCTATTTAACTTTAACTTTTACTGGTTTTGCAACTTAGTTTCTCGATTAACTTTCCCACCTAAAGATTTTTGCAGATCAAACTTTCTCCATGAAAGCAGTACATTATTTTTCCATTAAAATTGCTTGGGAATGTAACTCTAAAAATGTCAGTTGACTTCTGTTCACTGAACACTTTTCTTCAAGCATCAGTTGTATTTTTTGGTTCCAAGAAACCATCAAATGTATTGATGCTTCTGATTCATCAATGAGTACACTTAATTGGATGAATTCTAGCTACTGCCTGCTTCCTTTTCACTATCTTGCATCTTCTACAGTCATCTGAGAATTTGGACTTTTAGACTACAGGAGATATGCTAAGTTTTGGAGGTTTAGGTCACTCTTTCCCCCCTCCTTACACGTACATCTATTTTTAGAAGATTCAGTATTCTAATGCAATTGATGGGAAAACCTAGACTAAAGCTTTTTACTGCTCCTTTCTCAAATTGAGGCAAAACAAAAGCAACTCAGAGCCTTCATGGAATAAAGGAGCTCATGGGAATATCAGGTAAGGTCATTTTAAGACCCAAGACTGTCTTTGGGAACTAGGCTCCCTCTATGTCATACTTTTTATTTCAATATTATTTGTTGTTTTCTCTCTGTTGTCTCTTCTTGGCCAGCTTCCAAATTCTGCCAGAAATTGACTAACAAATTCCAGGTGGCACTTTACGAAAGGCTTTGCTGAAGAGCAGCTCTAATTGACTTTTTGACTTGTAAGAAAACAGGTATATACGTATGTATAAGCTCATTCTCTGGGGAAAATTGTGAGAGATACTATGTCAATATGGTATTTCTGAAAAAAACCCACAAAACCAAAACAACACCAACTCCTCCCTCCCCGCCTCCTCCTCCCAAAAAGTCCAAACAAACCCACATGGCACACTCTTTCCATTTTCCAGTTTACTTTCAATACTTGCAAAAACTTTTAGAACCACAGATCACTGTAGTTGTCCAAAGACCATATTTTCTTTTGTCCCTCTATTCCACCTCACCATTTCACTAAAGAACAGAGAAAGACTCCATCCTAAATTCTGAAACTCTGACAAGTGTACTTCTGTAACTGTTGATGTTTATACCCTGTGACCTGGTAACTAATGTAAAGCTTCCCATATTTTGTGTCTAAAAATCTGGATTATCAACAGGTCTCCTACTCTTTTCAAAGGGATGCTAAGAATATCTTTTAAATGAGATAAACCTAGGGCTTTTCAGAAGCACTACAAAAAATGTATGTCAAAAGACACCATAGAAACATAAGGTTAGCTGTAACAATGAAAGATTTCTCATATGAACAAGCACTATAACTTGCACTGTTATTGAGAATTGACTATAGCTTTCTACCTTCCTCTGTCAATTAGGAAAATTGGCCTTTCAGAGCCACTGACCCTTGCTTGTAGGTTCAGCTTCCATATTCTGCTTACAATATTGCACACCATTGCATGACAACAGCTTTAAGGAGAATTGACTTCCTACAGAAAGGACATGTGAGTGCCAAGGATACAATCATTTCTCAAGGAATTAAGCAAATAAACAGCCAAGCTGTGTGACATTTTATCAATGAAACAAGATCAAATGTAGGAGTTGGGTTATACATGAGGTGAAAGACACTAGTGGTGTAACATGGAAGGTAACATGCAAAAGCAATTCCAAATAGAATAAAGATCAAGATAAAAAGATGTGTGCTCAGAGCTGGCGAGTAGGTTAGATCTAGAGATCCTACAAGCCTTGTTCTCTGTTGTCAGTTAATAGTTAAGTTATTCATGCTTTCAACCCATATATCTTCTGCCTTTCCCATTTTTTCCTGTCTATCTTTCAGAAGAACCCACATTTAAAGAAAGATCTTATCTGTGAAGCAGAACACATTAACACTGTCTCAGTGAGGACGAAATTATTTTGCAAAACAGACAAAAACATCAAGAATGCTCTTTTCTTTATATTTTAATTTTTAGTGAACACCTAATAATAAATCACCTGTCTTCTTATATTTTATTGCTTGGAACAAGTCTTGTATTAAAGACCTGATTCTGCTTACCTTTTTTTTTTAATACTTCATCATATTTCTTGACTGCTGAAAATAAATTCAGTGGGGTAACTGAGGTATTGTTGAAATATTTGTCTGATCATCAGCAACTGAATAAGTAAAATCGGCTGCAAAATGTCCTGCTGGGAACTGAATTAGTTAAACAAAACTGAAAGAAAAACCCAACCTATGATGACTATCCTCCTGAAGGTTCTCAGCAGGGTTTAGGTCCAAACATAAGTTAAGAGTAAATGCCTCAGTTCAAATTTCTGAACTGTAGAAATGAGAAGAGTTGGCTGGATGTACAAGCTAGGATTTGGATGGAAAGTAGGAAGAAAGTCATGAGCTCTTGATGATGTAGGCTGTCAAGGAATTGCTATTTGTATCCTTCTGCTTTACATAAGTCACAGCTTATGTGGATCCCTCTGAAAAGTATACGGAAGATTCTCCAGAAAACAGCAGCTTTCTACCCAGCTTGCTGCTATTTTGACACTGTTTGCTGAAGGTCACTTTCTCTGCAAAAAATCTTGAAAAAGAAATGAAAAGCTAAATGAAAAAATGAGAAACCGCTTCCTAGAGCAACAAACAGTGGTAACTCAGCCTCTTACCAACAATGTCAGTTTTCAGATATTTGTGGTAAGATTATTACTTTTCTAGGTGAGTGAGGAGGGTTTTTCTCCCCACAGGTGAAAAATGTGAAAAACTATTGTAAAGCACCTGCCAACATTGACTGCACTAGACACTTTTTTGTGTTTCTTTGGATCACATTGATATTGTACTTGAACAGGACAAATTTTCATGCTTCTTTAAAGACATGTATGTATACCAGATGTCAAGCTTCAGTGTGAGTTACAGCATATCTGTACAGTAAATCTTCACAATATAGTCATGAGAAATGTCATAGGGAAAGGTGCAAATATAGTAATTTACCTACAATATGCATGACTAGATAGCTTTTTACCATTCCAGTTGACGTTCCTGGTTCTTGTTACCTCTGTTACTGCAGCAGTTGTCTAGTTGCATGACCCAGCAAAAAGGACAGAGATATTATCTCCCAGATTTGTCATGGTCTTGGCTGTTGCACAAATGTTCAGTTTAAAAAGTTTGAGACTATGAGTGTAATAATAATTGTGGACTGGATTAAATTAGTATCTTGTTAACTGTGAGAGACAATTGCAAGTAAGCCAAACCAGGTTATTAAGTATGTTTCTGTACTCATTTGGAGGAAGCTATTCATATTTTTAAATGAAATCTATGACTACAGAATACCACATAACAATAGTAGATACTGATAAAGCTTTTATTTCCTCTGTCTGCTATTTCTTGTGCCTACTTCTCCTGCTGTGTTGTACTGTATCTTGACAGCTATTTCATTTAAATTAATATTTCCATTTCAAGTTAATATTTATCAGCATTGAATTTTAAAATAAAGATGCAGCTTTATTTGAAGAAGATGGAAAATACAACAATTTTGTCATGAAAGGGAAAAGAAGGGAAAAGACACAGAAAAATACCAATT
This sequence comes from Brachypteracias leptosomus, assembly GCA_013401335.1. Lineage (NCBI taxonomy): Eukaryota > Metazoa > Chordata > Aves > Coraciiformes > Brachypteraciidae > Brachypteracias > Brachypteracias leptosomus. The sequence goes on from VYZX01032444.1 coordinate 82,267, forward strand.
GTTCCCACAGAAGGTAATTTTTTTTCTATCTGAAAGCTCACTTACATATTTTTTTGCATACCACAAAGATAGCCTATTTTTATGAAAGAGGAAAATTTCATCACTATTTCCCTACTTTAATAAACTGTAACAATCATAGTAATCAGATTTCTTTCGATAATCAATTGCAGGGAATAATTGATTATTTAGATGTTGTTAATCTTGTGATGATCTTCACTCTTGAAATATCGAAACTGAATATTTTTGCATATTTCTCTCTCTTTAGTTCCAAGTATCACATCCCCCAGTACTGGGAAACATGATCACTAGACTAGCTGCCCACATTCAATGAAGTCTATCTGTATATGCCCAGCAAGTCAATTGTGTCTAATGTGGCATTGTCCTGCTCCATACAAGTATGGTCTGATGAATTCTACAGGACAGTGTGAGAGGTGCAAGATGTCCTGGATACCAGCATGATCGCAAGTATCTTTCCCTGCCTGAAAAGCCCTGAAAGAAATTGCAGAATGCTAGCTTTACATCATAGGATGCTTGACCCTGAACATAATTACAGCACAGCTGATGAGATGGCACCTCACATGTAACCACTACAGAGGAAATTGTTTGCAGTCCTAGGGTGGGTCAGTTCTTGCTTCATGTAGCTAAATGTTCAAAACCTCCAGTAATGAAGATCCCATCACATCTTCAAGGCATCCTATTCCAGTCATGGAAGTTGTCTAATGCCCAACCTGCATGCCACAAAGACAGCCTATTTTTAATGAAGAGGAAAATTTCATCACTATTTCCCTACTTTAATAAACTGCAACATTCATAGTAATCAGATTTCTTTTGATAATCAATCTAAGGGAATAATTAATTATTTAGATCAACCTGCAATTTGTAGCGGGTGTCACTTGTTAGGGGATCTATCAACAACACGTAGAAAATGTCTTGCTTTTGTAACTGCCTTTCAAATAGCCATAGGATGGTATCATATCATCCCTTAGACTATTCTTCACCAGTCTGTCTCTGTTTAAGGCTCAGGGCAACCCCCACGGAGCAGAATTAGTTTCAGCCCTCTTCCCCCTCCCCTCTTCCCTCCCAGGGGAGGAAGAAAGGACTCACACAAAGTTGGAAAATTAAGATAACAACTTTTAACAGGGAGTAACAAAAGGGATATCAAAGGAAGGGAAATATACAGAGGTAACAAGGGAAGGTATATATACAAATATATACAACACCGATCCTCGGATGCCACTGAATTTCTCCCGAGCCACGTGGAGTTGTAGCAGCCACGGAGACGTCCGGAGCCAGCAGCAATCCCAGCGAGGAGGGGGTGAGCGGAACTTCCTTTGTCCTTTTATAGAGTGTGGCAAGAAGGGGAGTGGAATAGCTGCTCCACCTGTCCCTCCCCTTCCCCAAACCTTAAACCACAACACAGTCAACACCTACCAATTGCTGTAGGAATTATACAAATGCTAAGGTAATAACAGCACCAAGAAGGAGACAAACTGTTAGGCAACTATAAATGCAGAAATATATACAAAACATGAACTGCACAAACAGTTACAGGACTGTAATATATATTTTTTTGTATTACAGGTTTCTGCATGATAAAGCAAGGACACATTAACTGTACATGTTACATATCTTTAAACTTAATTTCAGAATTACATCCTGAAAATTTTTAAGGAAGAGCTACACTGACACACCAACCTGGCACATAATGGATCTAATACTGGGGGAGTGGAAATATTTTTATTCTTTGTGTGACTTCTGAGCTGCATCATGAAATACTCCATTGCTATCAAGGCACTGGGCCCAGTGATGCAGATAATCTGATCTGGATAAAGAAAGAAAATCCCATAAATGAGTTCTATGTGTCAGACAGCTATTTTGTGAAAATTTGATCCCTAGATCTAAACAACAGCACTGAACAAAAAACAGATCACTGCAGGAGCAGATGGCAGCATTTGCAGCTTTGGGATAGACTTTAGGCACATATTCACCATCTGCCTGCACAGCATTTTCTCAAATTTTGCTAACGAAGAAGTTTATTTCCACTAAAGCTGTTGAGCATTGTAAGGCATGTCACTGAGTCTCACATACAGTCATTTTTTTAGCAGTGTACTCTTAGGCAGATAGCTTGGAAGGACTGTGATGAGCATCTCCTCCCCACCCCCCCATAGCTGCTCCCTTGAACACATCCTCTCTGTTTAACTCATCTCTTTGCTTTTTCTATATAATCTCGTTATAAAATATGCAAAATATATCCTTTATAGCCCTCAGAGATTTCTTAATGATAATTTTTATTTTAATTTTTGCAAAATGTGTGCAAATTAATGGTGCTTTAAGTACTCTCTGATATTTTGACACCTGTTGTTTTATTTTCTCTCTCGTTTTATTAGATTTTTTTCTCAGAAATGTAACAATTGTTTCTGTTATAGATGAGTCAGTTACCACAGAGTGTCTTTTCCAAGCTTTTTCCAGGAGAATCATTTTGTAATCAGGTGAATGGGCTGGCAGATATATCTGTAATAAAGCTTCTGTGTTTCTTCCCACATCTGGTTAATATAAACTTCTAAGCATATCTCAGGAAGGATTAGTCTAGAGAAGGTTAGCACTGAAGAACAATATTGTCACATTGTACATGTGACACACAACCCATTCGATTTTGCATATCTCCCTTCAAGATCCTGACCCCCACTGTCTCACAGTCACTAGAGCCAAGCCTGCCTCTGATTTTCACCTCCCTCACCAGTTCTTCCCTCTTTGTAAGTATCAAGTCCAGCAAAGCACCTTTGCTTTGTTGGCTTCTTAGTTACCTGTGTCAGAAAGTTGCCTAAATGAACTAAAGAAATCTCTCAGATTGAATGAGCCCTACTCTATTGTCCTTCCAGCAGGTATCAGTGTAGTTAAAGTCCCCTGAGGTCCACAGGTTGTGAATGTGAGGTTTCTTCCATTTGTTTGAGGAAAAACTCATCTACCTCTTGATCAGTTGGTCTAAGTACATATCTGCTGCACTGACATCCATGTTGGTCTGACTGCTAATCTTGATCTGTAAACTCTGGACTGACTCCTGACTCATCCTAAGGTAAAGTCCCATGAAGTCCCAATGGTCACTATTCTCCTCACCTTGCCAGCCTCTCCTACCTAAAAACCCTGTATCCCTTCGTCACAGCACTTCACACACTATCTACCTTTGCAGAGGGGTAATGTCAAGAAAGTTTGTAGAACTTTGTTTGAAAATACCATGTATACCTTACAGGTTGACATATTTGGATATTTCTATTATGTTTGGATTGTGACATTAAACTACAATTCAGAACTTGATTTGAGAAAAATATCTTTAAGGCTAAGGCCCAGGTTGATATTCATGACATTGAAATCTCTGGAAGACTTTGATGTGAAATGTCAAAGTCACATTATTTAATGCATTTTATTATTTTAACTTAAATCTTGGGAATACAAAATGTTGAGAGAGTTTTTTACATACAATGAAAACTGCGAAAAAAAGCAAAAGTTTTCTTTGAAGCTTTGGACCAGATCTGTCGTATTCTTAAAGGCTGTTCATCCTATATGAAATTTTCAGTAAGATAAAGCACAAAATTTAATCTCTCCTAATATGCGTGTAAGATATGGGATATGAACAGTTGTTTAGATTTTGTATGAATCATTACACAGAAGCTGTGGATAAATATGTTTACTGTCTGCAACTTTCTGAAAGCTGTTCTGTGAATAAATTTGATAGGCCCAGCCAGAAAATAAGGAAGTTAGAATGGTTTTGAAAAATTACTTCTCCAGAACAATAGGCAATTTTCAATATCATTTAGGGTATAGTCAGCAGCTTCTGTACATTATGTAAAACAATCAGAAAATTGGCTTCTTTACCAAATAGGCTATAAAATAACTTATTTAGCAAATTAAATTAGAAGATTTCATTTGCCCACTTTGCAAAATCAGCTACCTTGTGTTCTTTAAAGATGTGTTTAAAATATTCTGGTAGAGATAATATAAATCTCCTAAAGGAAACGTATCTGCTAAATCACCATAAAATATCATTTTTTATAAAGTAATGTTTATGATTTATTTATTTCTTCTCTTCCATATAATAACCTTTGGGATGTACTGACTATCAATTTCCCTAGTGATTTTAATTTCTATGGTGTACCTGTGCAAATTATTTCAGACATTACATAAGTATTTGCATATCAGTTTTACTGCTTTTCTGCTACTGAATGCAGAGATGTAGAAATGTGGTATACATTTCAATTTCTCTGTCCTTTAATCAAATTCTTCCCTCTTTTTGTGGTGTTGTTCAGCTGCAAGGCAGGGTGACATTTTAAACCGTCCTAAGTTATGACAAAGGCAAGGCAGATGTTTGGCTATATCAGTGACATATCAGAGGCTGGGGACAGGGTAGGGCCATAAATACAAATATCCATTTTGCTTGTGCTTAGCTGGTGTAGTGGGTCTGTCTGAGCTGATTTTCCCCATACAGACTGGAAGCCAGAAGGTGTTGATAACACACACCCTTGTTATGACTCCCACACAGCACCAAAGGTACGGGGTGTGTGTGGGGGGGCAAGATTTGGGAGGGGATACAACCCGGACAGCTGACCCGAGCTGACCAATAGGATATTCCATACCATATGACGTCAGCTCAACTATGAAGGGAGGAGGACGGGGGGATTCTGGGAAGACGTTTGTCCTCCGAGCAACCGGTACGCGTTCTGGAGCCCTGCTTCCCGGGACAGGCCTGACACCGCCTGCGGATGGGCAGTAGAGAGTAACGGCTTTGTTGCTTTTGCTTCGCGCGCGCGCGACCTTGCTTTCTCTGCTGTTTATTAAACTGCTTCTTATCATAACCCACGGGTTTTCCTTTTCCATCTTACTCTCTCCCCGCTTGCCTTGCTGACGGAGGTTTTGGTGGGGGGCGGGGGGAGTGATAGAGGGACTAGGGGTGGGCACCGGGCACCCAGCCAAGGTAAACCCACCACAGCTGGTTTTAAAATTAATTGCTATTATTCTATTTCAGTGATGCAAGAAAGCCACACCTTGGGTGTTAAAATTTCTATTCTTCTCAGAATGGATAATTTCACCCAATCCATCTATATGCAGAAACTTGAAGTAAGATGAAATCTTCTTGTACACATTTCTTTCACCCCTCAATTTCCACTGGCTTCAGGGGAGCTATGTTTGATTTATGCTAATTATGGCACATTTGTAGTTTTGCCATGTGTTTAATGAAAGGGGAAATCCTCCACTGAAGTGCTTTGGGTAATGTCTAACTTACAGATGGTGATTTGTGATTTTGCTGCTAGCTTTCTTTGCCAATAAACAGCATTTCCTTTCTCAGGTACAACAACAGCACTGTCCAGGCACCTCAGTGACTTCTTACTGTACAATACTGCAAAATGAAGATCAACAGTGTCATGGGAAGTGTTTTCCTAAATAAGATTACCTGGAACTTTCTATAATGAAATTGGTGATGATCTGTCCCTGCATGAGAGCAAACTGTGTATGCAGCTGTCTTTACTTCAGTTATTAGATACACTTCATTTCTGTTCCCTCTGTCTCTGGGTGAGAGTTGTTATGACAGTATTTCATGTAGCAAGATCAATTTTCCTCATCAACATCTAATATTTCTCTCCGAATTCCTCAGGGATTTCTTCATCCTTAACTGTAGGAATTGTCATCAGTCCTACGTATTTAGCTTTCCTACAAGTCCACTCTTTCAATTTTCCTCTCCAAGCTCCATTTAGCCTATCTCACAACAACGCGTTTCCACTTCTGTCAGAAAGTTTCTCTGCAATCTTATGTTTCTCAATGCCCTAGCATTAAGGTGAGGAAATCACATTCTTGTTTCCAGGCATTATGTTAAGTAAACTTAACTAATGACTGTGATGAGATTATTGAATGACAGTGAAGTGGCATTATTAGTCTTTTGACTTAAGTTTTAAAACACATTATGCTTTTCATGACTATTTAATGAAAAAGAGGTCAGCATTAAAATTCCTTGACCTATTGCAAGATGCTGTTCTCACTTTGCAATACTTGAGCCATTTTGATTGAAGTAGTCAGTTTGGCATCCCAAGAAAAATGGTTCCAAAAGCTACAGAAAAAAACAGTTCAACACTTCTTAGCACAGAGCTAGGAAGACTATGGTATTTTGTCCAGTATTACTACTGCTGCTACCACTATTGCTACTACTACTAGTACAAGATCTTCTTTTATGGGGACACAACTTTCCATTTTTTATTTCTTAGCTTTCAAGTGCTTGAGTTTACAGCTTTAATGTGTTCTTTTAACAGAGCTCTTTTTATGTACAAATAAAAATCAAGGCCCAAAATTAGCAAAATGCTGTCTCTGCTCTACCAAATGCATTAAGATATAAAAATCAATAATTCCTTGCCAGTAAATTGCTTCCAAACTGTGGAATAGACAACAATATAGAACAAATAAGACAGGGCACATAGTGGGCAATAACATTGTGCATACACATAATTTTAACAGATATTTCCTATTAATAAGGCTACTTAGCAGTTCATTTAATGTATTCTTTCTTTCTTCCAAAAAGCAGAAAGTCTTTTTGAATCAGTGCTGCTTTAATATTTGATAACCACATTAGTTATGGGAAAATGTTATTAGAATGAAATTCTTATATGTGACTAAAAGGATTCTAAAGAATATTTGTCAGCACTTAATAATAGTGGAGCAGAACAATTTCATTACAATATATAATATTACTCCACATAGGTATAAAAGTGTTTATAAGAAAGAATTATTATTTAGGGACATTGAATTACAAAAAGTTAAAGTGATTTGCCAAGGTTTTTCTGCCCTTTAGGCTCATATAAAAAACAGTTTTCTTGAACTTTTATCCATTGTGCTGTTTCCTCATTCCTGATAGCGGATCCATTTGGTTTTGTGCTTTTGTTAACAGCTGAGGAAGATGAAAGCAATGTAAGCAATGAAGAACATTTATTAGTTTTACTCAAACATGGCAAAAGTAAAACAGAATTGTTATGGTTCGTTTCCTAAAGAAGCTGGTGACAACATTGACTGAAAATATTTATACATTCAGCTTCATCTCTTCTGGCCTCCAAATTAAAATGAATAAAATTCAGCCAGTTGGCGAAAAAGAAGATGATAACAAATGACACAGGATGCTCTGCAGAAAATTGTTTAAAATAACCACTTGCTAGCAGTTGTGGGACGAGGCCTGAGGAGCAAAGCTCCTGGTACTGCCCGGCTAATTAGCGGGGGCAGGGAACTGCTTGAGCTCGTGGGCCATAAACCATGGGAAATTGAAAGGGCTAAGTAAAGATCCGATAACAGGAACCTGACAGCCTGACAAATGTTGTAAATCTGAGATAAGCAAGTTCCTGGTGCCTCTGCCCAAAAAAGTCTCAAGGAATGTATCCTCAAGATAAGATAAGTTTGCAGATTGGTATATCACTAACCAGTCAGGTGAGCAGTGTACGTACAAAAGAACCAATCTGTTTAGAACACACAGTCAATGTAAGAGTATATAAAGGAGTTGGTTGCGCACAATAAATGGACACGTTGCTTGCATCAAGCAGAGTTCCCGTCTCTCAATCGCCGCAAGCAGTGGTAGTTAATGGTAATTAAGTGTTCAAAATTAGATGTTTACCTACAGAAAATGAAAAGCTAAAACTAACAGCACCCAGAGGGACCAGCCTGAGGATAAGAGAATGAAGACACATTGTGCCTGGCCCTGCTGTAGCTGCCACCAAGCCTTGTGCACAGTCATAGTCTTTTAACAATAAGCTTGTACCATGTTTGACCATGAGTTTCTGGTTTCTAAATGTTATTACGGTGAGTAATAATAGTACAGTGTTAACCATGGATGTGAGTGTTGCTTGGGAAAAACTGTTAGAAGCCAGTAAAAGAAGTCATCTGTGTGAGAAGCAGAAATATAAAACTCACCTTAACTTCCACATAGTACATAACTCATTTTTGCAGAAGCATGTATAAATAATATACATGAATAACAAAGAACTTCAGAGATAGAAAAGAAACATGATTGTTTTTTAAATCTGTACAAAGCAATTCTCATCTCTATATTTCTCAAGCTCTTAGTGGAGATGAACACTTCTCGTTCCTCAGATTGACAAAGACTTCTTTTCTCCCTTTATTGTACTTTAATAACATTGTTATTCTAAATGTTTTTCCAAGATCTTGGATATTGATTAAAAAAGAAAAAACTGAAACACCAGTTGGTAGCTCAGCCACCCAGTCATGAAACCATAAATAGGATTTTGTCTCTTTGGACTCATAAATACACTCCTTGACCCAATATAAATGGGCCCACAACTGTAAGGTATTGTAGAAAAATGATCTAAATTTGTCACCATAGAGAGGAGTTTTTTCAATTACAGAAATGTCTATCATATGCTTATACCTGGTCCCATGAGATAATAAGCATTTACTGTTAGAAATTCTATATGGCTTGCTCTAAACAATTGCACTGCAGCTTTTCCTTATACTCTTCTTCAGTTAATCCAAACTAGTACAAGTCACAGGGATTGTCCACAGTATATAATTACCTGACTGGCTGAACCTAGAAAAAATTGAAAAACTCATGAGAAAAACTCTTTTCACAAGAATTTAAGATCAGTTATTTATAATGCTTTAAGTCCTTCCAAGCAAAAAGAGGGAAAATGAGAGATTTTGAATGGTATTTTTCACAGTAGCAGTAGGATTATTTACAGAAAGGAACTCAAAATGAGAGTAGACAGAAAAATAAGGCATTAAAAAAAATTGCATCCACAGTTAAGCAACAAAGACAAATAAGTCTATAAATGACTAAAAAAGCTATGAAAATTTTTTAATACAGCCTGAAATAAGGAATAGATCATCATTGTGGTGTTTGTGTGAACAGTGCAACTCAGAGCTGTGCACTGAGTCAGATTCCATATCAGTCATCACAGATCTATAATTTGTTTTATATACTTTTATTCTCCTATTCATCAGCAAACCTTTTTTACAATTTCTTTTCATTTTACTTCTTTTTAAATGATCCTTACAACATACACGAAACAATTCACAAAATATGGTTATGTCTTTTTATCTATATGTCAATGGGAAGCAAAGTCCAGAGTCTTAAATAAAAACTTGGAAAGGATATTGGGATAAAGTGGGGTGCACCTTCAATGTCTCTGTCCAACTCTTATTTTGAAAAAATGTCTGCTATTGAATGTGAATAGTTAAAAAGTAAAATAAGTTTCTTAAACAGTTTTTACACCCTAGTTATATCAATTATGACAGGGAAAATATGAATAATGATGGCATAGTAAGAATACTACTTTGCACCCTAACAAATCAGACACTCTTGCCTTGCAGATTTATATCTAGGGATCTGTGCAAGTTTTCAGTTCTGATCCTAGAAAGTTACTGAATTCATATGGTGGTACATTAAACATTTCTACCTTCAGCAGCAACAAACTGGTTGTGAGTGAAAATGTTGTGAAACACCTTTGTGCTTACAACTAGGCACAGATGCTTCAGGTCTAGATACTTCTGGTCTAGGTTGTTGTAATCTCAGTCCTATTTGAACATTGTCTTAGTATTCATGCATATGTGTGTTCACAGAATAGAGCTGTAACTTGATTTCTTTGCATGCACACTATAATGCTTTAAAATAGACATAACTTTTAAAACAGAGTGAGTTAAAACAAAAGTTATGTACTCAGCTACATCCTGTAGTGAAAAATATCAAAATGCTTGCAAAAAATGAATTAGAATGCTTGATTTCAAGTTAACAAAACTTATCTTAAACCAGTTCAAAAGCCCTCTTGCTGAGAAAGTGTATGAGGCTATTCATATTTTGTAAATAGTAAGAATTTGGTGAAACAAGATAGATACTTGTCCATGAAACAGAATCAGAGATTATAGGCATAATGTGGAAATTGTTGGCTGAAACTCAATAGCCTGTGTTAAGCAGTAGGTTAGATAAGATTAAAACTATGATCTTTGTAATTTTGCAGTGGGCAAATCTAGTGGAAGTTTTTGTAGAGGTCCACATAGGTAGAAGAGCATCAGTAAAGTTGATGGTGAGTAAAGGTACTACGACTACAACCGTTGTTTTATTAGTTATTTTTATTAGATTTTTCTCTACAATCTGATGCGTACATTTGGGCTTTTGTCTGCCAGGCAGCATAGTAAATGTGTAGTAATCAATGGATTAATGCATGAAAAGCATACAGCTTATAGAAAAGAGACAAAGAGGACAGAGGAGAAACTGAGAAGTTGAACTATGAAGTTACATGCTTAAACAAGTGTAGAAAGTTATCACACAGAGATTAGTATTTATTTCATGCACTCAGTATCACTTCTCATTTCTTTTGAAATAATCTTAGAACTTGTCATACTTCTCCATCAAACAAATGGTAGATCAAATGATAGATTTAATTTATTGTGTTAGATTTAAAAGTAGAAAAGTCCTGAGATGTTAATGAGCTTAAGAATTTGTCAGGATTTTTTTAAAAAGCTTAACATTCTGCATAACAAGACACTTGGAACTGATAAAGTAAGTACCCCAAACAGCTTTAGGAGGGATGCAAACACTGTAACTTTGGAGCTGTAAACTTAGGTGTTAGAAATGCTCACAAATCTTGGATGAAGGAGACTCACACTGCTGCTTGACTGCTGCTCTGATATTATAGTTCTGGTGGCCTCTCTTACTGCAAGGCCAGTAGGAAAAGATAAACAGGCGTCTAAAGTGATCATGGTTTTGCTGTTTTACAAAGGAAACAGAAACCTGTGGATTAAACTCAGAAGGAAGCTATGACTCATGACTACTGATGTCAGGTTGACCTCCTCTCCTGTTTGGCTCTTAGGCATGGAACAAAGGAGGTGCAAATGCTAGGAGAGCTTCTGCTCCTTTTGGAGGGCAGTATGAGACACCTTGGTAATTTACTTATTGCCTGTAAAATCTGCACATTAAGGTCTGATTTTTGCATCTATGTCTAAGAGGAGGTGGGGAGAAAAAAGGTAACTCTTTCATATCAACTTTTAATTTAGACACTCAAACCTCCATTAGCATGGAGTATCCCTTTAGTAATCTTGCTGTGATGTTTATGGACACATGAGTCATAAAAGGAGATCAAATCTGTTTTCTTCTTATCACTGCTCAGTTCTTGCTCAGGAGTACATGTTAGAGTACTTTTCAGCTTTTTCTTAAAAATGGCAGAAGTTTGGTTTTGCTTATACTCCACCTTCATTCTGAGTTGACAGGAGTTTCAGAAGTAGCAACCTGTTCTCTAGTTTTCTGGGAAGGATAAGATTGCAGCAGTCTTTGCATGTGCATTCCTATTTTAAGGTCTTTTGCATTCTTTAATTTATTAAGACTAGTTTCAAATATTAGCTTTTAATATATTGTCACATTTCACAGTTTTAAATTTGGCTAATTTGGATACAATATTCATTTATAAAATGATAACAAAATTTTACAAAATTATTCAGACAGTGCTTGTCTTTTTGAACATCAAAAACAACCATTATAATTGTATTCTCTGCCCCTGCATTTGGGACACCATATTATTTTACTTCAGATCACTCTGAATACACAGCTTAAATGAACTCATTGTTTCTGAGTCCTTCCTGATGAAGGCCAAGTTTTAAAAAATCTACTCTGAAGCTAATGGAAAATTGTGAAGTTTATATACCTCTTAGTTCAAATGAAGATTTCTAGAGCTTTTTAACTTCTGCAATGTTTAATACTAAATACCCTGGTACTTAGTACCTGCATTCTTCTGGTACCAACTATATATTTTTCTCAAACTTACTTTTCACAAAGTCACTTTCCACAAGTTTTTCTTTATAGTAATCTCTTTAAATAATCAATAGTATCAAAATTTATTGTGCTACCACTTAATGAAGATTTAGGTTCTTTAAGCCACCAGAAATAGGAGAAGTTTCACCATAAAATTAGGTTCAACTGGCTTGATTAGATTGGTTTACTTACTCTAGCTGTTATTTGCTCAGGTAACTTAAGTGGTGTCTGTATTTTATCATTGCTGTAAAAGGTAAAATTCAAAATCCTGACATTCAGTGTGTGTCCAAAGTTATTTATAGTTTAAAACATCAGAAGATATAAGGAATGATATAAAAAGCATTAATGTCTTTCAAAATTGGAGTAGCATGATATAGAAATCAGTATTTTTATTAAATTGGACCAGATATGGAAGCTTCACTCTATTTCCTATGTGGTCCTAACTCAAGTAAACTTATCACTGAGAGTTGAGGAGAAAAAAATTATTTTAAAAAAGGAAGAGCTTTCCATCTCCACAGATTCTTACTTACTTTGCTTTTTGATACACATTTTTTACACCATGGAAGGCAGGATCTCCATAGACAACATGTTTTTCTCCTATCTCTCCCTATTCTCCTTCAGATTTCATATAATTTTTTACTGTGACATGTAGCATATTCTGGAGCCACCTTAGACCTAACTGATATTCTTTATAAGAATTAACAATACTTCCACCCCAGCATAATTTCCTGGCTGTTCAGATTGCTTACAGAAAATAAGATCCAAACTGAATGGTAGGGATTTTATTTCTGAGTAAATCTTGATGATTTACATAAGTAAAGATGGCAATAATAGTGACATAGCTAAGTGACTGATTAAGGTCTACCTTTGCACAGTCACTTCAAATCTATGTGTTGAAGACATTTTCTGCCTGAACAAGGAACAATTTTTACAATGTGACAGATAGGTGAAAAAACAGTGATGCCATCAGTTGCACTTAATGAGTTCAAACTACCAGCACACTGTTAAATGCTGTCACTGATTATGGTCTTTAGTATGTACGTCTTAAATCTTTTAATTTTCAAATAAGCATCTCTGATATATTCAGTCATCCAATGTTTCTTGGGATGTTGCTAATAATACTGTGTGTAACACACTAGTTGGTGAAATATGTAATCTATGCAACAGATAAACTCTCTTTGTAAAATGCTGATGATTTCTAACAATAAAGAAGACCAATATATACATTTTTTAACATTTATTTATATTGCACTATACATATATGGAGTGAGGCAAAGAAGTAAAGAACAAGGTTATAAACAAATGCTAGAAAGGAAGACTGTCTTTGGAACACACATCTACTTGTGTACGAATCTGTTTCCACCATTTCATCTTGTCTTTGATCATATGACAGGCGAATTAAAACCATGGCAGAAGAACCAAACATTCTGCAGTGGATTTGTTCTTTAATAGTTATTACACATTGAACTGATGATCTCAGAGTAAGGATTGCTGTCTCAGTAAGAGAGAAAAAACTAATGCCCATGTACCACAAGAAGATTTGAATGTTGGCAAACTGAATTGGACTTTGCCGTGTATCTCACATTGTACAATGCTTACCTGCTGCATAGAAGTAATTTGAGTGCAAATATCAGGTCTCATTTTATTACTCAAACAACAAACAAGAAAAATAATCCTAGAATAATTATGACATTTGTGGTTTCAAAAGAAAGCCTTGAATTAAATAAAATAATTTTTTTTTAGATCTTATCAAACTTTAATTAGAAATTAAAAGTATATTGCCCTTCTTGTTAAGCTGCATAATCATTATATTATATAATTTAAATCATTAAGATGCAGAATAT
>VYZX01032445.1:12618-159908 GCA_013401335.1 Brachypteracias leptosomus
CTGTTTGATCCAAAATTCTCATTTTACACATAGTTCCAAACTCTGATTAATTGAGATCTTTTAGTTCATAGTCATATACTATTTACTCAGCCACTGTCCTTATACTATACCATGTTTGTAATATTATGCCATTAAACACACACTGTAAACACATACTGCTGGTTAATGCATAATTTAATAGAACAGCTTTTGATAACCCGTGTATAGTACTGCAGAGTTCATAAGGTAGAAGATATAAGCACAAGGGAACAAATAAAGCAGAACTATTTCATTTAGAAACTAGTGTATCCTTTGGAATAACTGCCAAATAAGATCACTGGAGTGAATAGTATGGCTGAAACTTACATTAAAAGACTCTGCAGGAACAAGTGCTAAAAGGGGGAAAGCTATCTCTGGACTTCCCAGTGCTTAAGTAATTAAGCGAGAAAGAAAAGCTTTTGGGGCTAAGAGACCTACCTCTGTGTGTCAATTCAAATGCCGTTAAAAGCCCAAATATACTGAGCTAGAGAAAGTTCTGATTTTCAGTGAATAATTGACATTATGTCTCAGTCTTTGGGGTACAAATAGAGACACTCTGGTCTGGTAGAGTTTTTTCTATCTGTGCTTGACATACACGTTGGGCTCCTTATATGTCTCAATATAAAGCTCACTTTGTCCTACTGCTTATTTAAAATGTAGTTTTTTGCAAACATGATCCTTTTCCTGACATTTTGCAACACATTTCCCTACTCCTGAGCTTTACCTTGCATGTAGTTTTCAATAAACAAGCACCATCTAGTTGCTTTTAAGGAATTTAGATTGCCCTCCCAGCTGCAATCTTGCACATACATATGGCTGCCTCCAGCTGGCAACCCTCCATTTCAGAAGAGCCACATAAACACAGTTATTTCCATTTCTCCCTGAAGGTTCTAATGAATTTGTCTTCCCTGGGATGTCTTCAATAAAAACATTAAGTCACACAATTCTAAGACATGCAAGATTTTCACTAACTTCTATAGGAGGTCTGCTTTAAGGGCATGAACTTGAGCTATAAATGCTCAGAAAGACCTATCCATCAAAATAACCACGCACACCATACTCCTACTCTCTACTTGAAAATACAGATGATAAGTAGTGTTTTTTTAGGGTACTTATCTTTATTGATATGCAATGAAGACTATTTTCTCTAAGATGCTTTATGTATTGTTGAAAGAAATTATTACCTTTTCGAGCCTATCCCCTGAAAGAAAAGAACAAAGTTGGTGATCATTAGCCAGCTTTATTCTATTTACTGAGATAAGGTTTATAGCTCTGATATGAAACAAAATTCTCTCAAGACAGCTCACACTAACCTTTTAGCACAGAAAGTATCAAGATGCTAAAAGATGCTGTCCTATCATGACAGCTGCTGCAGTATAGAGAGATTGACTAAATGAGCAAAAAACTGAATTAAGCTCTGTTGTGTCATTGGGCCACAGAAAACACCCCTTGGCAGACAACTGTTCTGCAAGCTTTAAAAAGATATGAAGTTAAATCTGCTGCTTTAATCTGTCTTGCCTATATTTTTACATGTCACATTCTGTGACTAAATTTCTTTCATTTCCCACATACCTGACTACTAGCAAAAAGGAGTCAATTTATTAAACTTCAGATTTTTCCTTTCCTTCCCATCAGGGTAACATGTGAACACCCAAACCAGGTGCTTTAAACTAGCAAGTAAACAAGCCTTCCCACCAAGTCACCACAAGGAGAAAAATCTAATGACTTGCAAGCTAGTTTGAACACACAAAACAGTGGGGAGCTGCTCACCAGAGTTGTGAACAAGCGTCTCAAAAGCTCATCTGCCAGGCCCTCTCATGATTACAAGCCGGAATGTGCCCTTTAGGCTCAGAGCAAAATAAAAATCATACTGTTGTACCAATACAGTGGGAAATTCTAAATTTCCTTACATGGGTGCCAGTCAGCACAGCTGTTAGATCAAAAGTTAATGTTCAGAACAAAATCACCATGCTGTGACCTCATTCTGAACATAGCTGTTTCTGAGTTGGAAGGATAGACAGACAAGAAAAGAGAAGAGTAGCCACAGGGGCCTGCCTTGCTCTTACCTTTGCTCTGGGTGAAGCAAAACCGTGCCTGCTAATCCGGATTAAGGAAATTAATGCTGCTGCATGTATGGACAAACTTTAAATTGATATCCCTCAGCTATATTTGTTTCTGTAGAATTTCAGGAATAACAAACTAAGGTAAACAGAAATAAACCTTAGGAACTACCTATACAGAGGTTTTTACGAATTTAACTTGCTTAAATGGAAACCTTGGGAATTACTGGCATCAGAGGAGATAAAAGTGCAACTACAGAAACCTAGAGGCAAGAAAAAGTCTGTTGGTACAGTTGCATTTTTGTTTGCTCCCAATAAGCCTTCCTCAATGTTTCTGGTTTTCCTGTTGATTCTAATTGAGATCACTTAATTGTAAGGGTGACTTTGTGCCTCTTTTTCTTAGGAACCCAAGAAAGACAAGGAAATCACTGGTTACAGAAATCTGGCAGCCAGAATTACGGTCTTCCCTCTCTGACTTGGCTTAAATATCACTAAATTGTTGATAGTCTTGCTCACTGCCTCCCTTCATATTACAAAGCTTTCTGTGGTTTAATTAAATGTTTACCAAGCTGATTGTGTTCTTCAAATCAAGGCCCAAAGAGTATTACTCAGCTAACAACCCTTGAGATTGGGACTAACAAGGATTTGTCTCAGTTTACCTGTTTCAATCAAAAAAAAAAAAAAAAAAAAAAATATGTATTAGTGACAAGACAGATAAAGTTCTACACACCTCATTTCAACTACATCAGAATAAGGACTGACACACAAATACCATATTTCTAAAGCTTGTTTCTAACTGCATATTTTGCTGCACTTAAAGTGAAAATAGACAATTCTGTTTCTGCAACAGCCCTTGTAACAGACTCAAATGTGAGGGATTTTCACTCAGATTCTCAGTTTCGTGCACAGGGCTACCTAGTGCTTAATTCACAACTGCAACAATACCTAAGAACAGCTCAGCTGCAGAGAATGAACCATAGGCATTTGCACCTATGAATATCAGCTGCTACTCTAGCTAAAGCACACATTTCTGGCACTGTCAATCACCAGGATCCAGCAGGACACACACTATTTGATTGCACAGAACACCTACATATGCCCTGTGAAGCCAGAATGGTAAAATTCCAGTGGAGAGAGATAACCACCAAATGGAAACAGTAGAATATTTAAGTGCCTACACATTAAGATGAGGCAGCTTTATCAGGTCACCCTTTAAGGACCTCAGTCCAGGAAAAAAAAAAAAAAAGAAAAAAAAGAAATCACTACTGTCAATAAACTTAGAGCCACAGAATCACTTCTCCATGAAGGATCCAATCACACCAGATATTGAATCACTGCACACATTTGCTGTTGGCTTTGTGCACACATGGGGTAGTTACCATGAATCAGCAGTCACATTTGCTTATTCCTGAGGTGATGGAGTCATATATATCAGAAATGAAAGTTTTGGCTTTTACTAAGTGGTCAAAATTTAAGTTGTATGGAAAGGACTTAAGTTCCTGAGATGCAGCTCAATGGGATCAAGCTAAATCAGACTTCTCCTTCTGCACCTAAAGCACTAGTCTGACATTGGTTCTTTTCACTTGAACACTTTCTAGCTTTCACTGTCTCCTCACAAGTTACTGAGAACCAGTCTCCCTTTTCCCAGGCAGCAGTAACAGCCAATATTTACCCCCCTTCACTGTAACCCTTTCATCCTAGTTTTGCTACAGAGTATGTATGGATATAGACAATACGGCAAGCAATTCTCATTGGAATAACCAGACAAAATGCACAAGCTATTTAAAGTATCTAAGATAGACCTTTTCCATACCTTGAATGGCACCAGTTGTTCAGACCATAATATGATGTTTGGTTTTATTCTTGGGTCTTTGAACTCCTTCCCACCCTCCATCTCAGATCAGTAAGCACTGAAACTTCACACTGGGTCTCCCTCTTTTTAATTTTTACCTCCTTAAATCTTCAGTTCTCATGTCTTGGCAAAATCCATTTAAACAGGGCTCACAAGTTAATGGTTAAACTTGTTGTTTGTAGTACCATTAATATAGGTCAAGCAGCACAATAGTTACAACTGCTGAGAGAGAAGGTACATAAAGACACAGTAAGCAGTTCAGGACCTTGTTACAACATGTCTATCAAATGCAAGGGTACAAACAATGTGCTTGATTCATCAAAAAGATAGCTTCTGCTGACAGTACACACTGTTCCCTGGAGCCTCTTACGCATGGCTCAAAAATTAAAATTGGAAATGTAAGCTACAGACACATTCTTGCAAATGTATGTTTCAGCACAGTGAGCATTTCTATGCAAAATACCAGATACAGGCAGAGGGATGAATTCAGCCCTCATTTGCATCACTATGCACTGAAGAAGTCAGCAACAGTTATGACTTTACTCTGCATTTTCTCTCATGTAACCAAGGGAAGAATTTGTCCCACTAGGCCCAAGGACACACATTTTTCACTGTGGGATGCACATGCATAATGCCTAGAAGAGGGATTACCCTATGCTTTATTCAAGAATATTCAAAAGGACAGACCTCAATGCCTCAAAAAGTTAGTATTTCAGGAATACTGACAGTAAGTACTTTTTCAAAACTAATGGCACCTTAAAGCTTCACAACACGGATTACTTATGCTCAGTGTCAGTCATTCACTGTCTGCCAGGTCAAATAGACATCACTCCTGATTTGGCTCCCAAGCTCCCTGGCCAAGGTTCCCAAACCAAAGTAAATTCCCAGATACTCTGCTGAAGCAAAAGCAGAAAGAATAGCCAAGCCTCAGGATCGAGAGAAGCTACCACATGTGCCACTGAGACACTTTCCTCTTCACAATTATTTGTATCACAACAGCATGTAGAAGAATCATTTAAGTTTGCAACATGAAGTTGAAGTGCTGGGGCCCAGGCTGTGCACCCCAAGTTGGAATTGACCTATGGATGAGTCATGACCTAGCAGTATATTTGGGTCCCCAAGTGGTTCCCCAAGGCCCCAGAGGCAGAACCTGGCCCACCTGTGTGAGGCCCTGCCTTTCCCCAGGTGGTCATGGTTGGGGCGGTGGGCAAGGCTAGAGATATACCAACCAGGAACTGACTAGTTTGGGAGAAGCAACAAGGAGCTGATCAGTTGGAAGAGAGTTTCTGTTGGGGCCAGTCAGAGGAGCTTCCTATTGGGGGCAGCTTGCTGAACTCTAAGCGGTGTGTTCCCCCTTGGCTGATTCGAGATGGCGAAGATCAAACAGATGAATAAAACATGAAGATACATTTCTTATTTGAGGTGGGGAAGAGCAAACAGATGCTGAAGGTATTCTGAGGGTATATTGCTGAGTTTGGTGTTGGCATGAGGAAGAAGAGAGCCAGCAGCACAGAAGTGCATCCCCCACCCCCAGCCTCCCAGCAAAACCAAACATTATAAAGCTGGCTTTTCTGACCAAGAATTTTGAAAGTATGAATAGCATTTCAAACAGTTTCTCACTTTTAAATTGAAATACTTCTAAAATATTTTTGCCTCAGTCTATTCATTAAAAAATTATTCATGCCAAAGATCTAGCAACCATAATTCCAAGACCAGTTTGACTATTGTTAATCTGGCTGTGGGTGGATGTTAATCTGGGGTGGAGGGATGAAGATGAATTAAGCAGGATGTTTTACTATGTACAACAAAATACAGAACTGACATCAGAACAACAGAAGTCATTGCAGATTAAAGTTATGATTTTCCTAAGGCTTTATTTCAGACCTTTGTGGGGTTTTGCTGGTAAAAATTGGAGACAGGTTTCTTCTGTTTATCTCACCAATACAATATTTTGCATTTCTGTGGTACCTGTTATCCCTCATTTCAATGCACTTTATGAACCTTGGACTAGATCTTCAGCAAGTGTGAATCACCATAGCTCAATACTAACTTTTACAAAACTCTTTTGAATCACACTACCTGAAGAGTGACCAGCTGATATTGTGCAGTCCTGCAGACAGAGGAGGAACATGTGACAATAACACCATTAAAACACAGCAGATTTCAGGTGTAATGCTACTATTTTATGAGGTAAAAAATCCTGGTTTTAAAAACTGCTTAAAACTTATCAAAAGCATGCTAACCACCTTTTGTATGTTATACACTGTTGTGCATCTCTCGTCTGGGGTGCTTTCCAGTAAAATAAGTCCTGTCACACAAAAATGCACTTTTGATACTTTTCAAATTAATTCCAGTGCACATTATATATGCTGCATAATAAAGACAGATCAATAGACTACTCTGCCTTCTTCTTGTCCTCATCCCTGGTAGGGCAGTCCCTCATGACAGCTTGGATTATAAAATAGTTCTCTTCAACACCAGTGCAATAAAGGGATTTTTATGCATTCATCTGGACAGTTTTTTTTCTGTTCCATATTACACATTGTCTCCAGTAGCTTCATATGTTGCACTTCCCTCTCTAGGATGAGATATGCTCCACTTTAGCACAGATGCAAAGGAAACCCCACTACAAAGTAGTTCCCCCCTATTAACAGAGCTCAATCATTTTGTACAGAAACTGCCTCACACTATTGTTTTTCCTGAATCTCAATAAAGATTTAATTCATTTGATAACAACAAAGGAGGAGAAATAAAGTAACACAAAGTAAAAGGAAACTGTCCACAGAAAATCATGAATACAAAATGTAAGAGTCCACAGAATATGATGTAACTGGCTGTAAAAACACACATGACAGTGGGAGTAAGGCTGCTTCCTTGGGTATTCAAGGGATCTCTCTGCCCAGTCATCCAGGAAGCATGAGGTGGAGTTGTGCCCTGCTGATATTCAGATTTCCAATGGAAGAAAAAAAAAAAAAAAAGGCTTGGTCTCCCAGCTACCACCGTTTCACTCTAGGAATATACCTGCTGAATTTCAGCTAATAACACTTCATCCCGTTTAAAATGCAGACATAAGACACTTATAAATCTGGCAGAAACTGTAAATCAGCCAAAACAGTTCTATTAGCCTCTCTAAAATGTTCTGATTCCAAAAATGTATTATATTTCAGTGAATTTCCCCTTCTGTTATTATGACTATCCTGTTTAAGCACAGTTTCAGGATGAATACAACTAAAACTGTTGATGTCATCAAAGCACTTGGTAAATGTTGATAAATCAATACACTTCTGCATTCAGATGTACTTCCTTTGGGTTAGCCAAGGTAACAATAATTCACTTGTGTTTCTATTGACATTTTGGTAGAAACCATCTGCCAATAATATAGCCCTAATTTAACATCACATCTTTTTAAACCTGGTGCAAATTCCCGTGAAAACCATTAGGCCATATTAAAACCACTAATATATCCAATAAAACCTAGTTCCTTACAAGTTAGTCTGTGTACCCACTTAAGAAGCAGGTGGATGGTCCTGGAAATATGGCATTTACTGTGAAAAGGTGTAGACTATAGTAGTGATGTCTTACCTAAAGGCATGTTCACACTGTGTGAGAAGGGTGCCAAGTGGGCTTAATCTCTAAATTATGTACTTTATTAAGAATTCTCCTCTTGTGTGCCATGTTTGAGACATGATAAACCATTCATAAAACTACAAGTAGAAAACTCTGTTTTACAACACTTTGGTAACCTGGTAGGACAATAGAGCCTTTGTGCTTTGGAGTGACTCTAGGACTGAATCATATCATCCCAGTGATTCAAAATTCTCTAAATGACTTCTCAGAACAATGGTATAAAAGCAATTGAGACTTAAGAAAAAGTATAAAGTATCATATGTTGCAGACAGCATTCAACATTGTGGGTAATGAAATCAAATAAGATAAAGTGAGGATCACCTCGTTCACTATCCAGCCACTTCAGCCTGTCTGCTTTAAAGACGGTTCTTTTTATCTCCCATGAGCAAAAAGCTTCAGGCTTACAGATCCAACCTGTCAAACTCTGCCAGGTCTCTGTTCCCGTGTACACAGAAGTCTTGCATGGAAGGCTCAGGTTTCTTGGAGGTTTCATTTAAAAATGTTTAACATCAACTTCAGGTTTGATAGGGTTCTGAGCTACCTGACCTAGGTAGAGATGTCCCTACTTGTGCAGGGAGGTTGGACCAGATGACCTCTACAGGTCCCTTCCAGCCTAAAACATTCTATGATTCCATTTTCTAGTCAGCTCACCTCAAAGATGGTTTGGCAAAATTAGAAACAACTGTGGAAATTCTGGGATGCTTAGGTTGTTCAAACTATGGGGATCATAGTTGTTTTTATGGGCATAGAAGCTGCTTCACAGATAAGATATGATACCTTCTCATAAAGATTGTATAGAACTCATCCCAACAGACCACTTTCAGATACAATGAATGTGTATTCACATTTGAAGTTATCAACACAGTTACCTCCTATGTATGAGGCGGTTTGACATATTGACATGGCTGTCCAAGCTGAAGCCTTTCTCAAACAACCTTTTACAACAGGATCAGGATTAGCTTAAAATCCCATGAGAATCTATTATAAAGCCCCAGAGCTAAAGCATTTCAGCATTTGCTGTGGTGTTTGGGGTTTTTTTGCCTGTTGGGTTTTGTTATTGTTTGGGTTTTTTTTTTTTAAACAGAATAGGGCTTATTTATGTGGCAAAATCACGTTAAGGTTGTGGCTCCACAAACTGTTCTGCTTAAAGAAAGACCCCTGCAAGGCACGTTTTTCCCTGTGTAGATGCTTTCAGCGTAGACCAAATCAGAAATGGAGTGCTGACAGATCCCATCATCCGATGTAGTCAGATGGACTTGGAAACTGAAACAACATTGTTGATTACAACTTTCCAGCAGAATAAATTCATTGGGATCCAAATGCCGTGCTGCAATTGAGAACAATGCTATCAAAAAAGGTGAAGAAATACAGTACAAGCTCAAAGATTAAAAGCAAACCTTATTCTTCCAAAGACTACAGTGCAAGAATACGGGCTTAGCTACTAGGGTTGCCTGCTATTTTAGTGTTGCATATATAGAATATTTACTGTATCCCTTTTTTACATAAAGGAATGATTTCTAGTAACAGTACTAGTGTTATTACTGCAAGCAGCACAAAAGCCTAACTTGGGAACATCCTCAACATCTGCATTTCAGATGATTCTCAGTGCAGGTGCCAAAATAAGATTTCAGACATATTTGGAAAGCTGCAGCCAGAGAAAAGCTGTCCACAACAGAAGACAGTGAAGGACCAGGCAAAAGAAAAATGTGATCTAATGTCAAAAGGGAAGAGGAATAACATCAGACAGCAGCAGAATGAAGCAGCAAGAGATAAAAAAAAAAAAAATTGTGTTTGAAGTAATAAAATATACTTTTATTCATGTTGTAGAAACATTTTATGCTACAAAAGTTTTACTTGAATTCTGCTAGTTTCTTATGTCTGATGATACTATAGGAGAAATGATATAGAAATGCTTGACTTTCTGCCAAAATCCTATAGTCTGTTGCAGAATTACAGAACATTTTCCAAACTTTTGAAACTTCAGAACAATAAAGTCTTCAGCTCTTATCCCTTCCCAACATTTTGCACAACTACAGTGTTAGTGACTTAACTAAAGCAGTTCTCACCAGGATAAGTTAGCAAAGGATCCTAGTTGATTCTTTTTCTTATGAAAAAGATAGAGCTGATTGGAATTTCCACCAATTGAAATCAGTGTCTCTCTACATTTGCTTGAACACTGATCTTAAGTCAGAAAGAACTTCCACCCCATTCCAATCCTCTTCTGTCATTCAGTGTTTGTCATTTGTCTCAGTGTACTTTGCGTAAATAATTGATCCAGTAGATTTATTTATTTTAAGCTTAATGAATGTTTACTCCAATACTGAAAATCATCACAAAATTGTGCACATTTTATAGTGCATATTTTATAGTTTGTGAAACTGATGTCTTAATGAGAGAATTCTATAGAGCTTCTTGAGATACAAGGTGAGAACCCAGGAAAGGCAAGAAAACATTTATTTTACAGCCAAATAGAATGCCTACACTGGCATCCTACCCTCACTATCGGATTCAGAACTTGCCATGTCGTTAATATGAAATGAAAAATCAATAGTTATTGTTCAGTCATTGCCTCACATCAACTGATGCCCACGTCTCAAACATGGCAGCAAGTTAATGGTAACACAAGACACAGGGGTTATTTTTCAGAAATAGGCTTGAGCTGCACATTAGACATGTTCCAGCCCTAACCTCTCATATGGACAAACACTCTGTCCCCTCTCAAGGCACTAGTCAGCAGCTGAGAAGGGCTGTGTGTCCACACAGCAACCACCTCGGTTATAACTGGTGCAAGTTTTGCACTAGAAGACCTTGTGGAGGTCAGTGGTGCCCTGTACAGGCAACACCAAAGGGAAAGAATATGTTCTTCTTAGCTACCCTTCCTTGTGAATTATATGAGCAAAATTGCTTCCCCCTGCATAAATGAAAAAAAAACCAAACCAAAACTATATATCTATAGGAGAATCCCAAGATGATCAGGCTATTATTTGAAAAGCCTTCATATTCTGACTGAAAAGCAAACACCAGTCCCCAGCAGGTGGGCTGGATGATCTTAGAGATCTCTTCCAACCTAAATTATTACACAATTCTAAGATTATAGAAGGAGTCATTGCCTAGTCTTATGAAGGGATGAGGAGAGCACCTACAAGCACTGTCTGGAAATGGCAAGTGTCAGCTGCACCCTAACAGGAGGAAAACTGGGAACTAAGGGCAGCAACAACATAGACTGGGTAGGGAACTCACCAACAGCGTGCAGTCCCAGAGCACAGGAGCTGGTCAAGGAGAGTAGTGGCAAGTCCTAGCAATGCTCCAGTGATCATTGGATGGAAGCAATAAAGTCAACCAGGTCTGAGGCCAAGCCATGAAATCCAAACAATAATTCAAGAGCAGGCCCCCATCCCACATAGCCTGGGGAAGGGATTGAGTCACCAGCTGGAGCTTAAATGAGCCCGTGGCCCTGTGGGTGAGGGTATGCGAGTGGGAGCCCAGGTGAGACTGATCAGGACCATTAAGGCCTATTAGTGACTTCGGGGGCCTGTCAAAAGCTTCCTTTTTTTTTATCATCCTTCTGTTGCTCTATTACATATTTTGTACTGTGTATATATATATATGTATATATTTGTAATACAGTATTTTCCAGAGGCCATGATTAGGTCTCCATCTTAATTGCACATACTGTTGTCTGGCCCACTGAAAATAATTTCAATCTAATGGGAGAGTAGGCAGTGGTGAGCAGAGGAAAGCAAGAGTAACAGGTTTAGGATGAGAACAATGTGAGTTTACAGTTAATAAGGGCACCTGAACATCTGCTCATATTTCCTGGTGTGGTAGAGGTACCCAGAAGCCCCAATCTGAGATAAAGACTCGATCTGGGCACTATACAAACAGAATGGCTGGAGAGGAGCTAAAGATTTGCATGCCTCCGCAGATGCATTAACAGTCTCATTTAAAGCTGCTCCCTGAAAGTCAGGACTCTGCAGAAGTACCAGGTGCTACTGCTCTCCTCAGGAATACAGGCATTCTAATTCCAGGGTTATCTGCATTTTTCACTGTGGTCTAAGCATATAAAATAAAATAAATATACTCTCTAACAGACTGTGGGTACATAGTATAAAAAGATATAAAAATATTAATTAATATGTTATACTAATCTATTATTCATGTAACTGCACTAGGGAGACTATGTTCTTGAAGGAATGAAGTATTTCTCAGATCTTAAGTCTACTTGGTCTGGTTTTTAAGAACTGCAATATTTACCTAGAGTGGTACTTTAATGACATGGAAGACAATGAAAAAAAAAAGTGTTATATATGCTCATGAAACTTACCCATTGGCCAGAATATATATTTTTTATATCTATCTAAAGTAATTACTGTTCAGATTTCAGCATTTGCCTCCAGAAAACAACCACCTTGAATTTTAAATTGCCAAGAGAGAGACTAGTGTTCTGTTTAATTATTAGTGCCATGAACCAGAGCAGTATTTACCTGCCTATAACAGAGCTTAGGAAAATCTCTTATCTCTCCTGCCAGGTGCTACATTTCTCACAGTTATTAATAAAGTGATCAGAAATCCTTCATTATGAATGGCCTTTACCCCACTTTTCTCTCCTGTCCTATGTCCTTCTCAATGAAAGTCAGCTTTGAAATTGGAACAAATTCTGCACTTGCCCATTGGGAAGACAGAAGGAAGTGGAAGTGCTCCTCTACACCAGATCTGATGCATGGCTTGAGCACTAAGCTTTGATTCCTTCTCTCTCTGGCTGGAAGGTGGCCTATCGTGCAGGCGTTACATGCTGTTCTGCAGTTCCTCAACCTCCATACATCCTTCTATTCCTAGTTCAATAAATGAGTTTCAGCGGGGAGACCTCCTCTGCTTCAACCCGGAACGTCATTCTGAACTGCTTTCTTTTGCCAGTCTTTCACCTTCCGTTAGCATTCAGCTCACACTTACTCTGTGCTCTCAAGCAAACCTGGCCTGTGTGCAACATAGCACACATGCAGCTTTCTTCAGGAGTAGAAATTAGTCAGAAACTCATCTTACCACTTAGAGTCTTTCAAGATTTAGTTTCTTGAGGTGAGACTTGATATTTCCATCCTGCCTCAGTCTAAAATGCTGGAGTTTATTTATGTTGGGGGCTAGGGAAGATAGCAGTGTCATCCCTGTACGTATGTACATATCAGAGTATCTAGAGATACACAACAGAGAATCTAGCTAACAAATTCAAAAGGGTTTAAGTTCCACTTAAGATCCACTTTAAGATTCTTTCTCTTCGTTTTCTCCTCTCCTGCTTTGTACTATATTCCTTATATTTTATTGATAGTGCTCTAAGAAGAAACTTTTTTCTGCTCCTGAGTGCTATGTGAGGTGATGGATGAGTTCACAACACCTGCTACTGTTACATACATGGAAGTCATTTCCCCCTGCGTGTTTCACAGAAAGCTGTTATTTTCTCACAAAGTCAAACACTCTGCTCCTATTTCTAGTAAATATCTCCTAGATAAGCTTTGAAAAGGTTCCATGAGTAATTAATTAATATCATTTCTCTTTGTACACCAATAAGTTACATTATTGAAGAAAAGGAGGTGGGCAAGAAATTAAAATTGAAGCTGCTTACATAGACAGACAGACAGAGAAAACTTGCCTAGAGAACTCTTCTTACACTACAGAAAAGTTTTATTTCTCCAGTGTAGAGAGCTAGTGCTAAATCTGTGTCCCACCAAAGCTAATGCTACTCCTTCAGCCAAGTCCTAAAGAGGACTTCTGTGATCCACAACTGTATGCTTCCTTCTGCACAGAACAGTTTTCAACCAAAGCAGTGCTGAAGGTTTCCTAATTGCTCATTTCACCCAAGAAAGTACTTACAAATGTCTGCATTTACCTCCTCTTCTACATATTAATTTATTAGCAGAAATATTCATTGAAATATTTTTTTTAAGTAATTACCAGGGAAAAGTCACAGGAAGTAATTTTGTAATTCCTACAATTCATTATTCATCTCCAAATATGGTTTCTCTTAAATTGTGTTCAACCAAACGGAGAACAGAAACATATGAGAGACAAAAATATTCTGATTAATATAATAATGTAAAATAATTTGCATTTTGAACACCCACAAAGAACTTGCCATGCTTCTGCTCACTAGAGTTGCATTTGAATATGACAAGTAAGGAATAGCATATGCTGAAATGTATTTTAATGCCAATACATTCTATTAATGTGATGATAAACATAACATTTACATATATGTAAGAAAACAAAACTAACAAGACATTTAATAGTGCAGCCATACTGTAAGACCAAACAGGAACTGAGAATCAGCTAATGGAAATAACTTAATAAATTTGAACTTTACATTTGAATACTGTCATTACCTCACTGAAAAATCCAAAAGGTGAAGAACACCAAATATATCAGATTCACTTAATTTCTTTTGCAGAACTACTGGGGAAAAGACATAAAACTGTATTTTTAATGCCTTGGGTTTGCACATGTAAAATAATATAAAATTCATGAAGGTGGAGAAAATACACTGAAGCATCCAAAAGAATTTTAAATGTCTGCGATAGATCAGGAGGAATATTGGATTGACTGAAATGAAGAAAAGTTTTAAAAGAGTGATTTCCAGATCAAAGAACAGAGTTTGCAAATCTCTTTCCACCTAAGCAAACCTCCAGCTGAAACCAACTGGACTACTCTCAGGAGCAGACAGCTCATGCCTGGTAGGCGCCATGCCAGGGTCAATGCCACGTTTGCCCTGGACTTTCAGTAGAACGAGGATCAGGTCCCTCATTTGATGTGTGCTGTGCTGAACACTTACCTTTTCTGAGATGTGTTGATAATGAAGGCAACTGCGCCTTTAGATGGCATAGAAAGACAACAGGAAAGACAACATACTGGATTCAGAGAAGCAACATCCAAAATGTTACAGGAAAATTACAAAATCCTGAATGACCTAACTAAATTCACACCAATATATAGAAGTTAGGATTAAAACTCTTCGAAAAGGCCATTCTTCATTCATCAGTCCATTTACAGAGCTTGTTTCTTAACACCCTTAAGTGTCCGAATGAAATGCTACTTGTGAAAATGCTCATAAGAGGAGAAATTCCTTCTGACTCCATTTTTGTGGTAAATGGTTGCAAAATAATTTGATGTGCAAGAGTCAAAGAAGGGATTGTTGCCAAGCTTTTGAAATCAGGTACACTGTCTTTGAGGGACATTTGTCTAAGGGACAAACAAGGGACAATTTCATCATACAAAAAAACCACAAAACAAAACAAAAAAACCCCACTAAATGTTTTTCAATTAATTATCTTCCTGAAAGACCTGAGGCAGAAAAGCATGTGTGAAACAATAACATTACCTTTCAAAAGTCTTGTCTCACTCTCAGGATGAAAAGAGAAGAAAAAAAAAAAAAAAGGCAGGAAAAGAGCTGAAAAACACAGAGATACAAAATGAGTTTATGATGCTTAGGAAAAGCTTCTCCAAGCAGGGTCTGTGGCTGCCTTACCAGGGACTCCCATGTGAAAAGCTACAGTTCAAAATTCCTGATCAAGCAAAGTATTCAGCCATAAACTCAGGTACTTAGCTTCAGCAGGACAACTTGTATACCTCATTATGCACACCCTTATGTACTTTTTTCAGCTGGGGCTCAAACATATCACTGCTAAATAAATAGAGCTGATGGATCACAGGCTGACATAAATTGTTCTGGAGTATCCCTATTAATTTCTTTCCCTCCAATAGACTAGGTATGAAGAGAGGTAAAGAAAGTCTGTCTGATTATGCACCTGGCATACATTCCTCTATCCATGGAGACAAAGTATCAGAAAGGAAAAAAAGAACATTTTTCAGTGACCCTGACATTTGATACTGATGCAAAAAAGGAAAGGAATGACAGTGTTTGAAGCCAAAAGCATGAAGTTCCTTTATATTTCCTATGATTTAATATCTCTCTCCCCCACATACAGCAAATTCCTTTATAGAGACTCTTGCATAAGGGCCAACAGTGCTCCAGCAATGTCTCTGGTGACACAGTGGAAAATTTCTAACCACATTATCGTTTGCAGTATTTCTTGTGTATTTTAACCCCAGTTCCCCCAGACATTATTTTTCTGATGGAATAAATTATTGGTTTCATTTTTTATGAATACAATTGAAAATCTATTTGATGACCAAATGAATTAGAATAGACAGAGAATCAAATTCTTTAGGTTTATATGAGATCCATTGTAAAAGCTGACTTCCAGCTTTCACTCAGTCTAAACAGATAAAAAATGTCAGTGACCCTGAAAAAACACTCATAGTATCTACTTAACTAGACTTGTATATTGGTACCTTGGTACAGTTTGCTCACTTTACAAGTATATAAAAGAGGAAAACTGATAATCTGGAAGATTTCAGTGCACAAATCTATACAATTTTTCTTCTGCATGTACCAAAGACAAAATAGGTATATTACAATTGTGATGACTTAATTGGGTGAACAGATGTCTGATTTATACACTCCAGCACGGTAAATAAAACATACAAAATGCATGCACAGTTGTTGAATAAGGATTTGGAAAATCAGGCATTCCCTCTCCAGCCTGCCATCCTTGTTACGAGAAGCTCTGGACGGGGCAGTAGGGCACAGACCAAGTGACAATTCAGGGTTCCTGGCTGTGAGGCCCAATCACTGCACGGTTTGCCACATCAACCCCATTTTCAGACCAGCTCTCTAGCTCTCATCCTGGCCAGGAGAAGCCTGAAAATAAGTTCAGTTTGAGCATGAACTAACCTGTCTGCCATTTTATCATCAAAGTCTAACCATTATGACAAAGTATATAAAAAAGCATATGCTGCTTTACAGCTCTCTGCAAATTTAAAGAGAAAAATCTCCTGCTGACTTCAAGAGGCTTCAGATCTATCCCACAGTGAAATAACATCACTCTATTTTCCAAGAGACTTGAAATATCAAATATCATCTGATTATTCAGACTTGAGTCTGATCTCACAAAGTGTATGCAGACATAATGTGTCGGGCTGCAGCTGCAAAGCTGCTGGTGGCACTGCAGGGCACGGAGAAGCCGCACCACTCTCCGGCTGCTGCAGCCAACGTGCCCTGGGGAGCTGGCCTCCCCCTGCGTTCCCTCTGCTGGGGTGGACACATAACCTGACCCACTCACAGCCAGGCTGAAAAATCTCCCCATCATCTACACAGCCCCCCACCTTTATAATAATTATTTACAGCAAAACACCTGACAGCCATTTGATGTGCTGGGAAAAGGTATTGTACCTCGCAGCCTGAGAGGTGAGTGCAATGCCATCTATGTATCATAATCCTGGGGTATCAATGTTTAACCACACTGTAAAGCTCTTTACTGAGAAAGTAGTGTATGCTTTCAACTAAAGGGCTACAACCTGAAGTTAGTCTTCAGCTTGAGGCTTGAGGCAATAAAATGGTTTTGTCTGACAAACCACCACCAGAGATTTGCTGTTGCTGTTTCTCGGAGTGTAAAATCCCAAGCACATTTAGAAGCCACCTTTAAGGAATTAATGCTTGCTTGTTTTGCCATTCAAAGAGTGTTTACAGAAGCCAAAACAACCATACTTGCTGCCCACTGTGCAAAGAGGTGATGACATCAAGAAGACAGGTCACAAGTCTGAGTTTATAGGCATTACACTTATGTTGGTATGGCTTTTCATCCACTCAGTATGATTTTATGACCCCGCAACTTTACAACCTCCCACTCTCTGGGCTTCATAGCACCTCTCCACTCTAGGTTAATCATTTCTCTGCCATTATCTGTCAAGAGTTCTTATCTCTTTTGCTGTCACTTTATAACAGGGTCCTCTTATCAAGCTGTACAAAATCACGTGACAGTGCCAAACCTATCACAAGTTCCAATTCTTCTGATTAGAGACTATCATGAAATGGGATACATGGTTTACAGCAGGTCACTAATGCTGGAAAAAGTACAGAGTCCACTCAAAGACATGCTTGTTACTTTCTGAATTCTTGGATAATTTTTTTTGTTGTTGTTCATCACACCAACTTTCACTGAAGGCCATTATAGCCTGGGTCTCAAGGGCAGAAAAGTTTACAGGCTGCACCTCTTTTGTACTCAATGCTGTACACCTTTCACCCAAGGGTACTATATATTTACACCCAATAATGTCTTCTGGTTCCCACACAGCCATCATACAGGAACCTATAAAGCATGGACTTACATCAGTTGGTAAGTAGCAGTTTTCTAACTGTTTTGAAGACGCTGCATAAATATATCAGACTTGGGGCTGTCCAAATGGAAAGAATCATTACAATTGGGCAAGCCAGCAAGACTGGTTAATTTGCATGTGTATTTAGGCAAAAAAAGAACAATACAACATAAAAATGTAAGAAAACAGCTGGTGATTCAGTGAATAACAATTTTCTCCAGAGATAATGCGACTATCAAATATATAATTGGATGATTAATGGTATCTTTAGTTACTAGCTACTACAGTTATTGCTAATAACTGAAATTGTGTGCAAGTGTGTGTGTACACACGTGTATAAACATTTGCAAAAATTCTATTTTATTTGCTTCTGGCCTAACTATCCTTCTTGAAGAAAACCTCAGGAATGTTTCTGAGTCTTTTCTGTAATACACATGTCAAATGCAGATTCCTTTTTACAGCTAAAAGTGCAGATATATTATCATTCATCAAGGGTGGGCTGGATAACAGAAATTGGTTAAGACTTCAGAGCAGCAAAGAAGTTAATACTTCCAGCAAGATACAGAAAAAACACCCATTCCCCACCAGAAAGTCTGCAGGTGTGGGTTGCTCTGGCTTGCAGGCATGAGGGGCATTGCAGAGCCAGCTGCCCCGAGCCACCAGGGCTGTGGTGGCTGTGGCAGAGCCCCAGCAGATGCCCCTCCCCAACAACTCCCTACCCTTCTCCTCACACTGCCTATCTCCAGTCATTCTGCCTCTCAGCAGACACAGGGAGTGAGGTGCCTTTCCTTTGGTGGGACAATAGCATCCCCTGCCCCCACAGCCTGTGCCCAGGGTCAGGGCCAAGCAGGGCTTGAAAAGGCTTGTTGGGATAAACCTTTGCAGAGCAGAAGGCTCTTTGCAAGCCAGCCCAGCAGTACTGCAGGTTCCAAAGCCCCAAATTCCAGGTTTTGCAAGGCTGTGCTTCAGCATGGGAGTTCATGGCAAGGACAGAAGAAGGGAGCTTTGGCCCACATGTGGGAACCAGGGCTTGCTTTCCTCCTCTTGCCCCAAAAGTGCGTCATCACATGGCATGCAAGACACTTAACCTAATGCTGGGTGTGATATGGGCACCATGCCATCAAGGGAGGCTTTGGGCCCCTTGGGATGAAGGGCGTAGCAACAGCTGCAGGAAATAGCCTCAAACATAGCTGAAACCTGATCTTGGTCTCCTGGGTGGAGCTGCTTCTTCTTCCAGGGAAGGGGAAGGTACCCACTGGAAGGGCTTCCAACTCGGACCTGTATCCCAGGCAGCTGACCCTCAGGGGCTCCCTTCTCATTTTCTTCACCTGCTCTACACATCCCGCACAAGAACCATGCCCAACATTGTAGCGAGGTTTGCTGGGCTGCAAATGGATGGCTGGAGGACTAACGCCCCACGGATCACACCACCAGGTCCACAACTGCGTGCCTCTTGGCCAGCTGTGCCTCATGCCAGCCTGACTCCAGGGTGGGCTCCTGGTGCCTTTCCTCAGAGGGAGCCATGTGATCCCCCCTGCAATGCTGTCAGGGTATCCCATCCAAAACAGCTGGAGGGCACAGGGTGTTCCTGGTCTGTTGGACATGGCTGTGACCAGGGTCAGGTCACATCTGGGCCAGGAGGGCTGACCCCAGCAAAGCTGCAGAGAGTCAAAACCAGGGACCCTCTGGTGCTTCTCTACAGACGTGAGGTGCTCCTCTGCATGGCTCTGCCCCCAGGAAAAGGGAGGAGAATTCATCTTCCCACCTGGGCTTTGGTCTCTTAGGCCTTTCTCTGACTTTTGCTCTTTTTGGCTGCCTGGGAGGGAAAGGTGCTAGAGGAACCTCCAATCTTCTCTCCTCAGCCTTCAGCATGAGATAGTAAAATAATAATACATCTCATGTATCTGAAGAGTGGTCACTCAAAGTTTCTCAGGGCAAAAGGATACAGCCCAAAAGGAAGGGAAAATAAGACACTCTTACCTGTCATATTTAGATCAATTAAGTGCTATTTTCATGGTTTCCAAAACACTGGCAGATCTGGATTTCATAAGCCATGTGGATATGAAAAACAAATTTGTGAGAGACATAAGTTAACAGAGCGCTCTTGTCACCATACCTTCAAAATGCAATTATACGTGTGCTGTACCATGGATATATCCGGACAGATTTGCAAAGTATGGTCCAGAAAAAGCAGGTTTAAATCCTTTGAAACTCTCCAAAATCCTGTGTGTTCTAGGTCAGGAGGAGGATTCTGCCTTTGTGTGACACTGCATAGTCAGAGCCCATGGTGACATCCCTGAAAAGCACATCCAACTCAGACTTGTAAACTAATCACCACATACCTATAAGGGTTAAATGTAACCAGCACCACCTTGTAAGCCTCTGCTTAGAGGTGAGAGAACCAAAGAGGAAGGATCTGAATTCTGTTCTTATTTGCACTTGAGTAATTATCTGGAAGAAAAAGCTGTCCTCCCAGAGTATAAGTACAATCAGCAGCAGGGCCAAGGGCTCTTAAGAGTAAATTCCATCCCTGGACTTTCACTTTTGTCCAGTCCTTCCCAGCACCTCCTTTACTTTTTCCTCTCTACCCTGAGGCAGAGCAGGTGGGCTTCCACAGCCTCCACAGTCCTTGCCCCACCACCTCTTCAGGCCAGGGACACTTGCTGCTTCCCACCACAGTCTGAAAGGTGCCCTTATCAAGAAGCACCTTTTGCTTAACAAAGATGCACCCAGTGCATTCACCCATCTGGGAATAAGGTCGTTTTTTATATAAAT
This sequence comes from Brachypteracias leptosomus, assembly GCA_013401335.1. Taxonomy (NCBI): domain Eukaryota; kingdom Metazoa; phylum Chordata; class Aves; order Coraciiformes; family Brachypteraciidae; genus Brachypteracias; species Brachypteracias leptosomus. Next base: position 33,151 of record VYZX01032445.1, read on the forward strand.
CAGTGATGTGTCACAGCAAGAATGACCTAGCTTTCTCCCAGCAAAGAGTTCCTCATCCAGCTCCCATGAATGCAAATCAGACTCCACTGATTTAAATAGTGGATCTGTCCCTTGGAGAGCAAACACAATCAGCCTGGAGCTGGAGTATGAGTGGACACTACCCATGGCTGACACTTGCTTTTAGGTTTACAGTCATAGAGTCAAAGAGGCAGCTGGAATTCACAAAATCTTAATAGTACATCCTATCTTGTAGACGAACAACACTGTATGGCCTTAGGAAATTTTTTGTGGAACTACCGTGACTTTTTTTTTTCTTCTGACAGATTCCAAGGCAATAGAAAACGACTTGGTTAGTTTTATTTTTCCTCTAATCAGCCTCTTGTCTTAGTGTCATCAGGGACACTGTGCAATTTTTATAAGCATTAGCTATGATTATTTAACAGAAACAACTGTTTCATTAACTTGAAAAAATGGTTATATAAGAGGAAAAAATAATCTACTTGTAGTTTCTTACTGTGAAATTTTTCAGCTTGTGCAATACTTACTTCCATCTCAATTTTAATGTATGTCCTCAGGCAGCTTACAGTATTATAATTAATACTCTTGAGTTTGACAAGGTTTGTTTTATGCTATTGTTATTATTATTAAATGAAATTTCATACGATTAACAAACACAGCAAATAATATATTTAAAAGTTTGGGTTAGGATTTTGACCAGCAATGATGCAGGCAAAGCTTCCACAGGAGTGAACAGTTTGGGCTGTGTGAGGACTGCAAGACATGACCTGTAGGTGATTCTTCTCTAACAGTGAACTTCTGTTGTTATTCTTTACTTCTATAAATTTTCTTCCCGTTAAATATTTTTTCTGTAGTTATACTGCAAATGAGCTATCTACAAAAGGGGCAGTATTTCCATTTGCACCCGATTTTTTCCAGTTAGTCTGATTTAAAATACTGAAATACATGAGGCAAAGTAACAATGATAATGCCTGTGGTCTCCAGAGGGAAACTTCTAATGCTGACAAAACGCCTCCAGCCACTCGTCCATGTGGGTAATTTAAAGGTCAGCTCTCAAACTTGTCTTTATATAGGGTAAAAGGGAAGAATTATCTGCAGCAGTAGTTGTGTTTGGTTGCATTGTGGGGAAAACCGTTACAATTTCTCATACCAGTTTATTATCAATGTTTAGAGTTTACTCACATATTACTTGAGTATATATATTCCATAATTATGCAACCTTATATACTGATACGTTAATACATTCTTATATACAATGAAGACAGGCAATCCTTATCAAGACTTGTCAGTCTTCTCATGGTTTATGATTTTATACTTATGTGAGGAGAAATCTTATATGAGATATATATGTGAGCTTAAACTTTTTTAATTGTAAAGATCAGCGATTACATTATTATTTTAAGCTTTACAAGCTTCAAAACATAATTACTGGGGGAGGGAGGAGAAAGAAGCAGATCTAAAACATTTTTTTTCTTTTACACCAACAGATCAAGGTCAGTTGCCTCAGCAAAAGAAATTTCATTTTTAAGCCTGTCTGTGCAGGATAGAAATCAATTATTTCTTATGATACAGAGACGAACGCTCAGCCCTGACAGGAGCCTTCCTTTATATACAGATATATTTGGAGTTCTATCTCCAGAACAAGCTCTAGCTTTTTAAACTATACGTCCCACATTCGGCTCCAAAAGGGCAGAAACAAAAGAGCCTCATCAGAAAAGTAAATAATCCTCAGTGTTGGGACGGGGCGGTGGGTCCACGGCGGAGGAGGGCAGCGCCGGGACCGGCCGCGACGTCCCCTGAGCCGGGCCCTGCGGCGGCGGCTCGGCTCCCGGCGGGCGCGGAGCGCCCCCTGCACCGGGGTCCACCCCCTCGCCTCCCGGTGGGGACGGGAAGCCGCCACTCCCGCAGCCGGCGGGAGTGATCAGAGAGAACGCGTTTTCCCGTCGCCCCGTTAGCGGCAACAGGTCCCAGCAGCGCGGGACTTCAAGGCGCTTTCCCTACGGAACTCGTGTAGTCTATCAAAAAACCCCAACCCAGCAGAGTTCCTGCTTGCAAAACGGGATATTTAAGGGTCCTAATGGCTGAAGGCTGCCGCGTGGCAGGGGCTGCGGCTCGCTGCTGCTGCTATCGATCCTGGGAACCCCTCCTGCGCCTCCCGCACGGCGCCCGGGGCTGCCGCCGCGTTCTCGCCTCCCTGGGGCCTCAGCCCTTCCACGCCTCCCAGTTCGCTCAGCAAAAGCTCCGTCGGAAGCTGCCTTGCGGCAAGAGGCGTCTCGCCGTCCCTGCCCTCAGGCGTGCCGCAAAGCGGTCCCCGCGGGAGCGGCGATGCGGACGGGGGCACCCTGCACCCCGGGCCGGGCGGGCCCGAGCCGACAGCGGCGGGACGAGGTGAAGTGTTACGACACTTCAGTGATGAATCACTTAGCAGGAAAGGAAGGGCGATCGCAGCGGTGCTTTGCCACCCGAGAGATCCAGCTCTCTCCTCACCCCGCAGCCTCCCGCCGTTTCGCATCCCGCCGCTGCCGGGTGTTTACGAGGCTGCGGCGCGTTCTGGCGTGCGGCACTGAGCTTGGCCGGGCTTAAAACCGGCTTCTCGGTCAATAATTGTCCGCTTGGAAACGGTTCTCTATTTCAAACAGGAGGGGATCGACGTCCCCGTAAGGCACCAGTGAAGGCACCGCAGCAGAAACAAGGCATTACGCTTTGGAAAGAGATCCTCTGTGGTGTGCGTCTTACTACAGAAAGTATTTCAGCCTGAAGCGTCCACTCTGTTTTACTGACAGTGGATCAAAAAAAAAAAAAAAAAAAGATACAGAAATAAAAAAGTATGGTTTTATTTTGGGGGAGGATGGGGGGAGTGTGCTTGGGGTTTTTTTCAGTTCTCTAGAGGGGACAGTTTACTTTCTAAAGCCTAAATTGGAGGCATCAACAGCCTCCGCCCAAATTAATCCCTAGGAAGTTAAAGCAATATTTCCTCGGCAAAGTGATGAAAGGAGCCCGTTGGCTACGGGATTTGGAAGTTTCCGAGGTACTCTCACCTTCATACTGTAGGGGTGATCTGCTTATGACGACTGGAGGGGTGAAGACATAAGAGGAAAGGGAAAGGGAAAGGGAAAGGGAAAGGGAAAGGGAAAGGGAAAGGGAAAGGGAAAGGGAAANAGAGAAGAGAAGAGAAGAGAAGAGAAGAGAAGAGAAGAGAAGAGAAGAGAAGAGAAGAGAAGAGAAGAGAAGAGAAGAGAAGAGAAGAGAAGAGAAGAGAAGAGGTCTTGTACAGTTGGGAGTAAGGAGCGTGTGAGGTGAAGCAGCAAGTCCGCGTTATGAACTTCCCGAGCTGCAGAGGGTCCCGTACCTGCCGCAGTGCCACACGCTGCCTTCTCCGGGGCTGTGCCGCTCCGCACCCGGGGCTGTGCCAGCCTGTGCCCGGGGCTGTGTGGCTGCGCCGGGGACAGGCTGCGTGGCGGGGACTCCCGCGCCTGGCTGAAGCCACCGGTTTCAGTGAGCGATTGCTCAGAGTGGGTCTGGGCTGGCGGCAAACAGGAATGCTCAGCGAAAGAGGAAGGAAGGACAGGTTGTGGATTTATGTCTTGAAATAATTCCCTCTAAGTCTTTTTGATCAGCTTGGGATTTAGACTTCCCAGCAAAAAAGTTTCAGTACACCATTTATTTATTTCCTTTGCCTCTGAGAAGTTGGTCTTGATCATTCCCCGAAAAAAGTTCTCTTTCACTAGTTTGCTGGGAAGATAATTCAAACCTTCTTCGGGACACTTTCCGACACAAAACTACAAGGGAGCGTGCTATATGTTGCTCGACGAGCAAACTCTCAAAGTTGGAAATACCCCTTTTAGGAAAAAGGCTTTGAAATTTGCCCAGGTTCTGTGGCCTCTCTGAAGTTGTAAGAAATTCGAGCTTGCCTTGAATATCACCACACAAAACCCTCTACCTTGAAAACAAAGAGGTGGAAGAAGCTTCAGATTATTTAAAACTAGAACGTGGATTTTTTTAACGTAACTGTACATACATTTAAATAGGGAAGTATAAAATATTCCAGGTCTTGCTCCTCGTACTAATCAAGGCTGCTGGAGGCTCCCCGAGCCATCATCTTTTATAATTATAATTACACGCGTCAATCAAGACCTTCAGGCAAAGTCAGAACAAGGCAGGCAAACTCAGGAGAGAAATCACATTTAAAAAAAAAAAAAAAGTTTGGAGAACTTAGTAAGGAATGGAGAAGAGATTAGAAGAAAGGGTAATTAAGGTTGCTCAAGGCAATTGTGAGAGCTAGAACTCCATGTTAAATTAAATGTAGCCACAAGGGACCAGGTATCATTTATAATATGTACTGCCCTAAACTGTTACTTCGGAGAAATGTGGATGTCTAATAACCACTCCAAAGTATTTTCATCCGTGGCGATAGCTCACGGAGTGGTTTTGCGATGTACAGTTTGAACTTGCTCCAAACACTCCCCCGGGGGAATGACATTAAGCTCACAAGTAGCAGCGAAGAGCCTGGCGATGGGTGCTAGGACCGTGCCCGAGGGCAGTACCTGGGGTTGGCTGGGGAGAGCCGGCCCGGCTCGGGCCAGCATTTGGCGGGGACAGGCGACCCCTGGCCGGGCTGCCCTCGGGAGCCCGCCTGGTCCCGGCTGCGCTCGGGCCGGTTCCTCCTGCCGTGTCCGGACGCAGGGCTTTCTGCTCCGGCTCTCGACTAAAACGCGGGTGCAGCAATAACGAGATCGGCGACACGGAGTGCCCTGGCGGGACGTCGCCAAAAGGTGTGAGCCCCCGGCGGCCAGTGGGAGGGATGGGACCGGCTCTTTTCTCGACGGAGCCAAGCGGGCTGCAGGACCTAGGTCCGGCGGTGTCCTGCCGGTGTGTGTTAAAACTCCCCGCGCTCTGCTGGAAATGCAGCCGGAGTTGTGCTCCAACAACGTTTCTCCTGCGGCGCAGGGCTGCGAGGCACCCCCGGGGCCCTCTGAGCAGCCGTCGGGCCAGCAGCAGGTTGAAGCGGCCCGGCTGCAGGCTCGCAAGGCCGGAGGGCCGCGACCCCGCCGCGCCACGGAGAGCGCCGGCCCGCAGCCCCGATCTCCTCCCGGCGGGAGCCCGGGGGGAGCGGAGCGGAGCCGCCGGCTGCCCTGCGGACAACGCCAGCGTTGGGCAGCCCAGGCTCAGCGCAGGGCGATGTTGCACGGCGAGAGGGGTTGTTTGTAATTAATGTATCTGGTAACAGCTTCACAAGGGCTGAGACAGGGTCTTCTGTCTAAAGACGAGGGCATTCCCTCGGGATGATTTTCAGCCACCCCGCCTTTGCCGTCTTTAGCAGCCCCCGCAGCTCGCCATGTCGCTGTGCTAAAACTTGGTCGCCGGCGAACTGCTAAACTATGAAATTATAACTTGATACGTGATCTATATCAACTTACGTGTTGATATAGATCAAGAGTTCGTCTGCTCGCCCTGCTGCCCGACGGGAAAAGTGGGAAAGGTGAGAATGGAAGGAGCCCGAGAGGTCCGAGCCCATGTACACTGGGTCCATCCCCAAAGTTAAACTCTGCACAGAGAAAGAAAGAAACATTCCCTACTCCAGTGCTGCTGGTATTTGGTTGGATCGGGATCCGCGCTGAATTTATCAAAGGTCTCTTCTTCCAGTTATTGGATGCGAAAAGTTTAAACTGTCTAGGAAAGAGCACAGCCGAGTCCGCTCTCTTCATGTGGAGGGCTTGTCCCACCGCTGGTCACCTTGCGATCATCACAAGTATTTAATAAAGTTACAACAAGGGCCAGTTTTCACAAACTCTTACCCAACCGATGGGAAATTCTATATATACCCTGCGCTGGAGACAGTTACGCGCCTTACTTTCAATCGGAAGCAATTTTCATCGTCAAATATTTTCAGTTCTTAATATACGCCACGGAGATATAAGTATCAGAGAAGCAGGGGCAGCCGAGCGCTCGGGCGGAGGGAGGTCGGATTGCTTTCAGGCCTGCAGATACCGCTCACCCCACACCGTCCCACTCAGTGGGAGCTGTGCGGAGCCCCCCGGACGCTCCCGGCATGGGAGGGGCGGGAAGGGCAGCGGGGTCCGGCAGACCCCCGGCCCGGCGGGCGGCTCGGCACCCCGCCACCCCCAGGCCCAGCTGCAGCGCCTCCCGGCTCTCGCTGCTGAGGCATATGCTTGCGAGCAACGAGTTCTTTGGGACAACTTGGAAACGAGTGCCGCTTGCTGCACACTGTGAGCCACTGTGAGAAAGGAGGCTCTTGCTCAAGCGAAGGCTCTGCCAGGACATTGGCTTCTGTGCAAACGATGCAACTGGCACCGTCAAATTTTGCAAGAAGTTTAGGGGAGGTGGACCCAAAGAACCAGAATAGGTGCAGCGAGCTCTAGCCCAGCTCCAGCCCGCTATTCTCAGCCTCCAGGGCTGCGCAGCGGCAGCGTGGCCGCAGGAGCTGGGGTTCTCCAAGCGCAGGGAGATCCACTGCCTACCCCCGCCCGCCCGGCGGGAAGGCAAGGGCCGGGGGTCCCGCAGCCGCAGCGGGCCTGGCAGGGGCATTGCCTGGCCGGCACCAAGAGAGCCGGAGTAGGGCTGCCCGCCGGCAAGGAGGCACACCGTGAGAGGGAGGACGGCGCAGCCCGCCTCGGAGGGGCCGGTGACCCGTCAGGCTCCGCTGGGGCAAGGAGGGTTGGCTGCAGCCCAGGCCCCCACCCTGCAGCCTGGTTTAACAACTGGGTGGGGGGTGAGGGCGCTGGGCAAGTGTGTGTGCTCCTGTGCGTGTGTGTGCGCGGGGGGTGTTGCTCATCCCGCCTCTGCCTTATTGGCTGGAAGGGCGGTGTCGGGACCCCTCTTCGCGGGAGCCCCCAGCGCCCTGCAGCCCCCGGGCTCCGGGGGCGCCTCCCCGTGGGCCCGGGGCTAGAGGTCCCGACTCGGCATCTCCGCACTTGTGGCGGGGGGAAGAGAGGGAGGAGGAAGAGAAGGAGGAGGAGGGAGGAGGTGGACGGGGGTGGGAACCCTGTCCAGCAGCACCAGCGGCGGCAGAGCGCTCCTGTGCACTGTGCCGCTCCGCATGGATCGGGGCGCCGGGCTGCCGCCGCGCTGAGCCCCGGGCGGAGCTGCTGCGGGCTCCCGGGGTTACTCCTTCCTCCCCGGCACCCCCCGGTTTTTCCTCCTCTCTTCTCCGCCCCCACCGCCTGCAGCCCGGCTGTCGCTCGGCGGCTCCCCCAGCCACGGACACCCGGTGGCTCTTCCCGGTGTCCGGGGCCGCTCGGTGCTCCTGCTGCAACAGGGCAAAGGCTGGCGTGGAGCAGAGGGAGGGAGAGGAGGAGGAAGAGGCAGCGGCCGCCGAGCGCCCCTTGCTCCAGCTAAATCTGTGCTGCCGTGTCCAGGTGCTGGTGTCGTGGACGGACACGGAGTCTCCAGCCCGGCCCGCAGCCGCCTTGTCATGCTGCCCAAAGTGGAGACGGAGGCCCTAGGACTCGCCCGATCGAATGGGGAACAGGGGCAGATGCCGGAAAACATGCAAGGTAAGGGGGGAAAGGCACGCTTGGGCGCTCCCCCTCCGCGCACGCCCGCCCCCGGCAAACTGTCCCTTCGTCCTGCCAAAAAAGTTTACGGCTGCTGCCTGTGAGTTTCCCCGCCGCCACCCGCTCCGCGTCCCGCCGAACCCCTGCCTTCGCGGGCCAACTTCCAGCGTGGCTCGGGCGGGTACCCGGGACCGGGGCATCAGCGCCGAGACAACAGCAAGGCCCTGGCCAAGGGGTGTAACCGCGTCCGGGGAACCGTCAAGCATCTGACTGGCGGGAGCCTTTCCAGAGGGGTCACTGCTTGGGGACACCGGCCCCGCTACAGGGGGCTCGAATTCGTCCCCGGTCTGCGCAAAACTGGTTCTAAGTTTATGGCAGGGGGAGTAATGCGGGGAAGTCCTGCCGAGGACCCTGTGTGCCACACACCGTCCCGAAACAGGACCCCGAGAACTCTGCCCCGCTGTTGCGGCGCTCGCAGACACAGCGCAGGTGGCAGCGGCGGCGGTGCGAAACTTCGCCGCAGAGAGCCCGGACCCCGCGAAGGTTTTGCGCTCTTGCAGGGTACCCGCGAAAGCAGCGGGATGTCTGAGCCAGGGTGGCGTTGGAAACCTCTGTGAGGCGGGACGGAGCCGTTCCCGGTGCCGGAGCGCTGCGCGGAGGGAAGCGACGGCGATCCCGTCTACGCCGCGGAGGCTCCCTGCCTTGGAGCCAGCAACCCGGTGCGTGGGCACTGGCCACCCCGCCCTACCCGCCTCTCCCGGGGCAGAAACTTCCGTCCCGGGTGCTCTTTCGAAATTATCCTCTCTCATCCCGGGAGCCTACTGGGAAGCAGGGGCGGGGTGGGTTGGGGGCCTCGGAGATGCAGGGGGCGGCCCGCCCGCCCGCCCCTTTCTTCGCCCGCGGAGACGGCTCCGTGCCAGGGCATGGCGCTCGGAAAACCCCTGCTTTCCCATTTGTTTTTTCCTGGGAGGACGGGGAACTTTGTCCCAGCGCTGGGCCCTGGAGCCGCGGCAGCAGAGAGGAGGGCCGGGCCCTCCGCTGCCGCCCCGTGTCCGCTGCGCTGGCAGCGGGCGATCCCCGGCCATGCGGAGGTCGCTTTGCAAGAGTTTTCCCGGCGGCGTACCCGGGTTAATACCCTTCGCTCCCCGGCTGCTTCCCCGAGCGCCGGGGCGCAGCCCCCGTGCCCTGGCGAAGGGGCGCGCAGCTCCTGCCCGCCCGGTCAGACCACCCCGGTGCCCCCGAACTGCTGCAGCCGCGGAGTTACCGGCAAAGAGGCGACATCCTAAGCGGTGCCGCTGCGATAGCCGGCGCCTCTCGCCTTGCTCAGGAGTCCTCCGCTGCCGCCGCGCTTGTCGAGCAGGTCGGAGGTTTAGCAGCGGGGAAGGAGAAGGAAACCGGCCCCGCGGTGAGCGGCGGGGTTTCTATTTGGGAATAACCAGAGCGGCTGACTGGGCTCTTTGTGGGGGGAGCCCGGCTGGAGTGACCACGCTATGTGCCTTCATTCAGCTTGTTTTACACACACACACACACACACACACACACACACACACACACACACCCCGTCTCCCCTCTTGACGGCCACCTCATCCCCGCCTTTTCCCCGAGCGGCAGAAACTTGAGGCGGCCCCAGCGCCCAGGTTTCCCGCCAGCCTCCAGTACCAAGGGGCGCCGGGTGAGCAGGCCCCGACCGCATCCTCCGAGGACGGCGGTCCCGGCCCGCTATCCCGCTGCCGACCCGCGAGTAGCGGCGACGGCGGGGGCAAACAGCGTCTTCACCGTGGCCGCCGGACCGCTGGCTGGGGAACGCGGGGCTGCGGGCACGCAGCGCTCAGCCCCCGGCTGGGCCGGGCGGGACGGCGAGCTGTCCCGGAGGGGTGGTAGCACCCGCAGACAACGAGGTTGGGGGGCGCAGAGGAGGCCGTTTTAGGCTGAGTTTGCAAGGAAGTAACTTGCAGGTAGCGCGGCGCAAAAGTGCTAGGGCTGTAAGACACAAGTTTAGGCTAAGTAAATATTTGCGGGCTGGCGTTGAAAGAAAACTTTAAAGGAAACGAACTGTTTTACTTTACATACACGAGTGACACTTAATCCTTTCATTTTGCTTTTTGAAAGCTTGCCTCTGATAATTTTCGGATTTAAATGAATTCATTTAGTTTGTGATTCCATAAAGGACTAGGATAAGGGCACTCTGTAAATATAAATATTTAGAACATAAAACTGAGGAGCTGATGGGTTTTGTTCCACTTGCTAAGTATCATACAGACTTGCTGCTGAGGAAAAGTTTCACACCTCGGTGCAAGTTGTGCTTTTGAAAATAAAACTTTAAGGTTTTTTCCCCTCAATTTGCAGTGGCATGTGTGTTTAAATGAGCTTTCTCTCTAGATGAGAACAGTTGCAGAAAATTAGAGTTATTAATGTAAGTTCTAATTGAATGTGCTATTTCTCCTTTCCCCAGTGTCTCAGTTTAAAATGGTGAATTACTCTTACGATGAAGACCTTGAAGAACTCTGTCCAGTCTGTGGAGATAAAGTGTCTGGGTACCATTATGGACTTCTCACTTGTGAAAGCTGCAAGGTTCTGTACTAATTACTTCATACAAACACAAGTACAGCAAAAAATGTTTCAAATAAGCAGAAAACCATCCTATATTTAAAGAAAACAGACCTGTAATAATTTGGCTGATTTCTTACATGTGTCTTGTTACATTCACATAACAAATTACCCACCAAAAAGCTTTAGGATTTAGAATGTTGGAGAGATCTCATCTGCACAAATGGAAACAACTTGGACTGTTTTGCACTGTAGTTTTATCATTGCTTTTAAGTATTTTGCTGTTTTGAAGTGACGTAGTTCTAGAACAGGTTTAATTCCTAACTGTCCTAAATATTGATTTTAGTTGATTTATACACATTCAGAATATTTCTGTTTCTGGAGAATAAAGTAGGAAAAGTATCTTCAGTACAGATCAGCTTTGCAAAATCTATTGCAGCTTCCTGAAGATTTTTTTTCATCCTTAACAATATGATGTAAATTTCTGTAACTATGATGACCATGCATTTCTTTCATACAAGCTATAACTGTCAGCTCACTTGACACAAAGTAACTAACATATAATTTGGTTTAGATCATTCATTAATTTTGATAATAAAGTATTTGTAAATGCAACTTATTACATTGGAAGATAAATGTATCTGCATGGTTCTATTATACTAGAAGGTTGAAATACTTATGACATGTCAAATTTGTCATGTAAATTTTTTTAAAGTTCTTTACGGTTACTTAAGTAATGCACTGTAAAGGAAACTCCTTTGCCAGAACAGTGCAATTTAAAATATTTAGTTGCATGAAAAAATTAACTTAGCACATTATATTTTCATTAAAAAATAATCAATGAGAACAGAACAACAAGCACTTATTATACCTCTAGCATGCACCACTGGGATGTATAGTAGCCAGAGGTACTCTGCATTTATGCTGTCTGTGCAACAGTGTCCCTATTTATTTCACGTAAAACTACTTTAAAAGGAAGATTTTAATAACTTTGCAATTATTAAAGAATACAAAGGGAACTGCTCAGCCTCACTATTTTTGCTACCACTGTTAGGGGCACAGGAGACTACAGCCAGTCTTACCAAGCTTTTACGTTAAGTCTATAAAACATAGCACTAACACAAGAAAACCTCCTCTGGAGCCTGGTGGTTCTCTCCTGGGTACATCTCACTGTAATTTAAACTAAACTAACTTCATAAGTGCTTGTATGGTGTCTGAAAAATATGTTACAGTGATTTCCATAAAATAAAATGCTGAAACACGCTATTCGAGCAAAACAAGCTAATTTTTGTATCTATCATACAGGGATTCTTTAAGCGAACAGTCCAGAATAACAAAAGGTACACATGTATAGAAAATCAGAATTGCCAGATTGACAAAACACAGAGAAAACGATGCCCTTACTGTCGATTTCAAAAGTGTCTAAGTGTTGGAATGAAACTGGAAGGTAAGAGCTATAGTCTTGCTGATATTGTCAACTGTACTATAGATTACTTTAGAAAATTATAGAGGTACATATGCTATTACATGCTATTCTATACAAAAAGCTACATATTTATCACGTTTTTGAAATTATAGTAAAAGGTGACTTTGTACGCTCAATGAAGTTGTTGATTTATAAAAACATGTAATGAGTAAATGGTAAATCAATAACAAGCAGTCATTTTTTCAGGCATGTATATAATTTGATATTTCAGTATTTTAGAGTTTGTGAATGAGTGAATCTAGGTAGAACAGTATTGCAGCTTTTAAAAAAGACTTAATTTGTATTAGATATAAAATATGTAAAAAGTGCCCAGAATAGAAAAAATAAATAAATTAGTCATTGCTATGGAAAGTGACCTTATTTTCTTTATATTTTATATAGGGTTGGTTATGTTATATATCTAATCTTCTGACAATAAGGCATAAAACAGAGAAACAAAGAAAATAAGGGTTTTTCTCACACCAACTTGCCTTTGGGATTAAGGAACCAAATAATCTCTAAAGTTATGTCCTATATTTTTGTGATGCTACACCTGAGATGCTATTACAAATGAAAGAGAATAAGGCATTTTGAAGTGTACTTTCTGACTTAATTTCACTTTCTCATGTACAGAGAACAATGAAAAGTGTACAATACCCTTTGAGATAACTGAATGCAAAATTATCATCAACTTGAATTTGGGAATCATACACAGTTCATTTTAACTTGGATATATAAAATATTAAAATTCCGATTTCACAGCAAATTACATTTCTGCTTGACCAAGGACAAGCTCCTAAATTCCTTATTCTTACAGCTGCACTGTACTGGCATTCACCCTAGATGCTTAACCAAGAAAAATCAGGCCAAGGAGGAAAACCATAAACCATTAAGGGAACCATAAAGGATAAGACTCAATCACCTGAGTCTGGCAAAAGAAAGCTGTTGATATAACTGAAGATAAACAAAAAAAGTCAGACTCCTGCAGTTTGGTGGATTCAATACTATTCTATTTCCCCACAAGATTGAGCTAACACTGTCACATCGCACTAAACTTCCTGAATCACTGCGTGTTCTTCCAAATTCAAGTAGTACAATAACAGGACATTTGGAATCCTTTTCTCATTGTTGATGTTAAGAATAAAGAGAAAATACATTTACTCCTAGTTTTAACTCCTCTCAATTGCTGAAAATGATACAGGACTAAATTTTGTCTTCTGTGTTTACATGCAGTTTGCCTTAATTTCTACAGGAGCTATATGAAAGCACTTGATAATCCAATTTGACTCACAGTTTTTAATTGTAGAATATCTGGAAGGATACTGTGTATACAGATTTAATTACGTTTACCAGCATAGTGATTTAATTATTTTAATTTCCTGAATTTTGCTCAAAATCAACATTCAACAGCAATATTAGCAGCAGCATTTTTACTACAAATTTAAGCAAAGTGTCTGTAGTTTTAAAGATACTTGAGAAAACACATATCCCATACAACTTCTTTCCCTTTGTTTAGAAAATTGGAAGAACATGTGCTTCCATAATTGTAAATACTTGTGACATTTTTATGTGTATTTCCCTGATAGCAACATATATAGCCTTAAAGTCTAGTTCATAAATTACCGTGCACCAAAAAAATCATTAAACGTTAAAGTCCTTATGATAACATACAGTATTATGCCTATTTAGCATTCATAATAAATTTTTTATGTTCTACTAATCCCTAAGATAAAAAGCTCAAGAACTTAACCTCCAGCAATCTCAGCAGTCTCAACATGTCACCAGGCTGTCAAAGGTTCCTCTTTCAATCTAATTGCCGTTGGGCAAGGTGGGCTTGGTGAGAGCTCCTTGCTAGTCCGTTACATATATACCATGGTGACAGACACTGCTGTGACAGAGACCACCAGTATGACTCCCAAGGCAGCTGTTGAGGTGGATTTGTTTTAATTATTTCTAATTCCAGAGATATTACAAGCCAGAACAGTGTCAATAGTTTCTGTTTCACTTCCACCTTCTGCGTGGAAGGCAGCAAGCTGACAGCTTTCTCTTTGCACATTCCAACTGCAGCTAAACATTTCTGTAGAGCTGTTCAGCTAACAAGAAATCTCTTAAAGTTTTACACCAACCTGAACAGAATCATCAAAAGGAAATATTTCCTTTTGGCCAAGAAAAATGTATTCCCCTTTGTGACTACTGAACATTTCACAATTTACGTTTCAGATGTTTTGCTGTGGTGGAAGGCAGTAATGGAATGATTATAATGAGACAAGGTGGTCTGCTGGATACGTCTCAGACAAATTCTGGACGTCAGCCCTTGTTTCTTAATGACATAGTAGCTTGACATAAAACCAAATATACATTGAGATCTCCACATGATCCCATAGCAGGTGTGAAATTCCTGTAGCCAACCATTGTGTTTGTCCCTGTGTCCTAATCAATGTAAAAAGAAGTCCTTCTATGTTAGTGATATATGCATGTGATATTTAAATTACCAGAAAAAAATTACATTTGTTAAGTCAAAATAAATCTTTTTCTTTAGGAATAAAAGTGCTACTTTGAATTTGAAAAACAAAGAAGAGTTACATTTTTATATTTCTGCTCTGTCATAATGTATGGTTCATTGAAGAATGTTAATTCCAAGTTTTAATTGTGATTCACTTCCTCCTCTCCCCTGACAGCTGTGCGAGCTGACCGAATGCGTGGTGGTCGAAACAAGTTTGGACCAATGTACAAGAGAGATAGGGCATTGAAGCAGCAGAAGAAAGCTCTTATCCGAGCAAACGGACTTAAACTGGAAGCCATGACTCAGGTGATCCAAGCAATGCCGACTGACCTGACAATATCCTCTGCAATCCAGAATATCCATTCTGCCTCCAAAGGCCTACCTCTGAACCATACTGCCTTGCCTCCTACAGACTATGACAGAAGTCCCTTTGTAACCTCTCCAATTAGCATGACAATGCCGCCCCATGGCAGTTTGCAAGGTTACCAAACCTATGGCCATTTTCCGAGCCGTGCTATCAAGTCTGAGTACCCTGACCCTTACACCAGTTCGCCAGAGTCAATAATGGGCTACTCATACATGGATAGTTATCAAACAAGCTCACCAGCAAGTATTCCACATCTGATACTGGAACTCCTGAAATGTGAGCCCGATGAGCCGCAAGTCCAAGCTAAGATCATGGCATATCTGCAGCAAGAGCAAGCCAATAGAAGCAAACACGAGAAGCTCAATACATTTGGGCTTATGTGTAAAATGGCTGACCAAACCCTCTTCTCCATTGTCGAGTGGGCTAGGAGCAGCATCTTTTTTAGAGAACTTAAGGTAGGTAACAATCTTATATTATCATTCAGTCAAGAAAAAAATACCATTTGTTACAATGTTGTACTTTAAGCAGGAAAGTATCATTTATGTTTTGGTTGGTTTTTTTCAAGCACTTAATTTATTTGACTTGAAGTAGGCAGACTATTATGGAGAGAAACTTGTAGTTCTTCCACCTGAGCCTGTAATTAGCTGTAGCAAAGAGATTCAAGTTCCACTGCAGCTCTTCCATACTTTACTATTTATCACAACTGTTACTAACCTCCATAGGGCCTCACATAAATTTTACCTCTTCCCTGTCAGTATTGCTCACTGTCTGGCTTATGTTCAGAGTTGTGAGCATGCCTGTTACACCACTCTACATTTAGTTATACCTCATTAGCAGATGGAGGAATGCCATTTCTGTCCATATCTGTACACTCCTCTATATTTGAAATATTTACTTTCTCACTGGGATATTATTTTGTGCATTCTTGTATGTGTAGTTAACCATGATGGCTGAATCCTAAGCATGGTATACATAAAACAGAAAGCAAGGGAGAAAGAAGATACCTTAAAGACTCCTTTTGGTTGTCATCATCACCGATACTTGGGGAATTCCTTTAATCTAGGCTGGCTACAATCACCTTTAGGCTCTTAATTTTGTTAGAGCACTCAAATTTTCATGCACAGCTCTCTGGTGGCCAGAAATTCCATTTACATTTCTCAGACTTGTTAGGGAAATTTTGTGGTCAGGTCTGAGTTTTTAAGCCAGAAATTTGGGATCAGACAATAGAGATAAACTACAGTTTTTAACCACTCCTGATACAGAAATTAGCTCTGGAGTGAATAAAATATCTTCCGTCTCAAACAAACCTCAGGATGATGAGCTCAAATCACATTTGAATTTCCCTATTTTATTGCTAGTTAATGAATCTCTGCCTGCCACACAGAGATGTTTTTGCCACACCTGTTCAATACTGAAAGTCTGCTTCTCTGGAGACTTTCAAAACCTGTCTGGATATGATCCTGTGCAAGCTGCTCTAGGTGAACCTGCTTTAGCAGGAGGGTTGGACTAGATGATCCCCAGAGATCCCTTCCAACACTTACCACTCTGTGATTCTGTGAAATCTAGAAAGTTTTGTGACCACCCATAATTTCTTGCTGACTACTGTCAAGCTAAGGGAAAATAATACAATATCCAAATACAACAGTTACTGTAGAAGTTCACTGAGAATTGAATTTACATGAATCATGAGCACAGAAAGGACATCCCATTAAAAAGCTGCAGTCAGGATGCTTGCCACAACAGTATTTCTGTCATAACCATAATGATGCTGACACATGAAATAAAGCCTGATTCCAAGAAAAGCAAGCTGTGTATGTTGCATATACAACTTCAGCTTCACTCCAATTTTTCATGAGAACAGTTGTAGGAACCATTAAAAAACTCAATCTATATAAAGATAAAGAAGGGATGAAGTTTACTCAGAGGGGAAAAAGAAAATGGATTAGAGAGGAAAAGACTATCACATCTTTGTTGTCTAAGTTGTTTACAATTTTATAGTAAGCTATAAGCCATGCTACCCATTTAAAATAATTTAAAAATCAAAATTGCAAATTTGTTACGTTTCCAATAGACTATGTCCTAAATATCAGAGACCAGATCTTTCTAACCAAAGTGATCACTAGTTTGGAGAAACCATGTTAAAAATCCCAGAGACTAGGAGAACTATATACTCTTCAGAGTAAGAGTTTTTAAGTTATGATCTGCCCTAAAATTCCAGTTATGATTAAAATGAAAATATGAAAAGATATTCAAGCAACATTTAGTTTTTATGGTTCCATGGCTTAATCAATGGGCAGATTTTATATGCATTCAACATGCTATACTGGGAATAGTTTTAGGGGTAGTCTTCACCTGCAACCTCAGCCTGGATAGTATTCTTCAACCAACACATTTACTAGTATGGACACAGAAGATCCAGAAATTTGTTTCATGAAAATGCTGACCAAATTCTCTTGGCTCTGCATGTTTATATACACTACCATGCATATACAGACTTCTGGAAATACATTCCAGAAATTTATTACATATAGCCTTTGGCTCACAAACTGATTTTCACTCATTTATAGAAGGCACTGGATTCATCTTAGTATTTGTACCCTTTCCATTTTAGGAACATAGGGTTCTGAGTGTTTCATACCTTCTGGCATATCCAGATTATTTTTCTTTTTTTAAGTGGACTATATCAACTAAACTGCACAGCATTCCAGAACAATAACAAACTTGGAAATCCATTCACATCTAATATTTAGGGACCAGATCACACACTATGCTAAGAACTTCAAGCTTCTCAACATCAAAAAAGTGAGGTGCTCGAAACATGTTTAGATCAGACTCTATACTATTAACATCAGGTAACACCATCTCTCTTTGCAGCTGAGAGGATCAGGATTAAACAAAGGGTTTCCAAACCTTTCCTGAACACAGCTCTCTTCTATCCATCCATGGTTTGAACTCCTTCTGATCAAGGTAGCAAAAGCGGCTATTTCAGATTGCTCTACAGAACACAAATACCTGTGACAGAGGGTAAAAAAAGCACAACACCTAAGGATATGGCAGAGATTTTATATGCAGAAGGAAGAGAAAAGGCAATTGTGATAAAGATGCAACTAGATTTTCAGAACAGCTAACTTTATTCCCTGCCTATGCACAACTGAGAATTATATATTTGCTTGAGAGGATATTTTCTTATTATTAATACTTGTCTAAACTTAACAACAACCTGAGATGTCTTTCAGACAAGACAGGTGCATTAGCAAATTGCTAGGACTAAAATCTTAAATTACTCAAATAACTGAACAGTAAAAAAAGTATAATTGTGGTTCAAATGAAGTTCATCATAAGTGATGCCTTGCACAAATGTTTATGAGTTACTAAACAGCACATTTGCAATTCTTTACCGTATCCTTTCACTTCACTCTAAATTTAGTTGTGCAAATGTGTTACACCTAGAGATTTGTAGCTAGCTGGAGGGACTGAAAAGGAGGAGGACATGATAAAAATACTGTCCTGGTCCACCAGTGGTTTAGGCCACATTTACCCTAGAGATAACAACAGAAAACCACCAGTGAACTACAGTTTTTAGGTTTTCTCTTTTTCTTTCCATTTGTCTGAAAATTTGATTTTTTTAAAGAGACCTCAAGTGGTAACAAACATGTTTTAAAACTTTATTTCATGAAGATTTTATCAAGTTATGCTTATCACTATGATCTCACTTGTTGTTCCACAAATTGTCAACACCTCTTTTGGAATGTGTTATATATGCAAACAGTAAAAACATTGACTGGGCAGAACTACTTAGAGCATGCACTGCTTTTTACAGAATTTGACTGGTATATTTTATGTATATAATTTAAGGCTAATGCTCATACTTGCTAAGGAGCAGATCCTTCCATTGTCATGTTGAATATCAGAAATTAATGGAAATATTAAAGAAGCAAACTAGTTAGGATTAGTAATAATGTCAGAGAAAGAGCCAAAGCAGCCAGTTGCAACCTAGTAACTTTGAATTTGACACCTGCTAAAATCTCAAACATAAGTATCTGTCTTGTGAAGTTAGAATACTTCGTAATTAGTAATTGCGTCATGGATTCTGGGTTTTGACATCACACATTACTTGCTTATTCATAATGAGAAATGTTTCTCTATAGTTCTTCATACACACGGATGAAATAAGAATGAGATAACCTCCCAGTAGACTCACAATGATACTAACAGTAATAGTAAAGGAGGTCTTTGTTTGCTATTCTAGAGTTGTTGAAAGCTCAGTAAATATAGAATTAAGATATATCCGTCTTATTCTCAGCTAAGAAAACTCAGGAATGCCCTGGGGATGCTAGATTTGTAGCCAGCTGTCTTAGTCAGGTGAAAGGTCCTTGTACCAAGCTAAAAAGAAAATATTGCAAGAGTTTCTGGAGTCCAAAGGTTATCTGTCCCCAACAAAGGATGCAGACAGTTCCACTGGACTGGTCTCTCCTCACCAGCCCACATCAGAGAAAATTCAACTACTTCCAAAACTAGGTATTCCTAAACTCATAAAAGAAAGTCATCTCTGCTTGGGGCAGAAAGAAAACAGGACCTGTACTGTAGAACAGTCCTTGGGATACTTTCTTCTTGCAGCGAATCCAAAAATTAACTAAATGGTGATAGTACAAAAAAGGCCCTAAAGGACTTGTGACTCACAAAAAATATTACCTTGGCTTCTTTGGCTATTTTAGTGAGGATGTCATAGGTCAAAGTACTATGTGAGCACAAACCCATTTAGTGAATGATTGCAGGAAGAGCTGGGGTATTTCACATTAAAGAAGCTCATCCTACAACTATTCTCTGAGTTTGCAAACTTAGGCTGTTCATTGATGTCAGACTGTATCAGTTCTAGGACAGATTTCTTGCTGCAAGTATAAATTTGTCCATTCTTACATTAGCTGCAAATGTGGCCCTCAAAGAAACAACAGTTTAACCACATGTCTCAAGAGGACCCTATCTATAGAGCTTCTACTGTACATGGTAACACAAATGTTTTTCACAGAATCACAGAATGTCAGGGATTGGAAGGGACCTCAAAAGATCATCTAGTCCAATCCCCCTGCCGGAGCAGGAACACCTAGATGAGGTTACACAGGAAGGCGTCCAGGCGGGTTTTGAATATCTCCAGAGAAGGAGACTCCACAACCTCCCTGGGCAGCCCGTTCCAGTGTCCTGTTACCCTCACTGAGAAGAAGTTTCTTCTCATATTTAAGTGGAACCTCCTGTGTTCCAGTTTGTACCCGTTACCCCTTGTCTTATCATTGTTTGTCACCGAGAAGAGCCTGGCTCCATCTTCGTGACACTCCCCCTTTATATATTTATAAACATTAATGAGGTCTCCCCTTAGTCTCCTCTTCTGCAAGCTAAAGAGACCCAGCTCCCTCAGCCTTTCCTCATAAGGGAGATGCTCCACTCCCTTAATCATCTTTGTAGCCCTACGCTGGACTCTCTCCAGCAGTTCCCTGTCCTTCTGTAACTGAGGGGCCCAGAACTGGACACAATATTCCAAATGAGGTCTCACCAGGGCAGAGTAGAGGGGCAGGAGAACCTCTCTCGACCTTCTAACCACTCCCCTTCTAATACACCCCAGGATGCCATTGGCCTTCTTGGCCACAAGGGCACAGTGCTGGCTCATGGTCATCCTGCTGTCCACCAGGACCCCCAGGTCCCTTTCCCCTACACTGCTCTCTAATAGGTCATTCCCCAATTTATACTGGAACCTGGGGCTGTTCCTGCCCAGATGCAGGACTCTGCACTTTCTCTTGTTATATTTCATTAAATTTTTCCCCGCCCAACTCTCCAGCCTGTCCAGGTCTTGCTGGATGGCAGCACAGCCCTCTGGTGTGCCAGCCACTCCTCCCAGCTTGGTATCATCAGCAAATTTGCTGATAGTACACTCAACTCCCTCATCTAAGTCATTGATGAATATATTGAATAATACAGAGGCCTATTTTGTGTCACATATTCCCCATAAGCACAAATATGTTAGCAGAGTTTCAAATTATTTCTTAAATCAGTGCAAACTTAGTGTGAATAGGTTTAACAACTCCTGGAGTCTCTTAATTTATTCTGTAAAATGTATTTAGATAGATATAGTAATATAACACTCAATACTTCAGCTTTAATTTCAAATTTCACTCTCTATGTAATTAAGTATCAAGAGATGCATAGAAAATAAGGAATTAAAGTACAGAAATCCCATTATTAAACCAAACTAACAAAGAATAGTTTTGGGGGGTTTTGGGGTTTGGGTTTTTTTGAGAAAGAATATCAGCAGTGGAATACCTTAAAGTTCTTCTTTAGGGTGATGAAAGGTTGATATATTATTTAGACTTAAATAATCAAAGGCAATTTGATAACTTGAAGTGCTTTTGGACTTTGTAGTATGCATTTATCAGGACATGAAAAGTAACTATCATAGCTGATGAAATAAAACTTCTGCAATGTTCTTTCAATCAGGGAAGCTGCCAGAAACTGAGGTCCAGGATTTCCCTTGATATCAGTAATCAGATTAGTTAATATGTCGTCATGTGTAGCTGTTGATTTCTAGTCTGTCTTAAGTGTACCCGGATCTGAAAAAAATATTTCTGTAATATTTTTAAAATGTTAGGAAAAGGGAAGAGTATTTCTCTTACACAGCCAAATAATTCTTTGGTTTAGAATCATTAATGTAACTTCACAAATAGTAAAATCATTGCTGTAGAAAGAAGCCTCAGCAGAGAAACCAGGATTTAATGAAGCATGGGATTGTACCTGCCACATAGCTGAACCTTGTAGGGGAACACTCTGTCAGGAGTTAACTTCAAGATCTTCTGGCTCTCCTCAGAACAAAGGATGCAACTAAATGCTATATTTCAGCCTTTGGGCATGTAATTTTGCAGCCTTTCTAAACAGTTTGTTCAGTGCTAAGCCTGCAGCACTTTTTCTAGGGGTGAGAAAGACGATGTTCTCCTGCACCCTTGCGTGTTAAAGCTGGATACTTTAGTTTCACTCTACCATATGGTGTTATCACCTCTGATACCAGGAGATTGAGTTCAATCACACTGGATTTAGTGAGTTTTTTCCCCTATCACCCAATATTCAGCATCATGCTGAGACTAAGAATCATACTCCATGTAGGTGATTTTTTGAAACACTGCGACTTCTACACTTGAGTGAATCTGCAGTCACTAGTTCACTGTAGCAAACTTACCCAGGTTCCCATGAATAGATGTGATGCAGTAACAATATTTTGTTAATTATTATTAGAGAAAATTTGAGCAACTAACAATTCCAAATATTCTCCATCCCATCCTAATGCTACTGACAAGCAGAGATAGATGCTGTAGTATGGACACGGGGAATTACATAGCTACAGCCACTCCTGCCACTTGGCCTGAAGCACACTGCAGCCTTGGTGGGAGGGAAGAGCTGCCCTTGCATGTTCATCTGCAAGTTGGAGGCATTTATTACGCAAAACAGAAGTTTAACGCTATAGTTCAATTTTTATCTTCAAAGTGTAAGTTTCCAATTTAAGTTTGACAATTGTCAGCAGTGACAGAAACATTACTTGGGTGCATCACAAAACATATGTCACAGTGCTGTAGGGCAAGATGAAAACAATAATGCTCTTTAGATCTTGTATACTGTGAGTAATCCAAAATGATATTGAAGTGAATTCTAATAATGACTGCTGTTCTGGCTAAGAAACTGAACAGTGAATGCTCAGCCATGTTAGCATAATCTGTTATATTTCCAGACCACTATTTTTAACTATTGTTTTCTGTTGTGGGGATTTGTTCTTTTTGTCAAATGATGGAAAGAGCTTTGCACATTAAAAATTAAACAATTTGAGTCCCTTGGAAAATCGTAGCTGTGTTTCCTGGTTTTGCTTAAGAAAATCATGGTTTTATTGGTAGAATGAGTAAAATCTTCACTTGCAAAGATCTCAATTTTTTGCAAGTTTCTGCCACAAAAAAAGTGCCACCCCCCCTGCAAATTATGACATTTCTTAAAATCAGGCAGTAGATCTTACTACAGGAAGAGAACTTGTTTCATTCAGATCCAGAGTTTTTGCACAATACCTGTATCACTGAGATCCAGCACTTGTGTATGATACCTGTATGGTATTTCTGTTGTATGGGATGGTCCTTCGTTACAGTAAAAGTTTGCCTCTATAAATCAGTCAAGGCTGTTCAGATTTAGGGGTGTTCTGTTAACCTGTAGCCTTTAGGATCACCTACAGTAAGGACGAAATCCTAGCCATACTGAAGCCACTTACACACTTCCTATTAGCCCCTCTTAAGCCCTATAATATAAATGGGTGTTATTCTATACTTTCACATGTAGTGGTAAGCAGCTCCAGATTAAGGGATAAACATATTTGTATATGTGGCACTGCAGAGTCAATAGCTCACATAATCCACTCAGCTCTAGGGCTAAAAAAATGCTGACAAATGGCAAAAAAAGCACAGGAAAGTGATTTATGAAGAAAGATGAAGAGATCTGAATATTCCTAGCTTGATAAAGCAACAAATACAGCCTTTTAGAAGCCTTGTAGAAGCACAACATCTGAATAAAACACAGACCTTGAGGAGTGAGGAAGTGTGTGCTACCTGTAGTAGCACCAATAAGATGTTTTCCACAACATTCAGTCATCAGACTCATTGTTGAAGAAAAGTCCTAAAGCTGAGAGCTTTCAAGTTATGCTGTGAATTGCAAGATCACTCAGAACAAGTCAGACACACTATGCAGCTACGTAAATACAGAAACATACTAGATGACTTAAGTCTTTCACATCTCCAACTTGAAGATTATTATAAAATGGAGTTTCAAATAGAGGGAGTAAAGGCCGACTGCACTTAAACATCTATCTGGTATCTCTCTACTTCAAAGGTTTGGCCAGTATGCATTAACAAGTAGGTTTTTCAGACTTGAAAATGCCAGGGAAGCATGTCATTTTATGCTAGCCAAAAATGTAACTGTAGATTTAATTTTTTTTGTTATGCATCAAAGTTATCATAGCTCTATTTCATAGCCTCAAGTTACAAGACTACTTCTGAAAGAAAGCAAAGAAAAATTTCACATGCTGGAAATAAAATTCAGTTGCTTATTCCCCCACAACCCATAAGCCAAGACACAAAAATAGCAACCTCAAGAAAGGGTGATTTTTAGTACAAGAGGTAATAATATTTCAAAAATTAGTTTAAATCAGAGTGCAATTCAAGAAATATCCTAATAAGTGCTAAATATCTGTTTTGAGCTCCATTACAGCCGATGTGAAGGCAGTGGCACTGTCCAAAATCTAGTGCTCTATTAAGTGAGTGCGGTACATATCTTTCAGTAAAGTGACATATAAGGTAGCTGTTTAATCCCTCCCATTTTTCCCACACCTGGCTGGAGAGAGCAGTTAAAAGCAAATTGAAATGTAACATCTTTAGAACAGCCTTTAACTGTTTTCTGATTTATTTTTGTAATAAGAAACTCCTTTAATTATCAATTTTCATTTCAACTCTGAATAAAAGCACAGTTTTACTTAGAGTTAACGTTAGCTCAATCACAACACACTGTCTTATCATATTATAAAACTGATCTCTAACATTTGCTCTTCACGCACCACAGAAATGAACAGGCACTGCAGCCCCCACCACCTCAGCCCAGCTGAGGGACACAGATCTGCTGCCCCTCTGCCCAAACCAGGGCAGGCCCAGGGATGCCAGCAGGATTGGCATACCCCACCCAACCATCTTCACACAGGGACTCATGAGCCACAAGGACAAGGTATGGTTTGGAGGAACAAAATAAAGGCACACACAAGCAGAGAGAGAGCCTTACCTATGAAGCAGCCCAGAGAGGTCATACCCTTGGCTGGAGCTGAAATGGCGCTATGATTAGGAGCCAGGTGGGATCGTTAGGGCTGTTAGTGTCTGCAGGTGCCCTCAGAGCCCTGCCTCAGGAAGAGGAGCTGTGTCCTGCATGGGACATCAGTAAATAACTCTGGAGCAAACCCCAAAAGAGCAGCTAACTCAAGGGCTGCAGCTCTACCTCTCTCACTTGTTCCTTCTCCAGACCCAAGACTGACTCTGCTGTGTAAAAGGGGTATGGGTGGGTAGCTTGAGGCGTTGCTCAGGGCTGGACACTGTCCCCTGGGCAGCTGCTCTGCTGCCTGTGTTTCTTCACCCACATGGCACTCGAACCCTGCTGTGGAACAGGGAGAGATGTGCATCAGGTTCAGCATCCAGCCTTGTGGTCGAAACATGTACAACCTGGGTTGAGGCACTCTAACAGCCTGCCCAGGAAAGGGCCACCTCCTTCCCCATGTTGCCATTAGGAGTGGGCTGCAGCAGGCAGCTCTGCCCTTCACTGGTCCTGCTGGCAAACCCTGCCTGTGTGTAAAGCAGAGATCCGTACGGAGGCATCAGGCACCAGCACACGGACAGGCCAGAGCTGCCCGGCTTGTCCTCTGCAGGGGTGCGGTGCCCGCACTGCTGCCTGTGCATGGCTGAGGGGATGGCAGTTGCCAGGAGAGGAGAAAGGGTCTCTGCTGAAAGGCGAACTGCCAGTTAGTCTCACACTTTGCTTCAACACTTCCCCAAATCTGTCTGCTTCCAGTAGAGGCATGCACCCAAATTTTCCCTAAAATATTATTTATTTGCTCTTTTGAAAGTGACTGAAAGTTGTTGCTTCTGGCATCACTACAGATACATTTGTAGAGCAACTACAGAAGAAATAAAAGGGCAGATTTAAGAAGGAATTAAGGAAAACTAAGAAGGAGATAAAGTACATCGCTGGTGGGAAGGTGAAGCTATAATTTTAGATGGACATCCTCAATGTCTTTTTTCCACTTCTCTAACTGGTAGAAGTTCAGTTATAGGTGGTTATGTAAACATCAGGCCAGTCTGGGCAAACAAATATTTGACACTATTTCTTGGAAACACCCCAGTCATTAAAGCAACCATTACAGGCAAAAAAAGATGTGATAAATTAGTCAAATAAGATAACAATCATATGGTGGTAAAAAAGAAATTTCATTTTGTCTAATTCTGGAATCATCTGTCAAACCCACCTCTTGGACAAGGAAAGAAACCAAAAATCTGTTTTCAGAGTCCATTTTAAATCTAAATACAGCTCTTGAATTTGTTGAAAGAAAAGTTACTTTGATATTTGTTGCTAAATAAAATCTTGGATCAAGTAAATTTAATTTTAAAAAATTAGTTAAGGCAACAATAAACACAGGAAATATACATGAATAAAGTGTTCTAAAAGTCAGGCAACTCTTTTAAGACTATAAATATCACCTAAGCAAGGCCACTATAATTAGCAAAGGGTGAACAAAAGAAGACATCCAGAAATAGACGGGGAGGGGGAAGGTTGGGAGGGTGAAATGTCTTGGTTAACCTTATTCAAGTGTTCTTTCCATAGCATAGGAAATGGTTCCAGCTAGCTCATGAGTTCTGTTGGTATTAACTGATTTTAAAAAGGACTTTTCCAGGTTGTCTGTATGCCAAGGAAATTCTTTTACTGGCATGTTTGCTAAATACAGGAAACATCACCCTGACTAAGTGACACTGGATGTGACGAAGAATTGTACCTTTATTCTGATGTTGGTCAGCACCGTCTCTTTGTTTCATCTGAATACCTTTTGGTATTTATTGGGGAATACTTACTGCAATCTCACAATTTGTCCTGAATAATGAGCAAACACAGTGACTGGTGGTGCTGAGTCATAATTCTCACCACTAGAGAAGCAGTTTGCTGTAGTCCTTGTGCACCAGCTGTTTATTCAGTCTAAGGGCTAATCCATGCCTTTAGGGAAGATAGAGACAGGGCTGTCTAGTCATCTCCTAGCCTACTTCATCACTCTTCAAGGTATGGGGAGAAAAGGGGTTTCCAGAGTGCTAGGAATCATCCTCATCTCCAGGCTACAGCCAGAATTCCCTGTACAAGGAAGTAAATGTGTACCCTCAACTGCTTAATCTCCTAAATAAAGAGCTGGACAAGTCAGTCTTGCATATAGTAATTTTCAGTGTAAGTCAGGTTATTCTATGGGCCCAGTCTTGTACTGCTTATCAGAAGAAAACTTTATTGAAACCAATGAGAATTTTGTCCAAAAGAAGTGCAAGTTATTTTGAATACTGTGTTTCCAGTTTCACTCACAGCATCTTCAAGTTTTCTGTTTTCTTCTGTAAAGCTGCCTGTGTCAAGTTTTTATGTTTCATTTGCTATGTGTTATTTCTAAATGCTCTTTTTGATATTATTTTCTCTTCGTTTCCTTTCTCTTTCTTGGGAATAATGTTAGTACCACAGCCACTACATGGGAGGAGTAAGTACAATTATTTGTGACTCTGGGCTCCACTGACCACAGAGCTCCACTGATCCACAGAGATCTTCAACAACAGTCAGTGTGTTTCAGTGTCAACTCCTTAAACTCCTTGTGCATCCTTATGGGAAAACATGGAAATCTTTGAGAAAAAGGTTCAGAGTGGGTGGGTTGGACAGGCCAGCAGTCTCTATTCCATCTTGCTACACTTGGAGCTCAGGACACACAATAAACCCACAAAGATAACCCAAACTATTAACTTTGCTTCAGGAAACAGCAAAAACATGTAGGGAATATAACAGGTGACAATTGCCCAAAGTCTCTGGTTCTGCTCCCTTTTGTCTGTGCAGTAGTTTTTAGTACAGAACAAATCTGATGTTAGAAAGAATTGTGGGAGATGGTAGAGATGTAGTAGACAGGCTGCTGGGAGGCATGAGACTAAATTAGGTGGTGGTGCAAATAATCTCATGTGCAAGTGGAAGCCAAGACTAATGTGTGGCTCATACCCAGGTCGCCACAGTACAAAATAGTTTCAGCTTCTTTTGTAGCCACTCCACACCACTTCTGTTCTATCAACATATGGAGAGAGCGAGATAGAAAGCAAGCTACTCACAAATACTATCTGTGTATTGTTTGGGCTTGTACTTATATGAGTACATATTACACTTATAAAAAGCAAGATCAGGCAATTTTCTGCATTTGAGGCTGAAAACTATAGAGTCTCCAAACAGTATTTTGAATGTTGAATATTACATTGATCATTCTAACAAACTCCCCTCAATTTTGAAAAGATTGCTCATTATTGTCTTTATGGGTTTTAGCAGTAATAATTTTAGCTAGTTAACACAGCTTTTCTTTGTGAGTTGCTATCATAGTAACTTGGTGCAATGAGTTAGAAAAGATGAGTTCTTTCTTTGAGACTGATATTCTCTAGGGTTAGATCCTGCAACCCATACTAAACCTTAGCCTGCTCCACTCTATAGAAACTGCTTTGGATTTCAGAGATATTTTGTATAGGGACACAATACTATTGATTGAGCAAGACCGTGAGAATCTGGTCCTTCTTTGCAGTGCCACTGGTTATATAAAAAATAAAAAACAACCCTCCCCAAACTCTCACCATTAAATTTTGCATCATGAAAACAGAAATAATGTTCCATTTTGAGATTTTCATCTCAGACTTGCACACTCACATGTACTGACAGACACGATGAACAGGAGCTGCTTTTCTCCTCCCTCCTAAGAACTATCACACGTGGCTTTCTGTGCTAACACAACCCTCTTTCCAATATTTCAAAAGACTCAGAGCTTCCCAGCATGATGATAAAGTTTTCCTGTGTTCCAATAATAAAACTTGAACGTACCAGTAATTTCCAGTTCCTCTGTGGTCGGGCAGCCTGTGAAGACTAAATCAAAAGTACCCAACCTGCAGTATCAGTGTGGGAGTCGGAAACAGATGTTCACTGGACAATACAATTTGTTGTCACCATCGATACTATATGGCACTTTTCCCAACAGAAATTGTCTGTACCTGGAAAAGAATGTAAGAAATGATTCATGCCCCAAATTATTATTATTATTAAATGTTAAATACTCCTCATTTTCTTTTGTTTTGAATGACTGAGTCAGGGAGGCATAAGCGGTCAAAAATACAATTAACTGGACTTGTAGCATCTGTGTAGTATGTCAACCAATTAATTTAAGACTTTTCATCAAGACAAGATAATATGTCGCATTAAAACCAACAAGAGTCAAATTCTCTTTAGAATCAGGGTGCTGTAACCTTTAATCTTATATTTGATGCTCGGTAGCTATTTACACAAAAAGCAGATGGTGGGAGGTAAATAGGACAAATCATTTCATGTGTATCTGAGTGCATATTTATAAAAATTATAATTTATTATATTCATACAACAGTATTTTTTACATATAATAACATATTAAAGTAGTTTCTTTGTGTCTTGGAAATTCTCTTCTATTAGAGTAGCATATGATGCCTAGCCTTGATTTCCAAATTTCATGAATATTACAAAAGCAGATGCACTAGATTGTACTTACCGTAAAAAGCAATGGATTGGTCTAGGTGCTCTTTCAATTAAATATTAATTTTTAGGGATGCATCAAATATATTAAAAAAATAATAAAAAGGATGCAGAAAGCCTACGTGAAATCAGGCCTAAATACAAATGAATATATTCAGTACAAGTGTCAAAGAGAGCTAACGAGCTAACTGCCAGAACCCTTGGAGGTATCACCTGTATTTTACATGAAAAGGTAGTACTCTAGGTATTTTTAAAAATGAAGACATCTGGGATCTGAATTGAAGTTCACTGAAACCAGTGACAAAACTCGTATGTCATTGCTGACTGTTGTATCCCTGGCAGGCTTCCTTTAGAGATATTAAAGAAAGGAAAATGTGTGTGTAATCACAGGGCCTGAACAAGAGCAAAAGATTTTATCACTGTAAAATCAAACAAGTCTTATTTTCACAAAAGCATGTTGTAACACTTCACAGTAATCTTTTTGTAATATTAATTTTGCATTTACTGTCCTGACTGTTGCAGTGTTCTGCAAGAGTCATTTAATGCTCTACATCAGGCTTCAGTCCACGGGAAACAAAATTATTATCAGCTGCGTGTTTCTTTATAAGTACTGCATGATTTAGCCTCAAGTCCTATCCATAGTTGAACTTTTAAAATGCTTTTAGATTTAGTGAATTTAGATATACTTACATAATGTTCCACTACCCCTTCAGCTGATTTTGGGTAAGAGCTTGAACTCTGTACAAAATTTTCAAAGTCAGCATGTGATAAGACGGAATCAAATGGCTGATGAAATAATGTTTAGCACACTTGTAAGCAATATGCTGGATTTTTTGTGTATCTGTCTGTATATGTGTATTTTTATATACATTCATGGGTTAAACTGAGTTTTTCATCAGCTAGGTGTTGGCAAGTGCCAAAGTGATTTAGCATCAGAATGAGATTTAGGCTGATCTAGCTACAGTTGTATTTCTCATTTCATCATCGTGCCAGGGATACTGTGACAGTTGTGGGTTTTTTTTAATTTATGAAATAGGCAAAATTAAATGTTCATACCAGGCATACCGTTAGGTTATGGGGAGTGAAAGAGAAACACTGCATTAGGCCTTAATCTTTTGTCTGCACCCAGCAGAGAAGTCCTGAATGTACAAAACAGCTGGGAAACTTCCTATGTAGCACATAGCTTGAAAAATGTATTCAAGATTTTAAAAAAATCAATCTGATTAGGCTTTATTTCAAATTACTCTTATTCCGATTCTGTAGTATATCTCTTTGTAAAGTATGAATCAGTCCAGATGCGTGTTATCTGGGCACATTACGTCATTTTTAATACTAACTTTCCTCATCATGACAGTTGAATCCAAATAAATGTTTTAGACTTTGAAGACTTCTCATCACAATACCAGAGACAGCATGTGCTCATACAAAGTTATACTATTACTTAGCATTTAAAAAATGACTGAATTAAAATGGACTCAGTTGCAAAAGTGACTGTTCCACCATTTTCAATGATACTGCTTTTTATGTGTTAATTTTTATACGCTGAATGACATTTTGCTGTCTCTCCTTGTCAATTCAATTATCTATTGTGAAAAAGAAAGCCTTCAGGAGGAGGCAAATTTTGACGTTCAGGTTACAGGGAAGATTTCCGAAGAGACAAGAGAAAAAGAGATCACTGAAATTAACAGGAGCATGGCCCACCCGCTAGCGAGGGGAGTGAGCAGTGTTTGGAAGAGAGGAAGCCCTTGGCCACCACGTAGCGGGGCTGTGTACACCAGAGTTGGTTAGAGTGCTCTGAATCTCATCTTTTGATCTCGGGCGATATTTTTCTCTGTTATGTCACAGAGGTCACCTGGCTCATGTGTGACAAACTGCCTGCATAAGTCACAGTGCCAGTGGCAGAGATTTGTAACCATGTCCCTGGTCCATTGCCTTTGAATTATTTCGCAGGCCCTCTGCTTTACATTTACACTCTGTCGGAAGATGAACAGGGGAAGGGAGTAAAATCAAGGGCAGGGTCTCATCCTGAAGGACAAGGGGAAACAGGTGGAAGGTTAATGGCCCTGGAGCGTATCCACAAGCCTCTCAGGCTTGATATATGGGCCTCAGGCCTAAAACGGGCATTGGCTTTCAAAGATATATTATTTCATTTGAGGAGAGACATTCTGGAGTTCCTGCATTTGTCCTCTGATAGATGATCCTCTGTTCACAATTGGTTATGGCGTGTGAGTTTTCCTTGGGCCTGCTCCCGTACATAAAAATTTTGCTGAGCTCTCCAACCTTTCACATGCCTGCGAGAATGGGATGTGTGCGGGCCTTTTGGCAGGCGGCTGGATTTTGTTGCTGCTATTTTCGTAGTTCCTTTTGAAGCGCCAGGCAAGTGGGGGATGAAAGGCGCTTCTGTTCATTCATACGCGGCTGGGCAGGGGCAGCCTCATGAGGATGAAAATGGGGGAGAAGAAGATGTCAGGGATCCATTATGCATACGAGTGTCTGCAGCCCGGGCAGAAGTCACTCCATCTAATCCCGTATTTTACACTGGCACATGTCTGCAGGAAGATAAAATCAGGGAAATCATTTGCATAACTTTTACGACCTCTCTTCTTTTATTGTATTTTGGTTCTGTTAGGGTTTTTGCATGTGTTACAGCTCATAGGAAAAAACTGAAATAGGCACTCCGTA
Source organism: Brachypteracias leptosomus (assembly GCA_013401335.1). Lineage (NCBI taxonomy): Eukaryota > Metazoa > Chordata > Aves > Coraciiformes > Brachypteraciidae > Brachypteracias > Brachypteracias leptosomus. The sequence goes on from VYZX01032445.1 coordinate 64,611, forward strand.
TCTCAAGATTACATTTATTGAGGCCCTATCCAGAACAGTTACCTCAGGCACCTCATAAAAATGAGACACTACCACCCACGCCTTAGCAATGTGCTACATGACCCTGAGCCAAATCATGCTTTCACACACATTAAAAATCTCTAATGGGCTTAAATGAGTAGAGTTAGATATAGAGGTCTATGTCTGCTTAGTGTGACAGGACTGCACTGCGGGCAGGGCAGAGCATTGTCAGGATCTGGCCCCTGTTCCATCTGTTGTGCTGGCTAAAGGAGGCACCTAAGTATGCACAGAAGAGCCTGGTTCAGAGAAGTAGCAAATCCTGGATTCACTGCCATGGTAGCATTCCCACATCATCTTCTGTCATTGTATAACCGTCATAAATATATTTTTAAAACCAAACAATTTAAAAACCAATTGAAAACCCTTAACATGTATTATGGTTTAACATAGGCTACATAATAGCTTGTTAAGTTTTCTCTTGATTTTTAAATTATACTTAGAGTAACTATTATGGGATTACGTTTATAAGAACTATTACTCTATGACAGCATGATTTAAGGAAAGTAGGATGTATGTGTTTACTAAATAAAGTATATTCACTTAGATTTGTTTTAAAAACAAATAACTGTTCAGTTTCAGTGGACAGACTTTGCTTGAAATCATTCACATTAATTATGCTTAAATATCTTCCAGTTCTACCTCTTTTTTATTTTTGTTTTTCCTATACTACTAAAAAAGTAAAGTAAGCACAGTATATATGTCATAAGTTTCAGTGTAGTTTATTTGCTTTGTTTTTCTTACAGTAAAATTTGTATTTATATAAGTAGATTAATAGGTTAGTAGATTAAATTTAAGCCTAACTCATGTCTCAATCTGAAATTGTAATTAAAGTGTTTTATCGGTATTCTGTTGTTTGAGCAATTAGCATCTGGTTTTTGCTGTCTCTGAGTTCAATTGCTAAACTCTCAGCACTCTAGTGTGAGCAGGATCAGGCTCATTCTGCATTTCAGTCAGTTCTTGTAGAAAATGTCCTGTTGTAATGCAATTATTCTCTCTTCCTTTAGTGACCTGCAGAGTTTAAGTTAGACAAGTGAGCTAAAGACCTGAGAGACATATTTAGTGTCTCCTGCAGCAGTAGGAAGGAAATCTGAGGACTTTTTAAAAGGAAAGATTTAGAAGCAGAACTTCTACAGAGAGAACTGAACAGAGTGGTAGCAGGCAGGAGGATCTGCTTTTCCACTTGTTGCTTTGATAGGGGATAAAAGGCTGTCATGAACTGCAGGCTACCAGCTGGGAGCAGATAGAGTAATCCCAGCAGAGGGCTGGCCCCAAACTACACAGGCATTCTTTTAAATCTTTGAGACTATAGGAAATTTGTTTTTCCCTTACCATCATCATCATTATTCATGGTGATTTTTTTCACCCTAGTTTAACATGTTGGTCTAGTAAATCTACTTTACAATACTTCTCTGTTTGAAATACAAGCAAATATCACATAGAGAAAGATATTTCAGCTATTTTATTCAACTGCCTAAAGATTTCCAAAATAAATTCCGGAGAACTAGATTAGGCATAGAATACCACTGCGTATGGAAAATCTGTTGTTTGATTGTAAAGGTATGTTGCACCCAACGTGCAGGTAATCATAGGAACAATTTGTAATCTATGTCTTCCTTGTAATCAACACACTTGACAAATGAAATCCAGAGGATATATTACTTGTAAGAGAATAGCAACAGAATGTCATTTGTTAGAGAATGAGCCACAGTGACCCCTGCATGGTACAAACACAAGTAAACATGATAGACAGAGCCCAGCAAACCCATGCACACCTAGCCTTACTGGTGTGCGTTGTGCCACCAAGGTCATGTTAGCAACACACTTAGACTCATGCAGGATGGGGCCAAGAGCAGACATTAGCATGTGTACAGACACTTGACAAGTTGTGTTGTTTCAACCTACGTTATTGCAGAGAAAGAAAAAAAAAAAAAGCACTTAAAGCTCTGATTGTCATTCTATACTGTTCATTTTAATGATATATTTAGGGGCCTAGCTTACTTTGTATTCTTATGTGTAATTACCCATATTAAAAAACACCACTCATTAGTGTTCTGTCCCACTGACTTAATTATACCCTTTAATTAAATCTTGACTTACTGGGGGTCATTGCGGTGTCAGTGGGATTTGTCACTGTTTGTTAGCAGGTGTCTGGTCCCATCTATTTCTGGTTTCCCTGGTGCTGTATTCTGTTTAAGAGCATGGTCTTTTCTAAATGCAAAGGATGATTATGCATTACCTTACTGTGGTTTGTGCCTTGCAAATTAAATGAAAGACCAGTGAATCTGTTCTTTAATACTAGCAGTCTCCCAATCTTTACATATAGGAGGTAGGGAATGAATCAACTAGAAACCTTTTCAAAACACAGTTCATTACTTCACTTGTGCACTTTTTCAAAAGCTTTTCCTTCCTGCACTCAGAAGCCACAGTCTTACTAATTTATCAGATAATCTTGTGTTCAACAGGCATAAAAATGTACTGCAAATATCAATCCAGGGATACTTCTCCTTTCCCCTACCTCCTAAACATGAAATTAATTTGAAACATGACCAGCATGAACAAGCTAAATTAATATTACATGCATAACAAATACAACATGGCATGTGCTGCTATTGCTGTGTTGCTCGGAGTCAGAGACCAAGGCTCCCGATTCAGTGTTCCCTGAATAATTCAGTGGGAGTTCTGCATATACAATAACTGCATAATAGTGCCATTTCTTTCTGTTTAGAATTTGCATGTTTGGGGTTTGTTATTTTAGAAATTTACTTAAGGAAAATATAATTCCCATGTTTACATACATAATAGGCACCTAATGTTCATCTGAATAATTGATTAGTCAAGTCAGGCTCTCATAATTAGCTATTGGCTTTCCAGTATAAGCTCACAAAACATTTGTCAATCTACAGACACTTTTAATTTATTAATATATATGTTATGAAAAGAGCTGCAGTAGTTACCTAGAAAGCATTTATTATTTATTCTGTCGAGGCTGAGGAAGCATTTTGATTCTAGAAATGTATTTTCAATCTATTGTAACTTTCCCAGAAGATTCTTTTTTTGTTCTGAAAGTTTACATGAATGTTCTCTGCCTGTAAGTGCTTGCTTACAGTGGAAATTGGAAAGAGGGTTTTTTTCTAAAATCCATTCAGCCATTTCTGTGTTATACAGAAGATAGTGACATGTTTCATTGATTATAAAATAACATTTACCACTTATTTATACTCAGATACCTAACAACCATCTAAATAGATGCCACTAGCAGATATCCCAAACGCAGCCATAGATTCTGTGACCAGACAGATGCATCTGATGATAGTACAAGTGTGACAGTGATATTGCAATTATGAGTTGGGGATCTATGTGGTAAATTGCAGAATTACAAGACAAATTTTATTTTTTATCATGAGCTTCATGACCTCATTTGAACTCTATGACTAATCCATTTTTGCTTCCTCGTGTTCGTAATCAGTTTTCAAGCAGTTGTTAAAGGGAAAAAACATTCCCCTTATTTCTGAAACTGTGCATTTTGAGCCCGTGATAGGAAGTTCATAAAGCAAAACATTCAGTGATGAAAAGCAGAATGAAAAATATTCAGTTCTTACTAAAAGTGAGTTAAAGACCAAACATCTGATAAAACAACAGGACGAGAAATTTTGTGGGTTTTTTACCAGGAAACAAACTTCACATTTCCATTGGGAGGCAGCATTTACTTCTAGCACTTGTTGAGTGTAAGACACTGAATTTTAAAAAGATATTATTAGTAGTTATGGAAAAGGTATTTTATTTCTATATATGCTATAAGTTTACTTTCCCTTGTACCTATTCAGAAGAATTACCTTAGTTTTAGTGAAATTATATATAAACATCTGCTTCCCATCAGTGAGATTAGGACAAATGCCTCAATAAATATCCAGCATCAAAGTCCTTCTGAGGCCTATATTATTGGAAGAATATTAAGTTCCTTGCTCTATAAGTAGAAAGATACAAACGTAATATCAGAATTCCAAAATCTTTTTAAGTGTAAACCATTTTTACTGTAAAATGGCTTTTTAGTTTGTTTGGAAAGAATATGATGTAAAAAACACATCATAGTGGTAGAAAAAAACATATGCCCATTTTGGTGGTGTAATTTATTTAATTGTGGTTCACCACTATGAATTACATGGTCTTACAAAATCCACACGAATCCTTGAGCAATACTACAGAATTTCGTGCACCATACACATGTATGTATTATGCATATGCTTTCTCAGTTTCTACTTAAAGATAGAACAAATACTAGAATCCTTGCCTTTAAAAAAAAGTTGATAACATACCTTCCATTGAGAAATGCAAATACATTTCTAAGTGTGTCATAAAGTCCCTCCTCCATAATACATATATCTTGTACTAATACAAAAATTTCATTATCTATTTTTATATCCATTGCAAAATAATAGAAAGTTAAATGCCACATTGCAAAGAACACAGTATCTGTGTAGTATTCAGAGTCAAGTTTGCAACTATGGTCTTAGATTCCTATATAACATTTTGTGAAGTGTTAAAATTTCAATCAGCATAATACTAATATAAGGATTTTCTATTGGGATATTTTTAAGCATAGGAGTTTCTGCCTGGAAAGTATTTATAGTTTAGGCTGGTAGGCTAATTAAGGATTTGAGCTGTGCAAGCACTGAAACATCCACATTCTCACTGTTAGCGTACAAAGTTCTCACCAGTTCCCCTGTCTATTAACCTAAGAGTTGAGAAACGTTTCCCCATGGTATTGTATGGCTAGCTACATTCTTCCATTTAGACTCTGAAAGAGCATTGTTTTCAAAAAGTGTTTTACAATTAGAAGTAAATGTATCTGCTAAACAGATTCATATTTTCATGATTAGACAGGTGATCTGATCACAAGGCGGAAGAGAGATCATATACATAAACAATGAATTAAAACCTTGAATGGGATTGCTAAATCTGTTTTTTCTATGCTACAGCTAAATGAGAGCGATTATGTGGCCTTTCAGATAAACTCACAAAGCTCTTATCTGTATAAACCTGATAGATCTGCCATTATTCTTAGTGACTAACAGAAGTGATATCATTCAGTTTCATTAAAAATACATTAATTCTTTTTTAGTAACCTTCTTCTAATTCATTGATTCAATTATACAATGAACAATAAAAATGTTTGGTATAATAAAAAAACAGTATTAAAATGTGTTATATGCATAAATATTTCATTGCAAAGAGATTATTCAGGGTTTAAAAAATATTAACAATGTTAATATGATGCTCTGAGATAACAAGGTGTACTTTTTTCAGCATCTCTGAAACTATATATCAAAAAGATTAGTCTTTAAAAAGAGAGGCCTGAAATGGTTGCTTATAGTATTACTTGTTGTCACTTCATGCACAGACTTCCTATAAAGTTGGTGACATTTACCAGCATAGGTTGATTAAGGGACAGGAAGGTGTTACAGGATGTATGCATGTATTGCTTCTAAATATTGTGAAGCCAGGCTACTCTGGTCAGATCAATTCCCCCTGAAGTCACTGGCCCTTGGCCTAAGTGAAAACAGACTAAGACTCCCAGAGGTGGACCGTGACTTGATGCAAGAACTGGGAACATTTTGCTTGGCAGGCAGTATGCTCAGCCCACGGTAGCACAGCGAGCAACTTTCCCAGCAGTGGCAGCTACTGCCATCCCACTTACACCAGCTAAATAATTCAGACCACCAGGTCTCCAGTATAGCTCTCTATCTGGCAGTTTGCGTAAACCAGTTAATTCACCCAAGACTTTAATTGATTTTGACACAGCTAGTACTTTTCATCGTTTTGTATTTGGTTTCTTTTATTAATTTTTGTGGCAGGAGAGCAAAATATCACTGGCTGTATTATATGTGTTACATCAAATGCTGTTAGCCAGGCGCGGCTGAGCAGGGCTCTCTGTGAGGCAGTCAACGTTGCCGGTTGCTGTGAAAAACCGGTGTGATTTCTACAAGCCTTTCAAGACTAGAGGAGAAGAAAACACTTCATATTTTCATTAGTGATCCCTTTACAGATTTGTTTTTAATTCTTTCAGCAAAGCAGATTATTAAAAGCAATGACCTGAGGTCTTCATTCAGATATCAGACTTGCAATCCTGTATAATGTATGCCAACAGGGCAGAGGTCACACTGAGGAGTCTGTTAATGTAGTCACTCTGGGATAAGATCAACCTCCATACTTCGCCATATTGATCTAATAGCTCATTGGCACTTCTCTCTTTGAATTGATTAGCTCATGTGTGAAAAGAGATGGATGGGTTTCTGACCCTGAGGAGTCTGTTAGGGGCACACCCATGGCAGGGGAAGTGGATGTTTTCGCTGCTTCATTTGGGTGGCTCGTTATGTGGATGCCTCATGGGGAATAAGGGTCATAACATTGTTTTATGAATTATTTACAATGAAATATCAGGTTTTTGCTTCATTTGGTGCTCTAGCTGTACTCAACCCATTCTAAACAGAGCATGAAGAAATATACATGAATGGTCAAATATACCAAATATTTGCACAAGGGGAACCACATATAAGTGACCTTAAAAAGCAATTTTACTAATATAAGGTAATCATAATAGATATGAGTGTCATCTAGTCCATTCCCCTCATGCAATGACAGAATATTGATGATATCTAGAAATTAATTACATTTTAATTGCATATTCTGGATAAGTACTCACAGCAAATCTAGTTCAGACATCTCAGGGAACTTCATGTGCACACTGTGCTGTAGAAAGAGGCAATTTGTATGCAACATGTGAGCTAAAAAATAAACTATCCACGTTATTAAAAGTAACCTAAAAAAACCAAAATCCAACTCCATTTATCAAATAGTTATATATTTGCAAAAGGCATATATTTGACACAGTAGATTGGATTTTGGTGCTGTATGTGCTCATGCAAGAGGAAATATAAAAGCTGTCGTCAGAAGCTGATTTTAGAAGTTGGCTTATGTTTCTGAAGGGACTTCCAAAGGTCATCTAGTCCAACCCCCCTACAATAAGCAGGGATGTCTCTAACTAGGTCAGGTTGCTCAGAGCCCCATCGAGCCTGACTTTGAATGTCTGTAAGGATGGGACCTCCACCACTTCTCTGGGCAACCTGTTCTGGTGATCAATCACTCTCATATTAAAGAACTTTTTTCTAATATCCAACCTAAATCTACCCTTCTCTAGCTTAAAACCATTATCCCTTATCTTGTCACTACAAACCCATATGAATAGTTCTTTCCCTGCCTTCTTATAGGCCCCTTTCAGGTACTGGAAGGTCACAGTAAGGACCCCTCCAGAGCTGTCTCTTCTGCAGGCTGGACAGGCCCAATTCTCTCAACCTGTCTTCATAGGAGAGGTGTTCCAGCCCTCTAATCATCTTTGTAGCTCTCCTCTGGACACGTTCCAACAGGTCCACATCCTTCTTGTGTTGGGGGCTCCAAAGCTGGACACAGTACTCCAGGTGAGGTCTCACAGGGCAGACAGGCAGAATCACCTCTCTTGAGCTGCTGGCCACACTTCTTTTGATGCAGCCCAGGATGCAATCGGCCTTCTGGGCTGCAGTTGAGCATTGGTGGCTCGTGTCCAGCTCATCCACCAGTACCCCCAAGTCTTTTTCCACAGGGCTGCTCTCTAGCATGTCTTCTCCCAGCCTATATTGATACCACTGTTTGCCGTGGCCCAGGTGCAGGATCCTGCACTTGGCCTTGTTGAACCTTATGAGGTTCACCTGGGCCCACCTCTCCGGTTTGTCCAGGTCCCTCTGGATGTTAGGTTGTACTTTAAAAATGTGTGCATTATCAGAGTCTTCATAGACATAAAGTAAGAAAATTAAGGACTGGTTCCTTGAAGTCTTCTGTTGAAGCCCAAGCATTTTTGTATTTCTGTCTGCATATGAATTTTAGAATTAGTCTCAAAGACATTTATAATGAAATAATTTCTTATATACCATCCAAGCTCAGGATACTGTATAATACCATTCCTAGCATGGTGTTACATGTGATGTCAGGTTATATGGCTATGTCACAATACAAAAAATATTCTCATGGTGTTGTTAAGATGATGCTTATATTTATGTAAGGAGACAATGAACTTCACTAATAACATCTTGTTTTACTGGACATTCTGGGTTTATTTTGGGGGCTGGCAGTTTAAATTGAAAGAAAGATAATTTTATTTACAGAGAAGTGTCCATGCAGTCAGGCAACCCTTTTCTACTATTAGATTTATGATAACATAAACAGGTACTGCATAAGAACGTACTAATAGGCAGTTCTTTCCCTAAAGACCTTATAAGCCAGAATAAACAGACCCTCAGACAGATTAGTTAAAAAAATTAAAAAAAAAGAATTCAATCCATTACCTGTCAGTGAAATGATGCTGAATATTTGTATAATCTTGCATTCATTTATACTTCTAAATCATTCAGGCTGTTTTATGTACCAGAAAAATTGCCCTGGTATACACCTCAGAAAAACTTATTAGAGGCAGAGTCATGATGCACTTTTCTTTGATAAGTCTTGGATAAATGTGGGATTAATCAATAAATCTGCTTACATTTGGATATCAAAGCTTAGTCATGGTAAATCTTAAAAAATAAAATGCATATTAAACTTCACTACAAACCAAAGTAACTGGTACTCAGACCTAGATTAGTAACAGATTGCCAGACACTTGAACACAGGCTATGCAAAAAAAAAATCTTTTTTGAAGAATAGTTTGCCCTTGTATTACAAGCTCTTGCCCATTGACCATGTTTCTACCAGTCTGATTAAAACAGCTCCCACCATTGTGGTGCATTCATGGGTGAACAGGAGGTGATCAGAGCAACCTGATTTTGTTGTTCATCATCCCTGCTGTCATTAAGAAATGAGCTAAGAAAAAAATGAATAAATTAGATGTACAGAATGCCTTCCCTTTTCCTAACTCACAGCCAATCTTCCACTGCTTACAGACATGTAGCTACTCAATTTAGAGATTCAAAATTTTGATACCTGTGTCCAGATGTGACAGCAGAGAAAGTCAGAGGCTGACTGAGCTGTGTCACACTCCACAGTCATTTTTACCTGTAAGGTTCCTGCTCATTCTGTGTTCTATACTGCAAAAGTTCCTCTCACCACCATGGCAAGCAGCCCAAATAAAAACAGTTTCTTCAAGAATATTTTTTAAACATTAATATTAATCCTAACTGCAGTGGCAGTGTCTGTATGAGACCTGGGAAGAGTTGTGACAACCTTATTTTAATGATACTTCAGAGAATTCCAAATTAGAATACAGGAAACAGGAAGTGGGAATAAATGAAACAAAGCCAAATGAAAGGATAAATGGAAAAACATTTTTATACACACTTGACTATTCCTTAAACATTAATGCAGTCAACACTTCCTGTGATTTTTAATAGCATGGCTCTGTCTGCTCTTTTACACTCAACTTTGACAGGAATGGAGGTAATTTTCTTGAAGATTATGCTCATAGATGAAAGGATCTAGGTAGATGGTAGTAGCTGCATGCCAAGAGCCTCCTGCAATGCTCTTAAAATGGAAAAGAAGTACTAAGTCTTTTGGATCATTCTCATATACAGTAGCTCATTGGATCATGCATCACTATTCTCACAAGTTCCCCACAGCCTTCTTGTATGACTTCACTTCCTTTGGTGGTATCTTTAAGCAACTTTTTCTATCAAGCCAGATGGATACTGGTTTAATACGTGACAACTCCATTCATAATGCTGAATTTTCTTTCACTTCCTCCCTTATCATTGAGTCTTCTTCCTCGTTTAATCTCTGCTCTGGTGACTTACTGCTGCAGCCCTTGGGATGTAAGACAACCTTTGTATATTTTTTCTTCATCAGTATACACTCTCCTTTCACTTCTTGACTGAAGATACTGTTTCTCATGAATTTGTACTGCTTTTGCTGTGGCTTTTTTTGACTGTTCTGTTACAAAACAGAGGAAATCAACGTGGAATACATTTGTATGGTGAGTGCAGTGTTTTACGATAACACCCGTCTCTATTGCCAAAGGTGGATTACTTTCTGTCCTGTTTAGCACACTGTAGCTACTAGTCTTGAGATGTCAGATCCATATGTTTTAGTGACTCAAGTATAGGCAGAAGGAAACATCTGCCCTTACATAGCTGGATGTTTGTCAAAAGTATTAAGAGGACTATGAAAAGCAACATACAAGCCAACATATTTTAATTCCTGAAAAATTTCAGTGCTGTGCAATCAAAAGATAAAGAACATATAAAATACGAACCTACTGATTTTATGATAACTAGAAATGGTATGAAACATCCAATGTATTAGATTCTTTGTGTGACTTACCAGTGTCTAACCCTGGGTATCACTACTACTTACCTAGAAAATTATTCTTCACTCATTTACGCTTCTGTAACACTGAAGTTACTCCTTTTTAGTCATGACATCAGAAAATTCTTTGCATATTCCCATCAATATAACTGTGAATAACAGTCCCACACTGTGTACACAAACGAACCTTTGTAGATGTCACCTGTTAAAAGAGTAAGGTTATATTTCTCTTATGGCTTGCCCTTTTCCCATACTCCACACCCCCTTGAATAGCTGTACTGGAAATAAACACAAATACTATTAAACAGAAGAGTAACCGCATAGTGTAACGTAAACAAGAACCAATTTAAGTAACTCTTGTGTTAATATATGCAAAAATCAGTATTCTGGGGCATGCAGCACTTGAAAGAACAGGACCCTAAGTGTGTTGAGATATTACTCTGCCTGCCTGTTACCATATTAAAGAGTCCTTCTGAAATTAGCATGTCTCTTGTGTCACAAGTTAAAAATATTTTCCGTATTATACTTAGTTGATTGAGTTTTAATAGAATATTTATTTTGTGGAAATTTAGTTCACATTAGGACCTTGTCTTTAATATTAACAATCCACCCCCATGCGATGTATTGATCTCTGTCAAAATTTGATGCTGCTGTTTTCTAAGAAATTTTACAAATGAGAATTAGTGTAGGAGGTAAAGCTTATAGACTCTTATAATAAGTGTCAGCTGGAAAAATGGGGCAGCTCTAAGAAAAATGAAATCATAATTTATCCAATAATACACCAAACAGGAAAGGAACATTACATATTAGAAATCCTTTCAGATAATACTAAAATATGTGTGACTTGGAGAAGAGCACAGAGAGTTTAATTGAAGGTTACTGTACAATAGAGTGAAACTGCTGATTTAATATATTAAGAATAAATTCACTAGCAGTACCACAAAATTTATTAGAAGCAGTCTTGTCTTCTGATTCCCTGGAGGACATCATGGTGCATCCTAAAAAGCAGATCAGACCCACAAGGCTAACGATGAACTGAGTGGGCCTAATTCTGATTTTATGTGGGAAAGTCAAAGGAGTTATGTTTCTGCAAGTTAAGATTTAAGAATATGGTCCAGCATATTTTTGCAGTTAGTTTGTTGACATCAGAACAAACACATGTATTTCCAGAGTAATTCAAGGGAATAAAACAGCTTTAGTATCAAAATTGCTACACAGACTACAGAGCATTATCTGCTTTCTTTAAAATTCTAGGCCCAACTATGCATAAACCTATGCTGTACTAACATCAGTAGAGATACTCGCAGGAGTAGGATTTTATAGGTCAGTTCTAGGGGTCAATCCTGAAGAAGGCACTTCCTTCTTTGCCCTGTGAAGCAGATGCTGAGAAGAAGAATTAGTTTTACTCTTTCCTTATCTTTGCATTCACTTTGACAGGGAAGAAACACTGCGTTGTAAGCAAAATTTTCAATTGGGACTAAAAAGAAATCCTTTTCTCATTTTCAGTTTAAAAAAAAAGGAGCCAAAAAACCTAAGAAAAACACATTTATAATTCATCAGAAATAATGCTGACTGTGAAATACTAAGTCATTTTCATGTAGTTTTCACAGAGGAGAAAAAATGTTATATGTTGCATTTGGTGCACAGTATTATAACATATATATATATACACACACACACACACAAAGTTTATTGTAACAGTCCATGCATCTGATGTTTGAGGAACTGCGATTTGTCATTTACCTTCTCCTTAATAGAGGGAATGGTCTCTAACTGGAGTCCAAAGATCTGTAAAAGAGGAGAGAACTTATTCTTTAGTAGGATCACCATCTGCTGCTTGCCCATACTCCCTTCAGCAATCTGAGGCCCTAGACTCATGTGCCTTGTGTTATATTCCTGCAAGAAAACAGGGTGAGTGTGAACTGATGCTCAAGGCTGTTTTCAGTTAAAGTATTTTGACTCAATGGAAGATTAGCACTGAAACTGGGAAACAGCTGGTCACTGCTACTTTGATCCCCCCTTTCTCAGTGATCTTACGTATAGCTGTTCAGGGGCATATGAGGGGAGAAGGTATTTCAAAGCCATCACTCTCCCTGCGTGCATTTGCTAAGCAGGAAACACCACATGCTATTCAGAGCATGAGCACCACATTTCACTGCTTCACATTTTGGAAGGGTAAAAGTGGGGGTGGGTATTCAAAGTTATAAGGTAGCTTTGTGCTCCAAATTCCTTATCTGTGTCCTTTAAAAAACAGAAAAGTGGCTTGATATTCCAAATACTAATAGTTCCATGAGCAGGGAGTTAATGAAGCATTTTAGTCCTCCTCTCTTCCTCTTTCTCGGTTCTCTAGTGTTTAATAAAGGGTGAGCATAGTAGACTTTCTTTCAGCATGGTACCCAGCAGTTACTTTCCTCTATCTGGGTACCGATTCACAGAAGGCACATAGGAACTTAATATCCTGGATAGATGAACTCCTTGTTGAAATAAGCTGACACTAACTGATGGATTCAGAGGTTATTGAAGGAAGAGGTATATGCACACACACAGATGCAGGCACACACCAAGTATAATTGCATCTTTACATTAGCCTCTTTACATGCTGTAAACGAGCAGGAAAAGGCACACACTGAAGTATTTCTGTATTACCTTTCATTTTTAAATCATGAAAAAATGTAGAATGCTACCAAACTTGGACAGATTTTATGCTCACTGCACACAAGAGCTAGATGGCAACAGGACAGTCATCTAACCCAACATGGGCTTGTAAAGATCACTTCCTGCCTTTACCTACACATTTTATATAACACACAGGTTTCTAGTAAAGAGCTGGAACAATCATAGTTAATATTAAATCATTTTTCTTGACCTTTGTAGCATTTTATTACTGAGTTTATAGGTAGTAATCACATTTTATTAGGGCATTCACTGATTCTGAAAGTTATGTGCATTTACTTTTAAAACCACATTGGCTGTTGCATGCTGCTTTTTGACAGAAACTTTGCACAGGATGTTTCCCACTGTTAGCAGCAACCCATCTGGAAAGCCCAGATCCTTTGCTACCAGTGTAACAATTTGGAAACCATGCCTGCATTCAGGAGTAAAAATTAGCCTCTAGAGTGCATTTGTCTTTTAAAACTTTGATTTGGGGCGATTTGCTTCACTATAGCATAAGAAAATGGAGTAACAGCTCAAGCTATATGTCTGTAATGACTTGTGTATGATCTCCTAACTACATTTGAAAGAAAGTTCAACCATCCCTTGAACCTGTGTGCTTCAGGCTGAACAATTCAGACAGATGTTTAATCACTTCGTATTCTCTAGGAAATGGCTATTCAATGGCCGTAGAATTTAAAAGTGGCACTATGAGATGAATGCTTCGTGTTATTTCTATATTGGCATTCACTTTGAAAAGCTTAAATAAAAACAATTCAACTGAATCGAACAGGGATTTATCACATAAATTTCAATCTTTTTTTTTTAATCATTAGATACCCTTTTAAATTTTTAGTAGCAGAAAAGCCCAAAGTTATAGTGCAAGTTGATGCAAATGAAAAGAGATGAAAAAGGATTCCCCAACTTCTCAGAAAGGGAGGTGTAGACTGGGTAAAAGGTGAGTGCATTGTTTAACTGAATCTGCAGCAATAATTATAAGGAAAATAATTAACTTAGAGCAAAACAAAGGAAACCATGGCCCCAAAACCTTTAACAGGTAATCCATCAAGTGCCAGGCTGAAAATGCCTCTTCAGAGGAAAAATAGTAAGAAATCTGCAGTTGTTGATTACAGTATGCTAAATATTGTGAAATACTTTCCTAAATGAAAGACACAGTGTGGTTTTGATAAGATTGAGGTGCATTTCAGAAAAGCATACACATTATTCTTCATTTTACTGTTTGGCAATTTCAATGTTGTTCTTCAGAGAAAACAAAAGTTTATAATGATTAACGTTCTGTGCTGTGGGAAGCATTTACCCTACAACAATACTACTCTTGTGTCGCATTTGCCTTCCTCATCTATAACATCAGCACAAATAGTTTTTCAGATGAGTAACCAGCATTTCTGAGATAAGTCCTTCCTTTAACTACAATTGATAATGCACGATTGTGTATTGCAGTGTCAACAGAAGCCTTAATGAGCCTGATAAACTTCTACTGAGTCCCATATGAAAAGCTCAGGGCCCAGGTGACTGGGAGTCTGGAGTTTAGCAGACAAATGCAATGCTCCCATCCCCAAACCCAGGCCATTTTTTGGTGCTGATAAGAGATAGTGTGTCACCGCAGTGCTCAAAATTAGACCTTTACACTTCAAATTGAGGGTCTGTTTCCTCCACTCCTGGAAATATGCTACATGGCTTGCATTATATTGGTAAGGTAAATTATGCAAAATAATAGTTGCATCTAAATGTATTCTTATGCATGCTGCTTTTCTAATCCTTGTTAGCAGAGAACTCAGAAAAGTGATTTAAAGTAATCTTATAATTCCTGCTGGCAGTGGAGGAACTCGAGCACGCCACCAGGGAATTCTATGCTCAAAGCTATATTCAGATATTTAACACTATGAAGCTCGCTGTGCAGATGAGTAATACCATGTGAATCTTTCACCATGGACACAGAGAAGTTTCACAGTTCCACCAGGCTCAATGGTTCTATTAAACCTCCAGGAAAAAAGGTCAATGGATTTGGTGGAGGGGTCACATCTTTGTCTTTCTCTTTTCACAAATCTTATTTTTAAAAAAAACTTTAAAATAGGAAACACTATTTTGTAGTGAAATTGAAGAGTAAGCTAATGTAGCAAGCACAGTGACCCTCCCATGCTTGGGGCACAGAACCTCCTACTGCACTGTGACCCACCTTCATTCATTCCTCCCAAACTGGTACCAACCCAGCTGTACAGCAGTTCTGCTCTGATGCTTTATGGAAAAGAGCTGGGATGATTGCTGATTGGAACAAGAAGAGGAGGGTGCAGGCTGCAGCCAGCCCTTCCCAAGTGCTGTGGCAAACAGGAAGCAGTGCAAGCAGTGACTCCCTCCTGGGGTGGGGGAAGAGAGAGAGAACACACAAAAGGTTTCTTTCACAGGGGTCACAATACTGAAGCACTGTCAATTAATACTGATATTGTGCACATTTCTACCATAAGGTCACTGAAGATACATTTCCAAGTCAACACAGGAAGGACGAAATCTTAAAAACCTTATCAGAATATAGTGCATTGCATCCTGCCATCCACCTGTACACACAAAGAGTTTTGCTCTTCTGTTATTTTGGCTAGTTCGGTCGCTAGTAGGCAGCCCAGTGGGATGGCGCTGGGTTGTTGTGGCATTTACCATTTGTCTTCCAGCTTATAACTTAGGGAATATTCTACAAGTAGTCTAAACAGCATAAGATACAAGGTCATGGATAACTCTCAAATTCTGACATGCTAGAGACTAGACAATACGCATGCCCACTTTGATCTCTGGGACTTATGCCTGTCTTGCCAACAACTACCATCTTCTGCATCTCTAACACAAAGTACTTGCTCCTTCTCTGCTTCAGTAACATCACTTACTGTGACACAAACCCTTAAGTCTGCATCTCATCCAATCTCATCATCCTCATCTTCAAAGTTTTACCTGACATCCAACTTCTCTTATGTCTTCTTTCACTGCACTGCCTCTTCATTCACCTCCTTTGAAGCCTCCTCCTAAGCATTCTCTTTGCTTCCCTTGTCACTTAGGAGCACTTTTACAGGTGTGATGATTTACTCCCTTCATACTCATAACATTATTACTCTTTCATGCCACTCTGCAAGCTGGAAATGATCTATTTGTTTTGAGTCACACACCCTCCCTTAGCTTCCTCCATATTTTTCCATTAAAACTGTTTCTTCAGCAGCAATTTCCAGTTGTGCTATCCTCACTGGTGCTTCTTCATCTGAATGCCACTGTACAGAGAGGACCTAAATTTAACCAT
The DNA here is from genome assembly GCA_013401335.1 of Brachypteracias leptosomus. Lineage (NCBI taxonomy): Eukaryota > Metazoa > Chordata > Aves > Coraciiformes > Brachypteraciidae > Brachypteracias > Brachypteracias leptosomus. The sequence goes on from VYZX01032445.1 coordinate 80,941, forward strand.
CTGAGCACAGTATTCACTCACACTTTTGCTCGAGGCTAGATAGCTGTTAAATGGGTATCTTGTTTGACAGCTTGCTTAGGTAAGACATGGGTTACGTTATCCTCGTGTCAATGTTCTGTTATAGCAGGGAGCAGCTGCAGATTTGGGGAGTGTTCTTGCAGCAGATGGTTGTTGGCCATATGATGTTCGATTTTTATTTATAAGCATTGCCAGTAGTTGGGAAAAAGGACACTTCTTTCTTTTTTTTTGTTAAAACATTGATAATACTCTTAAAGATCTCCACAGACTGAAAAACCTCAGTTTAGCCAGTAGTACAAGTTTATGAGCTTGTTTCTAATTCAATATATGCCATGATTGAAAATTATGTTGATTATAGGAAAGTCCCAGACTGGAGCTAAGCTATCTCAGTGACAGAATCCTATCTTTTCACCTTCCTACCTTGTTAATGGCAGACTAGTGTGGTTTGACTTTGGAATCAGAAGACTGAAGTCCACAAGGTGCTTTTTCTGTAGGGGACTTTCCTGTTCAGAACTCACTCTCCACTTTGGCCACCAAAATTTAAGCCTCTTTGCCTTCAGGATCTATTTAAGGCACATACTTGTTTTGGTGAAAGGCTGAAATTTTTGTTTTGCCACATAATATGCTTCTGCAACTCACTTGATGTACCACGGAAACACAAAGGTGTCTGCGTTCTGGCTGAAGTTACATGCATCATAAAGTTTGCCAGCTCATTCTAATACAAGAACAGATGTGTTATCATTTTTGTTCAATGTGATCTATGTTGTTGTCTATTTTTCATTTTTTATGCATTAGCAGAGATAAAGTTTGTGGGTTTCCTCGTCTACATGGCTAGAATTGATCACTTGCCCAGCATTTTAGTAATCCATGACCCTCCATAAAGTCATCTCTGTTTCTTCCTAGTGCAAACTGGGAAGCATTCTGCTGCCCTACCAGCTTTCTTAAAATGGCAAAAGTGGCTGCATTTAAGTCTTCTGAAGACAATACTGTGTTTTGGATGCATATTGTGCTTTTTATACTATCCATTTTATAAGCTTTCACTGTTAAATTACAGCAACTACGGAGGAGCAGATTTTGTGAACCATAAGCAGATGTTCACTGTTGCTAGTTTTATGAATCTTGCAGAACAGCAGGAACAGACTATACGCAAAACATTTTTGTGTATCTGATTTTGCCGTCTCATACTGTTCTCACAGCACTGGGTCAGTAATGATATGATAAAGCTTGGGAGGTAAGCTTTGATTGCAGACTAGCTGCTGTTGGGACCTTCAGAAAGCCAGAACTGTAAAGTGTAGTTTGTTTTCAAAAGCTTGTGGCTGAGACAGATGGGTTACCTGGAAGTATGTCATTTATAATACATTCAAATACCTGACCTCTTATTCAGGTATTAGTTGTTATGATCTGGAAACTGAATGTTTAAACTGCCTCACAGTTTGTTTCATTCTCATGTAAGCTGTTGTGTAAAATGTTCAGTTTGGATTAAATTATCATGTTAGCATGATTTCTCTGATTTTTGTAACACCTTGTAATACACAGGAGAAAATGATCACAGAACAGTTTCATATTGTGGTGGGTTTACCCTGGCTGGGTGCCCGGTGCCCACCCCTAGTCCCTCTATCCCTCCCCCCCCCACAACCCAAACCTTCNAGCAAGAGCACTAGAATCTGTCAATTTCAAACTTTTTCTTCACATAATGCCTTATTTTAAACCCAGCCCCAGCTTTGGTAGGGAGTGTATCAATGTGGTAATTTACTGTCCTCTTGAGCTTGGTCAACAAGTCACTTGGTTGAAATGGCTTTGTAGTCAAATACAAAATGTGGGCAGAGGAAGAGATCTTTAATACAGAATCAGCCTTGCTCTGTGATCTGAACAGAAATGAATTATCATGAGTCCAGACAGCACAGGGATGGAGCAAGGCTGAGTTTGTAATAGCACTAGCTTTACTTTGACTTACTAATATATCCAGCTACAAAGCCCACTCTTCTTTCTCTCCTCCATCTCTATTGCCAATGCATATGTAGCTTATAGGAGTTATCTGAGCATTCTTGTATTAACTGTGACTGTAAGAAGAACAGCAACTCTGATAAAAGATTATTCTTAATACTGGAAAGGCAAGGCATGCAAAACATTTGAAATATTTGAAGTGAGAGTGTTTGCACAATACTAATTCAACCCTTTTGTGTCTATGCATTAAAATCTGTTATAACATGAACAGATTGAAGATAAGAATAGGATGGACAATCTTAATACAAGCATTAACTAATTCTGCAGTGCTTGATTTTGCAACTTAAGATATCAATTTGGCACAGATATTTGGATATAATTTTTCTCGGGTTTTTTGTTTGTTTGTTTTAAAGAGCAAGGGGGATGGTGGTAAAAATAAAATTAACCCCCCCCCCATATATCATCCTCTAGGTAAGCCAGTAGAGGAGGGAGTGAGCTGTGCAGCTTTCCAACACAGGTACCTGCTGCAGTCATGGAGCAGGCAAAAGCAAAAACCAAGAGTCTGAATGCAGGCTTTGTGAGAGAACGTGAACTACTGCACAGAGGTTCTTCTGTCCTTTTCTCACCACTGGCTTTGTGCTAATCTGCTCCCTCTCTTTCCTGATTTCATTTGTTTGTGCAGTACAGGAAGAGAAAATAATTTGGGACAGATACCTAAGGGGGAGAAACTGGGACAAAAACAGGTGGGAGAAACTATAAGTGGGGGAAATGCAAGTTAAAATGAATGAAGGAGGCAAACAGAGACTTCGATGCTTAAGTTGAAATATGAACTATATGGCAAGTGACTGGAAAGAGGAAGATAATACTAGGTAACTTTCACAGGTGACCCTAAAAAAAAAAAAAATCTATTAGTTATAAACGTTACTTCCTTCCTTCTCTACCACATGACCAGAAAATAAGCTTGAAAAAATAGAGTTCAAAAATTCATTAGGTCATAGCTGATAAAATTTGAAAACATTTATTGCATTATCTAATTCAGCTCATGCAAGTTTGCTCCTTACAATGCAGTTTCCTGTGCATTATGAAATCTAGTTCTAAAGCGATTGAAATTAGAACCACTGAAAACCAATTTTAATAGTTCCATGACTCAGAAATTCTAGGCATTTCTTCACTTTAAATATTCTCTTTGCTAATTTCTTTTTTCCTTCTCCTAATTTATAGCATTTTTAATCTGTTTAGCAATTGCTATCTATGCAGGTTCTTAGAGTCCTTTTTAACTATTTGCATGCTATTACCGCATCCGCACCAGACACTTAATTGTAGCAAGGATAATATACACATCTCTTCACTCTTTCAGGACACATATATGAAGTCAAAAGACTTTGATTTTAGGAAGAAATCAGTGAGTTCAGTAAAAATAGGTCCATGACTTAAATTCATAGTCTACCTTCCACCAACTTGCGAATTTTTACCTCCTATTTCCATGGAAATCTTTATTTTTCAGTCTTTAAAGTGAATAAAACTGAATGTAACCCAGTAGTAATAGGAGTCAGTTTAGTGATATACGATGTTGTCCTGTAATATGTACATTCCAAATAGCACTGCACAATAGCTGTGTGAGCTGCTTGTGCTGAGTGCCCAGTATTCTCCTTCTATTGCCAAATACAGTCAGTGATATGTCAGCTCACTACTGCCTTGTGCACAGCCCTTTCTTGCTCTAATGGTGACACCTGAAGCTGCTCAGCTTCTGTTTATGAAGAAGTTTTCTTCTTTTATCATAGTACCACAACCATTCTTAGAGGGAGCATCTACCTCTCTTCACTTTTTCCTTTGCAAAGGACCTATCTCTGACTTGGGCTTGTTGCAGCAATAATGCTCTTGAATCTGCAGATTCCTTATTATATCCAGAAACTGAGGTCCAAGGATGGGAAGTATGGAAAAGTTCTCATTAGTATAATTTCTGCTCTTCTTGTTTAGGGTAAAAATAATATCTCATTTCCAAGATCATTTCATAAATATACCATCATTATTACTTTGTATAACAATGCTGTAGTTCTGCTTTCCTAGAACATAATTAGTAGTAAATATTCTATACATTTTACAGATAAGGATTTCAGCAGTGCCCTATTTATTCAGCTGAGAATAGCAATTTTGTGGATGAATAATTTTTTAATAGCATTTCTATTCTCATTATGTTAACTAGATGTTTAAAAAAGGACTTTGTAATGTGATGTAAGACTTGCTCCCAGTGTGATGCCACTAACATTCATGTTTGCTTTACAGGTTGATGACCAAATGAAGTTGCTTCAGAACTGCTGGAGTGAACTCTTAATTCTAGATCACATTTATCGGCAAGTGGTACACGGGAAAGAAGGCTCCATCCTTCTGGTTACTGGGCAACAAGTGAGTATGTGGGCTCAGAGAAGTATTGATGGCTTTTTAATAATAATTTTCAAAATAGCAGGAGTTTAACTAGGTCAGAAGCACTCCTATGTTCTCAGAGATACTCCACAAATAATGTAGATAAAATGACTTGTGCACTCTGTTCCTAGTCTGCTGATTACGGTTAAACTTATAAAAGCAGATCTAATCATAAGCACTTTGTTTTTCAAATATACTTGTATACTTCGGTGATTGAAAAACAGCAGATGAGAAGTGTTTCTCAAGAAGTTGTATTTCCTTGGGGCTAAAGTGGTTTCTGACAGCAACACCACCACTCCCAAACCTGATGCTTTAGGTCTAAGCAATTACAGCTTATTTCCTTTCAGAATTGTGATTTGCTCAAAAGAATCACTAGCTGGGTCAGAAACCTAGAGAGCCTGCAGCTACTACCTCAGAAATATCTTTGTTTTAGGTAAGTACATGCGTGAGAAACAGGGCAGCTGAGTTGTATAATCCCAGGAAAATTATTCAGTGCATAGGCTATAAATGCAGGTATTGTCTCAGGAGCTGTCTCAAGGTATCCACCCCACAGTTTCTGCACAGCTTTCCAAGTGTTCATTTTCTTCAGGTGTTAGATGCATAGATCTCCCAAAATGCAAGAGCAATAAAGTGGGAAATATTAGAAAAATTGTGAGAAAACTCAAAGGAAATAGAAAGTTTTTGTCTCCATCATACTTTTCAGAGCACAAGGAACTTGACAGTAGAATAAGAATCCTATTTCTAAGATTCTTGTTTTTAACAGAAAAAAAAAAAATCACAGTATCAAAGAGAAGCAAAGTATGCCTGTACCTTATGTTCCTGATTCAAAGTGAAAACAAACAATAGCCCATTAGTATTTAAATAGCTGCAAACTGAACTGCCTCAATTTATACACACACAGGAAAGAGCTCCCTTTTCTAAGATACAACGTTTGGTTTTGCATGCTGTGGAATCTGCTTACAGCTTTAGTCATAATTTTAGAACTTCAGATATTTCTTAACACTAGGAACAAGTGTTTAGAAGAACCAGAAGGAGAAATAACTGTTCACATTTATAATTAAAAGGTGTACAGTAGAAGGGAGAAATTATGAACTTGTCCAAAAAAAGTGGGAAAATTAAAATTCTAGCTATGGAATTTACTCCTGCACCTTTGTGGAAAATAACTAACCTATCTGAGATAAAGTTGAACTCCCAAATTATATGAGCGAAAATGAGTTGCATTACTCTTGATTCATATTGGTGCTTTGAGAAAATGACTGATCCCCTTTCCATTTCATCATCTGCAAAGCATAGACAATTGTACCGGTAATTGTTTTATTTACCAGACAGGGTGTTTGCTTATTCCTTTGTTTATAAAGCTATACGTATATTGACAGTTTTCTGTTCCTTAGAGAACTACTAAATTAGCATCTCCTTTATTATGTGACTAGCTAGTTTTTAAAGATACTGTGTGCCTAAGTCCCACTGAAATCATTAGACACATATAAATATCCTTTAATTCTAGCCATTGTCCCTGTTTTTCCACAGTAATAATTCTTATCTAATTAGCCACTTTTATCTTTTCTTGCAAAATACCCCAGCTGTATATGATCTCAAGGCAAGGCAGAGCATTTCATCACTGTTGGACAACAGGTAGCTGGATGCCTATTAAATATACTGTTTGCAAATCATCAGCTGGTTTTGGAAGTTGTATGTTTTCAGACAGAATTACAGTCTCAAACAAAATTAAAACCTGGTAAAATTGGGCTGATTGCATCAATTTTTGCCCCAGGTTTGTCAAGTGGGTTTAACAGATCCTCTTTTCAACCCAATTTCACATTCCTATGCCTGTTTGTCACTTTGACATAAGTGCAAGCACCTCCAGAGTCTCCCATCATCTGCTGTATATTCCTTTTCCACACTTAGGCTGCTTGGAAACCAAGGAGCCATATTACAAGAACAGCAAACAGTCAGTCCATTTCCATATGGATGGACCCCTTACCATTTCGTGGTTGCTAACAGCTGGAGAACACACTCCCAGGTACAATCATTCATTGAAGAACCGCTTTCATTTACATGGACAAACCTGGCTCTACTAGTGTGCTCCTAGCTCTCTTCTTCCTCAGGCCAACACCTAACTCAGCAACATCCCCTCAGCATAACTTCATCTTCTATTCTTCATCCTTTTGCTCTTCTCCACAACAAATCAGCCAAGGGGGAACACACCACTGAGACAGAGCTCAGCAAACTGCCCCCCAGTAGGAACTCTGTTCAATAGAAACTCTCTTCTAACTGATCAGCTCCTTGTTTCTTCTCACAAACTGGTCGGTTCCTGGTTAATATAGCTCTAGCCTCACCCACCACTCCAACCACAGCCACCTGGGGGAAGGCAGGGCCTCACACAGGTGGGCCAGGTTCTGTATCTGGGGCCTAAAACCACTTGGGGAACAAAACACACTGCTGGGTTGTGACTCATCCATAGGTCAACTCCAGCTCAGGGCCCACAGCCCAGGCCCCAGCACTTCAGCTAGGCAGAAGGTTTAAAATATCTAGATTTACCAGAGCCACAAATCTTAAAATCACAGAATAATCCAGGATGAAAACTGTATAAGCTCCCTGTGCAGCCAGCACCACTGCCTGGAGAAAGTTTCTCCTTAGTTCTGGTCTAAATCTCTTTTTTGTTGAACTTGCTGGTCACTCTCCTCCTCCTTGAGCCCTGCTGCAAAGCACAAAGCCTGGGCGACCTTGTTTAGTAAAGGCTGAGGCAAAGGTGACACTGAGTACCTCAGCCTGGTCTGTGTTTGCTGTCACTGAATCACCAGCTGAATCCAAGCAGCAGCCCCACATTTCCTTGTTCATCCCCTAACCAGCAATTTGATATCCCTTGCAAGTCTCAGCTCTAGCTGAACACTAGGTTTTTTAACATCATCCCTGCATGCCTGGACAGTGCTTCTAAATTACTTGTTCTGAGCTGTCCCTGGCATCAGCTGCTGTACACTGCCTTTTTGCATTGTAGCTCAGTTGTGAGTTATGTGTTTAGCCAAGCTGACCTCTTACAACTGCTTCTTTTCCTAAGTGTCAAGATAGACTACCTTGGCAGCATCATCTTGGCCTGTCGTCATTCTAAGACATAACACCAGTTCAAATATGTTTATGAACAGACAATTACGACTGCACCTGTGTCCTCTGTATTAACTGTAAAATAATTCTGGAAAGATCTAGGCATTATGAGTCTTTGCTATTGCACTAAATGCTGCATACTTTCTGATTGCTGCCTTGATCCCTTCAGTTCCTCCAGCACAGAAAGGGAAATAATCATGCCACCATCTCATAAAAATTAATTGATTATGGTGTGGAAAGCACACTGACACTTCTGATGAAAAGTCCTGTAGATGTTTTTATTTACTGTTACCAGCAAAGTACTATGAGCAAAATCACAGTCAATCATCTGGCTTTCAAAGATATTAACTTTAAACTGAGGACCGGAGTGAGATAGCCTGCTTTATTACCTGAGAGATCATGATTATTGTCACAAGTTAGCAAATTTAAGACCTCAGAAGCCTCGCTCCATGCTTTCTTTAATATATCCCTCCATAAAAGCTACTCATAAACACAGTCTTTTTTACAATCGCATTCAAGGAGGAAGCTGCAAGGGGGAGAACTTAGCACCACTTAATTAGAACATACCTGCTTTCCCCACTTAGGCTGCACAGACTCTGATCCTCGGACACAAAGTCAAACTTCATCGAGCTCCCCAGGGCCACACCACTGTCAGTTCTATACTAGGTATCTAATATGGGCTAGTATTTAGAAGTACACTCGATAATTTTCAAACTGCATTGTCTGAAAACCCATTACCTTAGGGCATTCCTATCACATTTCCATACATCTGCATTTCCCTCAAGCCACTGGCTTATGAGTTTTACCCAGTGTCAATCCACTGTTCCCACTTTGATGGGGAAAAAGTGCAGTCAGCAACAAAGTATTAAGCATTGGGCCCTGTGCAAAAAAAGACTTTTATTTTATTTTGTTATTTATTTGGTTGGAGCTCTTTTGTGTGTATGTGTTTCAAGAAAGCACTTTTTTCAGATCATTACAATTCCTGAGCAGTTCCTCAGAAACAAGTTCCTCCCTAGGCTGCATACTTCATTTTCTGCACTAGGTACTGCCCCTCAGCAGTAGCAATTACCATTTCAAAGGAAATAAAGTAGCACAAATGTGTTTTACAACTCTCCAAATTTCATAATAGAAAACAGCTAAGGAGTGATTTGCAATGTGGTGGTTAATTGTAAATCATTGCCAATGTGCCCTCCACACACCAAGTTTTGTAGGCTTGCCATGTGGCATGTAATTTTAACAGACCATTTCTAATTATAGATCTTTAATTCCTCCAACTTAAGCACTTTCCTTTTGTATCCTATACACCAGCAATACATTGCCAGCTTCCAAGATCCAGCACACGCAGGGTAGATACTAAAGCTCTGTACAGAATATCATTGTTCATGCATTTTCATGAAGCAGTCAACAAACAACACGAATTGCGGCCTCTGCTGCCCAGACACAAGCTGCTCATTTTGTTCATACCTATGCTATACTTGTTGCCAAATCTTTCCTCTACTGAGTTTGGTTAAAACCTTCATGTGAAAAAAGCTGTCCAAAAATGTGCCTAAATCTCACTCTTTTGAGATTGTTGAAACTACTGATTTAGTTAAAATCATAACACAAATACATCTTTCCACCTGGATTTGTACTCTAAAGCACAGCACCAGAGAAGAGCATGAGAGATAACCAAGATCTTGATAGTGCTGTGTTTTGAAGCAAATAGAAATCTAACTTCAGTTTAGATCAGAATTTTGTGGCTTGAACCTCTCCTTGGATGGAACACTTCATAGATCTTTCAGATGTACCTTACTGAAAGGTGGTGATGTGTGGCCTGGGGAACTTTCTGTTGTAATATAATCTGTTAGGCTTACCCAGTTTCAAAGAAGGCTTCTCCTATCCCAACATAGCTGTATTTGCTGAGGCCTTTGGAGACTGTTTGTCTAGGGAATTTCTAAGTTCACCTTGCAACTGAAGAGGCAGCTGAACTTTCAAACTGTGGGATGCAGATGACTGTATCATGAAGAAAGATCACCCTTGCAGAAGTATCACCGTTGTACAGAGTTACAAGTGTTAGAGGAAAGACTTCCTCCGAAGGACAAGAGAAAGGAGCTAGCAAAAGAAGTAGATGAGGAAATAGGCTTTTTTTGTTCTTCTCAAGATATTAGTAAAAATACATACACTAGTCATAGGTATAGAAAGTTAATGGATATCTAATGGAAAGCCATTACATTCTTCTTATTATTATTTACTTTATGTATATGTATTTTATATTTCTTTTAGATTTGTGATTGCAGTCAGTGAGGCTTCAGTTTGTAGCTGGCAGAAAAGAGGTATCAGCATTTGGGGGCCAAATCTAGAAGTCCTTACATAGGCAAACAGAAATAGGATTTGATCCAAAGTGGATACAAATGAGGTCAACCAATCATTATTTCCCTGTTCAGTGTAGTATTTGTTCTCCTGTATCCAGGCTTGCACAGTTCCTCAAGCTAGTGGTTTCTGCCTAAAGGAAAAGAAAACAAGGTTGTGCTAGTTGTTAAAAGTGCTTTATGAAGATATTATGCTAGCTGCTTTTTGAGGCTGAACAACATGTTCTCAGTTAAACTAGGTAAAACACATAAAAATTCAGTTATATTCATGAGATGCCCAATTCAGGTTTGTCCAAATATTCATTAAACATTTTGAGGTTTTCAAGTAGCTATGGACACATCCGTGAACAAACTGATCCCAATTTACATTTGTTTTGCTATGTTGCCATGAAACTATCATAGCACTACAGCTTTAAGTCTAAAATTCCAGTTCTAGTAAAAAGTCATGGAGAGGGCACCCAACATGAATCCCTGCATGCCAGAACTGTTCCATTTCCCACATGATAACTCTGTTGTGTTCTTAGGAAATACATTTTTTAAAAATTCTGTTCACATTGCTCCCATAAAGAGAACAAAAACTATTTGCCTGCAGTCTGGCAGCATTTCTTCAAGGTTTCTAGTTCTCTATACAAGTCTCGTACTAGTGAACTAATTTCTCCATATAAATTCATGTGGAGTCCCATATTTGATTTTAAGCTTGTACAACATAAGAGACAAGTTGTTCAGAGACCCACCTCAAAGAAGAAAGCACCACATCAGTCTGTCCCAACTGCCTACTGGAGTAGGGATACTGATGGGATTCAAAGTGAGCATATCCAGTCATTCATTGATGGGAAAGGACTTAAAATAGTAGAGTAGGAATTTGTGTAAGGTAAGAGGGTAAAAAGGGGAAATTAACTTAAATGGTTAAAAGATCCTGAAGAAACAGTCTGAGTTAGTACAATCCTTGTGATGTTACCTACACATTCACAAAAAATTTCTAGTGAAGGTCTGTCTTCTGGTGAAGTTTATGGATATTCAAACTCTGCAGTGATTCCATATCATCTCATCAAACACAAAGTGCATTACAAGACTTCAGTAAATAAATGGATTGTATTGTACTCTAGGTTAACTATGTTCTGCACATAACATTAACATCTTCATATTAATAATCAGAAGAACACAATAGTCACCATTACTTGATAGGACAAGAGGAAATGACCTCATGTTGCACCAGGGGAGGTTTAGGTTGGACATTAGGAAAAAGTTATTCGCTGAAAGGGTTGTAAAGCACTGGAACAGGCTGCCAGGGAACTGGTTGAATCACCATCCCTGGACATGTTTAAAAGTCATGTGGATATGCTGCTTAGGGACATAGTTTAGCAGTGGGCTTGGTAGAGTTAGGTTAATGGTTGGACACGATGATCTTAAAAGTCTTTTCCAACCTAAATGATTCTATGATTCTAGAGTGGGAAATGTAATGGCACCGATTAAATTGGCTATCTGCATGAAAATTAACAATACTTTTACTATTATGTGTTTTATAACATAAATATATCTACTTAAAATGAATCTATATATGATCCACTACAGGGCATAGAATTTTTCCAGCCTTGATGAAAGTAAGTTACACAAAGTAAATGCAGTACTTGGGAGTGTTACTATTTGCATATTATAGCTAATTAGCAAGCACAGTAACATCATCCTAGGGGAAAAGTCCACTGGCAACTTAATTCATGATCTTCTATTATTGTGTATCATGTTAAAATGACAAGCATCTTACACTCTATAAGTCATCACAATTTTAATTAATAAACCCAAACCTGATACAAGCATGTGTCCTGGTTTTGGCCATGCTGGGTCCTCCTTAATTTTTGTATGTAGTTGTGTTTTTCCATGTTCATTTGCTTAGAAATGTAACTTAAATACTACTTTAAATAACGTTAATGAAAGAATTCTATGAAAAGCTCAAAATGAGTTTAATAATCACCATAGTTGCCACTGAAATATTCAGCGTATTTGAGGAAACAGTGGAAGAGTAATTGTGGTTGTGATAATAAATGAGCTTGCTTGCTATATACTGTGCTGAATGTATCCTTCTGAGAGGAAGGCTCATCCACTCACATAGCCATACCGTAGAGCCAGCTCGCAGGCTCTCAGCATGATCAGGACTTCAAAACCCAGGGCAGACTATTGCAGGCCACTCTGCAGGCTTTCAGTGCCATCTGTAAGTGAGGAGGGAACAGTGGGGGAGCAGCCCCCGCCAGCAGCAGCGGCTCTGCCGGCCAGGGCTGCGCTAAGCAGAGCAGGTGGGAGCGGGATGCTCCCTTTGCTGCACGTAGACACGTACTGACTCCTTTGCCTTCATGCCCCAAACACACAGTGATCTAATTTACTAAATTAAATATGAAATAAATCTTTCACTAACTTGAGCTACCTTACTCTGCTAGAACATTTGTTCATTATACAGGTACTGTATACAGCCACAGCAGGGCCTTTATTCCTTACTTGCACAATTCCTGTTCTGGCTGAAAGGACTAGCATTCAGTGATAGGCAGTGCCTGGAAACACCCACCAACAAGTAAAATCACTCTAATCCTATGTTCTGGAGAATGTTTCAAGTTTCCTGAAGCACTGAAAAGGGATGGTATCATTCCACACAACATTTCCACACGCCACATGACTCCACTGTCATATCCTAGAAATCAAACACAATTTAATTTTAGAAAAAGAAGGAACCTGATTCGACTATTCAATGTTAGAATCTGTTTTGTGGGCATAGAGAGGAGTTGATACCACCACCTGACTCCATCAAAAAGTTTCCGTCCAAGCCCAGTGAAACCAGAGATTTGGCTTCAAGAATCATTCATTATCATGATATATCACTTGCAAAACAAAAAAGCACAAGTGTTTCCTACATTTGTGGCCTTCAGCCTCAGCATTTACTTAGCCCAGGGTATAGTTTCATGTTGTAAAAAAGGTTTGTCTTTTGTTCTGCCTTGAACAATATCTCACTGTGTTAAATGAGACCTTCATGTGAGAAAAAAACCTGCAAAATTAGTCCCTTCCATTGCTCTTAACTCTCTGTTTATCAGTTGAGAAATTATTTGATAGCCGAATATCTAAATGCTGTTGAACTCCAAGTACTTTACCATAATGTAATTTTTTTTAATTAGGATTTTCATAAACACTTTGCTTTTGCTGACATTGAAGGGATTTGGACTTTTAAGACACTCTCAAGTGTATCAAGAAAAGGATTTAGAAAAAACACACAGTATTGCCATGTCATCCTGCAGTCCCATTTAAGCTATGGTTGTCTTACTAATACTATCATCTTTTCTATTTCTTTCCTTTGCTGCTAGTGCCTTTGTACTGCCCTACCCTCTCACAGAGCCTGCAGTCTCACCTGCCCAGCCCTTAACTCTGCAGTGTGGGCAGCAGTGAAGGCAGCAGCAAACTAGGTGGTAACTGTAAGAGGTAGCCTTGAGAAATGCTCTAGGAGCATACCTAGAGCATGCTCTCTCCTCTGAGGTGTGCCACAAATGCTGCCTGTCCAAGGGACTTACACACATTTTTCTACTTGGGATTCCCAGATGGAAGTTCCTTCTTAGAGTTAAGCACCAAGCAAATCTTAACTCTCCAAACCAAGGCAAAGGCTCCCTCTTTCTGCCCAGTACTCATGATCAGAAGATAACCACAAGATTTACCTTGTGCTGGATTTACCTGAAGAAATTTCTCTCTTTCAGAAAGACACTCCACTTGCCAGGCTATAGATTTACTTAATTCATGCACTCTTCAGACTGGAGATTTGACCCCTGATTTCCCATACCTCCATGGCTCCAGCCACTGGCCTGCTGAAGAAATCCTGCATTTGGTGGTTTTGCTGCCTTACATAGGTGAAAGCCACATATAGTCCATAAATCTGAGAAGAGCTGTATCAGGAGCCAGATGCACAGTTACTTACCAGTGTCATGACTTGGGTAGTCCCAGCCATGCCTAGAGGCAGCTTAGCACCCAAAGAGGTGGTGGAAGATGAAGCTGAGGACTTTAAGCACAAAGTTAGATGGCAGCAGAGCAGAGGTTTTGAGTATCTAATTTTAGACTTAGGCACTTCAGTTAGCAAATGGTATACTACAGCACAGCCTGCAGTATAACATAGTGATGTCCATACTAACCTTAAACGTGCCAGTTTAAGCACCAGAATGGCAAGAACAGGCAGCAGCGTAAATTATTTAGTGCTGTTCTGTCTACTTTGCTTTAGTACCAAGCTAATTCAATCAAGCCTTTATCATTACTTCATCATTACTATATTCATCATGCAAGATAGCACTGTGTACTGGTACATAAAGAATTCACACTTCTATTTCTCTGTAGAGCCATAACTTTATGCCTGTCATTTTTACTTCCAAATTAGGTTATATGAAAGCTTCACCAAAGATTCTGTTTTCAAAAATGCCAGTCAACATACCATCTTCAACATCAAAATCCACCATGAAATGTAATACTAGTAATTGAGAAGCAATTTGGATTTGTTTTTACCAAATTAAATTAATGGTACAACATAAAGTAAATGCTAAGACTTCAGTATGCAATTAAGCATTTTGCTCAAGTTCCAGGCTGCTTTCATCTTTGTGTTTTAAAAGGATTTTTAATCACAAATTGGAAGGTAAAAGAATTAATATACCTTTTAGTATTAATTTCTGCATGCAGGACTAAGCAGGCAGGACAGTATACTCTTTAATGTGACCACTTTTTCAGAATAGACATTAACTGAGGCTTTTTCATGCATAGTTGATTTTGTATAAACTGATTGACACCTTTGGGGGTCATCTTTCCACTGACTCATAATTTTGCTCACTCTTGAAAAAAGCCTTCTGCACACCCAGTATTCTCTAGCTAAAGCTGAAAATTCAACTCATCATATTTACACAATTAAAAAAAAAAAATCCATTCTGCATTGTTTTTAATTGCAAATCCTACTCTAGGGACCAATTCTCCTGCCTAGGAGGCAGCCCCGTGCCTTCTACTAGAGAACCAACTGCAGTCAATTATGGTAATGAAATGTCAATAAATATAAAAATTTAATACAGCCTGCTCTTGGTGAGTGGCAGATGAGGACTTGCCTCCCAGACAAATTTGCTGGTGCTGCAAATATTAAATGCACCTGAAAGAGTAGCAGGTTGCCTGAGAGCTCTCCAGTAGAGGGATGGTGGGAGATCCAGACATCTACTGGGTTTTTCCATTATGGCATAATCGCTGCACTAAGGCCACGAATATTCTTGACATCTAGACATCTTAACTTCTTATTATGAAGTGAATAGTATATTTTCCCCACAAACTGGAACCTTGGTGAGGGATTTTGAGCTTTTCTTTCCCCCTTAACAATTACAAAAGGGAAATTAAGTTGTGAAAGTTGATATTTATGTGACCAGTTTCTCAATATGAAGTAGCTAAATCATGCCACTATATTAATCTGTAAAAGTTAAAAAGTAATTGAGGTACGTTACTTTTCTTTATTGTTTAGGTAAGTATATATACTTATAGATAAAGAAATATGTTTAAGTGTTTATATATAGAGAGAGATATAACAGATGAACTAGAAAATAGTTTATGAAAGATGGTTTGGCTAGGATTTCCAAAGACCAGATCCTAGTTTTGTCACAGATTTCTTTTGCCCTGAGTAAGTGATTTAATGTCACTACTTCCATTTTCCCAGGTGTAAAAGAGAGCAATAAAACCAACCTCACAGGATACTTAAGCATAATCCATCGGCTTAATTGAAACATAAGCACAGCTTTAAATGCTTTGCAGAGTTGGGCCAGTGTTATTCTTAACACCCATACAAAAAGCATATCTTCCTTTTTCTTGTACATTTCCTTCAATGGGAGCATTAAGAGTACTTATAAATAAAATGTCTTATTAAAAGTCAGTAATTTCTTGATTATATTAAGATCATCACTAGGAGAAGTTATTTTTTGTTAGTTTCAGTCATGTCTACCTTTACTGGCTGAAATTTTGTCATGTTTAAAGTCTTAGGTCTTTTTTCTTGCTTTACTGTTGTTTATACTTTAGCAAAATCAATTCAATAGTTTTAAAATCAGAAAACATTTCAAAATGCATGTACTTGCATTCAAAGTTTTTTAAAAAAATAGATTTTAGGGAATCAGTGCTAAAAAATAAAATTTTGCAGAATTAGTCTGTTTCCTCTGGCTGTTCTTCATTAGCTACTCTATTATGGGAGACCTTAAAGATGGGATCAGAGCACTGATACCTTTAAACGAATCAGTAACACAAAGTGTGCACGTACCATTGTGCTTAGTCTTAGTTTAGAGCCAGACTTCATTTAGGTGTGCTTCCTTGAATTATGGTTAGCAATTTCCCTGTTGTTATGGAGGCTCCTGAAAGAGAAAGGTGTTGGCAATTAGAGCAGCCAGGCAAGAAAAAGGCATTTTGAAAGCAGTTAAGTCACAGCCAGTTGGACAGGAGTGGTTCATCGCAGGAGCAAGCAACACAGCTGGACATTGCCACGGGACAGTGACACTAGTAGGGGATACCTAACACTGGTGAAAACAAGACTGAGCTGAAGATATTTCAGCTGAAGCAGTTGCTCAGATCACCTCAGTTCCTGATACTCCAGTTACACCCATGCTGCTGTCACTGTGCTGAAGCTGCCTGGTCTCACAGTTGCCAGCCGTGCCTTGGAGCCAGCTCACCCTGGCCCCGGCCCCTGCACTTCACCTTTGCATCATAATGTTCCTGTAGGTCTGCAGTACCCAAGCACTTCTCCACTGGTCACCATCTCATGACAAAGCATGCACATTAGAATGGCAGAGGCTGGTACAGCCATCTGCATGGAAACATCCCCTTAATGGGACCAGCATTAGGCAGAAATGTTTCATCATGAAAAGAGTGGGGAGGTTGCCCAAGATTCAAGGATGACTCAGAGATGTGATAATTATGACAGGCATACTTTTTACACAAGTATACTTTGCTTGTGAATATTACCTTTTTATATGTGGTGTATTGATTGCAGCTTTCTGTGGGATCTCTGTATAAAAGTGTCACTTCAGAGAGCTCATAGACAGGTCAGCCTCTCCCCAACATGGGGAGCATGAGAAGGGCAGCAGACCCCCAGAGCAGTCCTGCTTTTTCCTGTGCCCCAGAGAAAGTCATTCTGTGCGCTGCAGTTACTGCTCAGGACAATGCAAGTGCAGCTGGCCTGGGCCACGCACCTGCCCACTCCTCCTTCGCTAGTGGGGAGGACTTGCCAGAACAAGTCTGTTGGAATCAACTCCAACAAATACCAGGATTTTGTGTAGCTAAGGAGAACAGAAACCACCCATACAATACCTCTGCTTCCTGTGGGAATACACTGGCATTTCTGGGCTTGAATAGATGTTTCTGGCCAAGTTATGGACACTGGAGCATTTCCCATGAATTATGTTATGTTCCTCTGAACTAATACACCAAATGTAGGTGCAAAGCTCACTTCACCAGTCTTTCTTCATCAGATCACACAACTACAGTGAGAACAAGAGACATCAAATGAATAAAACTGATAGGGGCACAGCTATCAGTGTCATAAGCAGTTCTCATATATAAAACTTCTAAAAAAAGGCTAATACACTTAAACCAGCATTCACACTGATGTGATACAGCATTAAGATACATGCTTTAATAATATTTTCAATATATACCATTGTGTTAGAATCAGTTTATATATAAAAAAATCATCTTGACTTCATAACATCATTAAGCTGAGAGTGATTCTTTTGTCCAGGAGTTTCACAATTGAATGTGATTGCTTGAAATGTCCTAAAGTGGTTCTGCAGGGGTGACAACCAGACAGAAATACAATTCTCTCTTACAGGTGGATTACTCCGTAATAGCATCCCAAGCTGGAGCCACCCTCAACAATCTTATGAGCCATGCACAGGAACTAGTAGCAAAGCTTCGTTCCCTGCAGTTTGATCTACGAGAATTTGTATGCCTCAAATTCCTGGTGCTGTTTAGTTTAGGTAGGTACATTCTACTCATCATACTTACTAGTGTTATTATTTTTTTTCTAAAAACATTGAAAATCTTTTGCTTTTCTAAACTTTTTCCTGAAAAACATGATTTTGAAACATATGTAATGAGGTTTTTTAATTAGCACTTGCGGAAGAATTATGTATAAGGATTAAATGTGGGTTTCTGTCAAAATGACTGCTAAAACTTACAAAATTTAATGGAGTATTACAAGCATTCTGTATTTATGTAAGTGATTTCTGAATATTCCAGGATAAAATTCTATTAGAGATTCTAGAGAACAGTGGGAAATACAGATTGTCATGTTTTTCTATGATATTGAATATAGTTATGTAAAGGAGATGGAGTGGGGATATGGCTGAAATATCCCTCTTTTTGAAAGGCATCTGTGGTAAGTATAAATAATCTTCTTGGCGTATGATGGTTGTCACATTGTAACCCATAAATCAGGAATGTATCCCATAGTTTTTAAAAAGAGAAAGGGACCCTTAGTGTGCAAATTAATGATAATAGCTTTATGACAAATCTGGCTGAGAAACAACCTTTAAGGGTTTTTTTTTCAGATTGTTTTGTACCAGTAGAGAAGATGTAGAATAGGAAAGATACCTATGCAAGACAAATTAGTTAAACCAGTGCCCTCCAATGAATCACTCAAGAAAAATCACTGGTGCCAGGAATAAGAAAGGGCTTAGGGAGATGGATTCCTATTGACTTCATAGGAACAGATTTTTCTGCCTGACCTCTGTTTCAGGTTTGCACTTTGTTGACTTAATAAAGCTGGTCTAAATAAACTTTGGCCAAGTGAATTTTTATTTACTGGCAGACAGTTGAAAGGAGAAACTTAAATACATAAACAAGGTCAGACACAGCCATACCTCCATAACCAAAACTCCTCTATTTTGCCTACAAAGAGAGTGAATAAGTTGAGGTAAGCATAACAATGAAAGGAATATGTGCAGTAGTGATATTTAGCAATGTTTTTCTTTAATTTTCAGGTTTTAAAAAAATCTTTAGTAAAGGAGAGAATTCTACAAATAAGTTATTATAATACAATTGCACTTAGACTTAAAAGAACAGCTCTAGTTACACTGTTACTGTCTTAAAAATGTCCCTCCATGTTATGTTTATAGAATTTGAACCTGCTTTGGAAATTAGATGAAGCTCTCTTTAAATCCAGGGAGCATGAAAGACCAATCCTTCAGAGGTATAGGACACAGAACATACATGAAAAAAAAAAATTATTATTTTAAAAATTAGAATGATGCTAACAGAGTTGACTGTTATGAAGTTATGTGTATTCTGAAGACTAGGAAGAGATGATGGATTTCCCTAGTAACTATTAACATGTTGTATTCAGGGCTTTGTTGCTTTCCATGTCTTAGATTCAGAGAAGGGAAAGCAAGCCATTTGTTGCAGAAATGTTTTATGAATTCATCTGATGAATATCAAGAATTCAGATTTCCTGATTCTTAATGAGTAGGTTTTTCAGTCATCAGACAGTGGCACAGAAACGTCTTAAGAGCCTGTAGCTTTCCTCTGACAAAATATTTAGACAATTCAGTTCAGTTCGGTGATGTTTTAAATTAGCTGAATAAGTGAATTGCATTTGGAAAATTCTCACATTTAGGTGGCCTTTTTGTTTGATTGCTTTCATCAGCTCTTTGAATTCATTCAGGAATTTTTCTTATACCTTTAGCTCTTCTAATTCTGCCAGGTAGCATGCTCAACTTCTGAAGCAGCCGGGCAGGAATACTTTGCAAGTTTGTACTGAGCCAGGTTGTCCAGTTTTTCTCTCATTTACGCTACTCTGAAAAAGAGTTGATTCTGCTGCTGATAGGAGCCTTGTAGTCACATCACTTGTATATAAAAAACCTAGCTAAGCATCAAATTCCACATAAATAACTGGGAGCAATTATTGTAACCAAGTATCTAGGTACATTTGACACATATCTATATCTCTTAGGCATCCCAACAGAAAACTGGTCTTAATGCCAAAAATTCATCATTTAATAAAAAAAAAGATTTCAAAAATTCCAGCTGTCTCTTGTTGAAAATCTGGCCCTGTAACGTTTAATGGAATGAAAAGCGCTTCAAGACATAGCAGCCTTTTCACATTTCTAAGGATGTTCACATCACAGTCCTAACCAAACCAATAAAACCTTATGCTATTGTACTTTAGTATAGCGCTTTGGTTGAAAAATAAATGTCTAATATAAAACCTCTCAAAGGCAACCTAAAGCAAATAATCCACAGGATTAATTTATCAATTTGTCAATTAAGCTGTTTTGTTTCTATAACTGTACAGATAGGAGGTTGCCTTGTAAAGTTGTTTGTTATTTATTCCTGTACCATGTTGTCTGTCTCTTCACAAGATGGCAATCTCCTTCAGGGCAAAGAACTTTGCCTATTTTCCTGGTATTTCAGAAGTGATTATCTTAGGAAACTAACAGTAAAATAATTTTCAAACCCCAAAGCACTTACACAAACTTTTCAAAACACAATTAAATCATATCAGTTTTGCTTGCTAGATTTTAAATGAGAGTGGTAATAGTTTGTTATCTACTTGTCAAAGATTCCAAAGGGTTTATATAGGAAGATGCTTTTGATTGATGGCAGCATTAAAGATGATGCTGTTTAAGCTTAGACAGATGCATATTTATGGTAGCCTTTGTGGCTAGCAGTGCACAACTCTTTCTGCAGACAAACTGCATATACCCACTCAAGTGAGTGATACTTCCAGGCACAGGAGCTCAGCTCCTTTCTTCAGTGGGCCATCTAGTCTGTCTGCACCCATCTGAACAACACGG
Organism: Brachypteracias leptosomus; assembly: GCA_013401335.1. Lineage (NCBI taxonomy): Eukaryota > Metazoa > Chordata > Aves > Coraciiformes > Brachypteraciidae > Brachypteracias > Brachypteracias leptosomus. The sequence goes on from VYZX01032445.1 coordinate 101,585, forward strand.
ACAATTATATATTGGTACAGTTGACTCAGCAATTATTCAATAAGCCAGAATAGTTTGGTAACTAGTTCCTTAAGTGTGACATCTCTTTAGTTTAATTCTACATAGTATTAATATATGTAGAGTTATGTAGCTTTTAAATTCCCTCCATCAGTTACAAAAAGCAAATGTCTTTACAGCTAGGTAGTTCTTACCTCTCTGTGCAATAAAATATTCTTTCATGTCCATGGATCTTCATACTTCAGTGATTGTCTACCCTCAGTGGTTCCTCATGCCATCCTTCAGTCCAGTCACTGCCAATTTCTGGAGAGGAGCTAGTCCATCACACCTGGACTATTGTTCTCAGCAGATAACCAGTTCAGCTGAATCAGTCCTTCAGCTCTTGTGCTCCAACAGGTTAAAAAGTCAGAGAACAAACCAGTCCTTAGGACCAGCACAATCATCATGAGCACACTGGAGATTGCCACCCTGTATATGGTTCGGACTCAGCTGTATTTTAGATTAACAAGAGCCTTGACTCATAAGGACATTAAAACACCAGCAAAGACTCCTTCCTTCACAGCTTCACTGCATCATCAGTGGCCAGTTAATTACTCTGTCAAGACATAGGAAGTGTGGACTAAATTAAAATTCCATCACATTACTCTGATCCACTTACATGATCTGCAGATCTACTACACTAGTCCATCAGGGCTCCCTTAAAGAATCACAGTCTTTCTGTGTGTCAGTTCTCTGTGGCAATTGTTGCATACCTCCTCACTACACAAAAACAAACATATGTTGCCTTCCTCTCTCATTGCACACCAGAACGGCATTACACAAATCAACGAGTCTAACTGACACCTGAGATCACAGTTAAGCAAATAGAAATACATCTTGTGATCAAAATTGCCCTTCACAGTTTCGGTTGCATAGTCTGGTATAACTGCTAAGCCATCTTCTAAGTCACTTCTTGCCCTACTTGATCTCTGATGGACATGTCTGAATTCTATACCGACATCAGTCTTTGCTGCAAATGACACACTAGATCCTGACTGAATGTTTTATTTGAAGATGAGCTGGACTTCTGAAGCCAAAACATTTTATTGCAAAGGAGCAATCCATCTACCAGCATGATTTATTTGAAAGAAGACTTCTGTTTATGTGGCCCAGAAATAGCATTTTTTGTTGTTCATCTTCATTTCAATTACCTTGAGCTACTAGCTTGCTAGAAGTCAGGGCACCAGTTCTAATCACAATTATCCTTGCCAGTCTTGAGGTAATATGATGTAAGCATCATATTTGAAAACCTCAAAATATGCTTATTTTATGGGGCATCATTCCTGTGTTTTTACATACAGAAGTATTCTCCCCTTAATTCCAACTAAGGGAGTGAATGTAATCAACATACCAAACCACAATTTAACTCTGGTATATCAGCCAATTTCTTACTCACAATTTGAAGATATGTGGATAAAAAAACCTCAGCAACTCAAGTGATATGCAAACCTGGATTTTCTTGACTACTTAGTTGCATTTGACAAGTTTCTTTCTAGCAAAAAGAACTAAGACAGAGCCATGACAATTCAGCAGCTGTAATCAGGCAGTTGATGGAAAGTTAATGGCCAGGCACATGTTATAAAACTGGGAAAGAACAGAGGAATCTTTGACTGACTTGAATGTTAAACTTACTACTTTATTAAGTCATTTCCAAAACATGGAAAGAGCATATCTGAGAAAGATGCTGATCACATAGTTCTATAACTGTTTATCGAACACCCCGAAATGAGAATAAAAAACTCTCTTTTCCAAAGCTAGCCAAGCTGAGGGTAGTACAAGTTCTTTACCCTAATCCCAGAGTAATAATACACATAATTTTCCTATAGCATATAACCAGTATAGCCCACAGTATACATTATCAAAAAGTAGACCTAAAAATAAATACAAATGGTTTCTTTGTCTTTCATAATTGCTGGTTTGAATCAAGATACACTACAGATAGAAAAAGCAAATATGTCAGTTTATCAACCTCTTTGAATTTTCATTACCAAATTTGACATTAGTTTGGAAACCTCTTTCTTTGTCGTATATCAGAATTAGAAATTTTAAAAACAAACAAAAAAACCACAATTGAAAAAACCCCCAACCAACTATAAAAACCTCACTCCACATGTGTGGTTGAATTCTCCAGTTCTGGGGCAGAAATAGATTGGCGTACTCCGAAGTCTTGGCCTCACTAAAGCCAATGAGAATTTCATACTGTTTTTACTGGAGCCAAAATTTGTCTCATTTTCTTTGATTTGCTTCCTATCACAGAATACAGTTCAGATCAATTTTTCAGCAATTAAATTGCTGACTAAATTTATATGATGCTTGAAGAACCACAAGTGCCTTACCTGGGATATTTTCCATCATCTTCTAGCACAACAGACCTCTTCATTTTACCATCCAGTAGCATTACAGACCGGTCACTTAACCTGAAATCAGTTATTGTTCTCTCTTTACCAAAACTTCCCATTTGTCCTGCTCGTTTTTATTATCTGAACTCAGCAAGGATGATTTGTCAAACCTCCCATCAGAGCAGTTTGTAAAGTGAAATGCCAATAGGAAGAACGTTAGACATCATTTGACCCATGTCCAGGCACTTGTCTGCCTGTGGAGCTAAATGCTAGACTAGGCAGCAGCTGACTGGTACTGCTCCCTTATCATTGTCAGGACACAGATAAATGTACTTCATTTAAGAAATGAAGGCTTTATCAATGAACAAATAATTGCAGAGCCACTATTGATCTCAGATCTCACTTAACATGAGACAAGAGGGTCCTGTAGAAATGGTAAACATTTAATTGCTGTGGACAGCAAACAGTGGGCTCTTGCGTAAACAACAAAAAAAAACACAAACAAAAAGAGAACTCAGTTGTCAAATAAACCACAGCCTTACTTAATGGTTCAGCAGAAATCCATCCAGAGCTGCAACTCTCACATTCTCATTTCTGTTAAATAGGAGGAATATTAGCAAATTGATCTTTCCAGGATTTTAGTCTCCCTGAAGTGTCAGTGCTGAGATGGGAGGAGGTATGGGGAGGTTCTGGGCTCCACGATTTGCACTTTTGGAAGATCTTCATGCAGATGAAACAGGCTGAAATGAAGCATTTTCGAGACAGATCTACCCTCACCACTCACAGGATTAGTAGGAGCTTCCTGCAAATATTCACCCAAGGAGCAGCAGCAAAAAGCCTGCCTTTGCCCCATTTCACCTGGTTCCAGTAGCTCACATCAATGCAGTTATGCAACATTCTAGAGCTTAAAAAAAAAAATAAAAAAATCTATTGCACTTTTCAATATACTTTATGCATATTAGCCTAAAATTGGTCTATTAAATTTGCAGACTAGTCAGAACCTCTGCCTCAGTGAACCTGTAATCTAAACATACAGAAAAGATAAGAAAAAATGCAGCAGCAAATAATGATGAAACACAGGCCTATACATATTTTCATGGCCTCAACTTTTGCTGAGGATTTATTTTGGGTTATCATATATGGAGATAGGAAAATTAACAAGGAATATTGATTAAATTTTTGTAGTACTTATGATGCTTAAATGCACAGAAATGAAGGAATCAGTGAGGCAGGAGGTTTTATCAGAACAGAAGGAAAACAGGAAACAAGATTGGAAAATCAGACAGGAACAAATTGCTGCAGGGTTATAGACACCTAAGTGTAATACTGGCATGGAGGCATAACCTAGAAAATTTTGGCACATAGATCTTTATTGCAGACTTCCTAATAATCGCATTATACTTTCAACAAATATAGATCTGCCTTGTACACTCTCTTGTTTAATAAGATTGCGTGACCATTTCAAAGCACAGTCCATGAAACATGGGAACTTACTAATTAGCCAAAAAGCTTCTTCTTCCTCTCATCGTTCTGATACTTTAGTATTAGAACAAAATTAATTAATCTAGCAGATGACTGGCTTAAAGTGCAAGAATTCGTTCTTCAACACAGTATAATATCCAGCTCTGACACTCTTTGCTCTGAGATGTAGAGGATGCTTAAACTTTCTTGTGGATACCAAACTCACCTGGAAAACTTAACAGAAGAAAATCCTTTGCAAGCTATGAAACACAAAATCCACTACTTCTTGCTGTTGCTAACCTCTAGCTGCTGGAGCCTGAGTGACTGCTCCTGAGTGGTATTACGCTATACCTTTTTTCTTCTTACACTGTTCCCTAGGCATCTGCTTCTGGTCACTATCAAAGATGGAACAGTGGTCTAGATGACCCTCCAGAGTGCCAGCACAGCCATTCTTATGCCCTCATCAGGTAGATGGGAGACACAGTTTTTCAGTGATTCTCTTCTCCTTTCTGTAAAATGGGCCTGGTGGTTCTTTGACAGGATGCCAAGAAGTTCACAGATAACACCATTTTGTCTTAACAAAACACCATCAGTCCCAGGATCCGAAGTTGGTGCTGTGAATTTGAAGCAAAAAGTATCACATGACAGCTGACAAGCCAATGCAAGCTGGTAATGGAGCACTTATCCAGGGATGGACTTGTCATCTTGTTCACTTTTTACTCACAGTGACAAACAGTACTTAGGATTTAATGCAGTCTTCTTCAAAGTGGTCACTCTAGCTGCTTTTACTTTTGGTAGTTTGTAAATACACAACTACTTTTACACCTATTCTCTTAGATATATGTTATTTATAATTCATACATATAACTGGGTTGTTATTATGAGGTGTTTTTATTAAACCTATTGGCAGTTTTCTTCTATTCACCTATTCTATTACCCAAGTGTACTTGTAAGATTGCACCCAGTAAACAAGCAGTTGAGGGGTTCTGTACAATCAACATTCAACCAAGGCTTTCAGGCTTCCCCATATTACATCTGAATTTAGAAAATACTTACTGCACACTTGTCAAATCCAGGCTCGTATCTCAGCCCTAATGTCTAACTACAGTAAGCACTGGAGGATACTACTGGCAAAGAAACGTTTCCTAAACTTTATGTAATCATTTGTAATTCAGGAAGGATCGATTAGTATTCAGGATATGTGACTGCTCAATATTCATACCATAGAGACTTGGCAGAAGCAAATAATGGTACATAAAGCCGATGCTTGTCTTAATTAAACACAATATAATAGGTGTTGGGGATTTTTTTTTCTTAGTGAAGAGAGCGGTTTAGCAATGACCAGATATAACTCATTCTGAAGTTGAGAGTTTAAAACTAATCAATATGTATTTATAACAAGGGAGGGACTGAATATAATTTATTATTAGCTGACAGCTGACTAATAGATAAAACCAAGATTTATTTAAGCACATGTTTCTACATACTAATTTCTGACAAAATATTTGACCCTTGGATGCTTGATTATTTTTTGCTGTACTAACAGTATTTCAAATAGACTTTTTGAAATGAATGTCTCATCTGCAGATAGGCTGGGAATGAAACCAGAGAATTTAGAATGAGACATCTAGCTAGAATGATCCTTTCATTGTGACAAACTTATTAATAGTAAAATTTCCTAATTTTATGATTAGGAATCCTTCATGGCAGGTGATACTTTAAAATGCTCCTTTAAAGTATACAATCTATATATGCGATGATGAATAGATGTTGACTGGCAGACAATGCAAGGATGACAGGCACAATTCCATGACACCTACAGTCCAGGCTTGTCTCAAAAGTCATAGCAAAAAGTTTTGAGAGGGAATATGAAGAAGGTGGATAAATAGATCTGGCATATTAAGCATGAGAGGCAGGGTGGAGAAAGCAAAAAAGTACTTGGTCTGGAAAGGTGGTGAGTGGGAAATGGAGATGGCATTGTAGGCAAGTCAGAGGCAGGAGATGACCTCATGATGCTGAATGATGATAGGTAAGGAAGGAACAGCTACAAGACCTTGAAAGTGAACACAATTTATGTCTGATGTAGTAGGGAAAAGGAAAGATGCAAAAAGACAGGTAAACAATGAGCTCAGAAGAGTATTTTGGCAGCACCATTTGCCAAGGCCAAAGGAAGAAATGCCACAGTAATTGAGATGTAATATGATCAGGCAACATGGTATCTGTTAAAAGTTTAATCTAGTAAACAATGGCTCCTGTGCACATTCCATGGAAGTTACAACAAGAACACATTTGCAGGATTATCTATGTAATATTAGTTTAGGATTAATTACATTAGAAGTAGACAAATTTAAAGGTGAAGATTGCTGACCTTTGGAAGACATCTCTGGGTATAATGGAAGCCCTGTTTCTTGAAATCTGAAATTGAGATGACCACTTCTTTAAATTATTATGATACAGCTCAATCAAAAGTTACAGACTTGATGTCCAGCTGCTGGATGAAGATCTATAGCTTGCTTCAGCAGAAGGCTGAAGGAGGTCATGATGACGATTATACAGGTTCTTTCTTGTCCCCGAATCAGTGAAAGTAAATTTCATAGACACAGAGTTTAAATTTAATCTTGAGACTCCTAGTTTCACAGTTTTTACAAACTTTTCTCTATTTGCCAAGTTTGAATTTTATAGCTTCTAATGTTAGTGGTTGTCAGCAATCTTATATAGTTCCTCACTGCTGCATGTCCTACATTGCCCCGGAAACTAGGGATAAATCTCTTATTAGAGATTATAAGGGTCAGGAAAACAGTTAGGCAGCCAATCTGCTCCTGGAACATTTAAGTCTTCTCTAGGTCTCAAGCAAAGCACTGAGGCTACTCCAGTCTGCCCCTAGAAAAGCTAAGCTATTGCACTTTTCTACTTTAATCCTCTGGGAAAGAAAAGCAAATGAATATGGACAAAACCTCATTTCAGAATGATCTCATGGGGGATGTTCTCCTTTCATGGAGCTGGCATTGCCCAACAGAGAAATCATTCCTCTTGTCTCTAATTCTGCTTCTGACTCCATTACAGACTATGGAGCTTTGGAGCCTCTTAAATGATATCTCAACTACCTTGTCTGGTAAATGAAAACAATAGTTATCTATCTTTGTAAATAGTGGTGAAATCCAGAGTATTAAAGATACCATGTAAGGTGTAACCATATTGAAATAATATTGTTTGAAGTATCTACAGATACCATAACAAAGACCATTGTTAAAAGGAATCTGATTTAAAATCTTGAATAGATTTTGAGAAAATTTTCTCCTTTCCTTTACAAATTATTCAACATGGAAGTAGTTCCTTGCTGTGTTTTCATATTAGGGCCTAAAGCTTCGCAAAATTTTTTGAGAGACTATTTTCAGAAGTGAATTTTAGCATTTTAGCACACATAGGACAAAGTGGATTTTCTCTTGCCCTATTCTTCTGTTCTCTGCTTTTTCTGATTTCTCTGTAGAGAAACAAAAGCAAAGACATATTCCCATCACTTTGTCAAAACCTGTAGCAAGTCCAAACGATTAAAAATCAGTCCTTACATTTTTTATAGATGCTAAATGGTGATGTATGGAGTAACAACTTTGATAAACAACCAGTTTCTCCTGAGAACAATGCTTCAGTGATCTGACAGGTTTTAGTCCAGGCTCACATGCAGGTCCCACACATCACGTAGGCAGTATGAAAGAAAGTAGGACAGTGTCTATCTTACAGATATCCATCTTAATGAAATCTCTAATAAATTATTCTAGTGAAAAAGCCCACATAAGATAAAAGGACTAAAATACAATTGCTGAGATGATAAGGTATAATGAAGAATTAAACCTGTACTGTTAATAAATCAATTAATAAATATATGCTTAATCATTCATCTTAGACCTAGCTGTAGGAGTCATGAATGATAAAATTATTGAAGGAATTCCAGGGATAGCCTTCTGTTTCATGGCTGAGTTATTAGAATAAACTACACTAAATTAGAGTAAATTTAATAATCAATCTTGATTGGTCCTGATTTTATTTCATAAAATGCAATGAATGTTGCAAATTCATCTCTCATGGAACTGTTGAGTACAATGGCATTATTCAAGACATGAATTTGATCCAGTCTGATCATTACTGGGTTACGTTGTCTGCTTGTCTGACAGCTGCAAGCCATGGAAAAAAAGACTAACCATCTTCAGCAAGTACTTTTTCTTTTCATGTTGTTTTTTCTAAAACGCATATTTTACATGGTTTTGAAATAACAATAGGATTAGATGCTTGAGAGAAAATTAGGTCATATATTTGTTAGATACAAATCTCACAAGTAATTAGAAACATGGGTATCAAGCAATATTTGTATTCTGTACTGCTGCCTTTGTGTGGAGACAGCAGGGATTTCAGAATGACCCAATCAGTGTGCCCTGCACTTTCTCCTTCTCTAATATGTTTATAGAATACTAGTATGATTTTTAAACACCTCCTGTAAGGGGGAAAAATTGCCTACACATAACCTACATTTGTATGTGTCTCTACTTTTGGAACACGTGTACAATTTCTGTCCAATTTTTAATACACATTTTAGATATTTAAGGTGCAAGTTTGAATGTATTATATATGTAACAGAGGAAGCATGAGATTATCTAGAATCTTTTTAGTTGCTATTGTCAGAAGTTGCTATTAACATCAGCAGCTACTTTTGTTAGCCAAGTTTCCCAGCATAACATGGGAATAAATGGCTATATATTAAGATATAGATAAATGAATTAATGTCCTTAACCTTGGAGACAGTAAGACCACCCTATAGTCTTAATTTGAACATATGCTTAAATGCTTTACTGAATGACAAACCCACTAAAGGAACATAATGGCTAAATTCACTTTGCAGTTGTAACAGACAACTTATAAAATACTTTAAAAAGCAGAACGTATAGACTAAAAACTGCCCTTCCTGTATTTCTAGTTAAAAACACACATTGCAGAGGCTCTTACCTGAAAGGTTATGTATGGGTGACTGTCTGCCATTTATTGGAGACACACTGTGGACTATGCCAAATTCCCCTCTTATCCCTTTGCTGCTTGTGCAAGATTGGACACTGGAAGAGAAATGAAAGCAATGGCTGTCTCTAAGGGAGTTAAAATAGAGAGGTGAAATACTGTGAAGAAACAATGAAAAGAAATAGCAGGAGAACTGATCAGGAGGCCACAAGGAAAGAAAAGATCTGCGGGAGTGATTGGAGAAGAGTGGCAGAGAAGAGGACACCTGGGCAGAGCAGGAGCCAGGAGCAGTCAATGAAAGTGAGGGACAGCAGTGATGTGGATCAGAGGAACAGAGTGAGAATGTAGGGCTTGAGATAGGAAAGGAGTCAAGAAAACAGAGGGAAAAGGCCAGGAAGGAAAGAGAAACCATGAAGCTGTGATCAAAGCCAAGTCAGAGGTGGAGAGAGAGGAAATAGAAGCAAACAGGAAAGAAACAATGAAGGAAAATTCAGAAACAAACTTTATGGCCCAGCCTTGAACACAGCTGTGATCATGAATTGGGAGGCAGAAGGGGACTGTACAGAAAAATTCTTTCTCAAGGTCATGATTTGGCATGTGTCCTGATGACTTCTGGTGGCAGGAAAGGGGAGGATGGGTGAAAATTGCAACTCCTTAGGTTCTGGCAAAGTTGTTACTAAGACTGGATGAACGTCTCAGAGCAGAGGTTCCCTGTATTACTCTGGAGTTGTGCAGAGCCATGGAGGATGGGACAAAATGAAAGACTAAGCCCCAAAACAGGTCCATGTGGCTTGCAGAAGTTTAATCTACATATGGCCATCCTTCTAAGGATATTTTGAGAGTTCTTCTTTAAGGAAAATCCTATATGTAGCATCACCTCCAGCACTGGGAAGGTTTGTTGTGTGTTATAAACACATTGCACAATACTTCTGTTTGGTGAAGGAAAGTCTCATTTCAAGAAAGAGAAAGATTTCAACATCAGGATGGGGAATGACACTACAACAGCTTCTTTCCTCTCTCCCAACATCAAAAGTTGTAGTATAGACCAGTGAACTGTTCAGGACAAGATAGATGATGCTATTCAGTCTTTCATTGGCAGAAAGCCCATAGTCTAACAAGAATAAATGATACAGACTGTTCTTCAAGCCCAGTCTGAGGCAAGCTGGATAGGTGGTAACTAAAGAAAGTCCTTTCCTCTTGTGCATCTCTTCTAGGAGACATTTAGCTTTAGAGAATGGAATCAGCAACAAGGTTGAAAAGGACAGGTATCAGACTCACATCCCCTAAAGAAGTGCTGAAAAACAACATTGCATACTGAAAATATTCCTTCGGAGAGGAACATTTCTACAAGATTACTGGGAGTGATGTCACCTAGACTGCACATTGTGCTCCAGCTGGCCAGCTCTTTCCTGGATTTCTTCCTCCCTTTCTGTTTTGAGACAGGAAAAAAAAAGACCCTCACAATTAATTAAAACTATAGATAAAACTACCAGAGATGAGCCAGAGAGTAAAGAGGGAACAAAGCAATTAAGAACATTCCTGCTAAAAATTCACTAGGCACACTGTGAAATTCAGAGACTGTTGTGCCCCTCAAAAGTGCAGCAGAGAGAAGCAGACACTTAAAAGAGCTTTCAATTATTTACGTGCCTTTGGCTCCCTTTCAGGATGCTGTGGAACTGGAAATAGCCATGGTAAATGTATGTTCTCTGCATTTGCCTTTCTTGACAAAAGAGCTCCAATATTTTGATCTCAAGAATAATCAGCTCTTTTACGTTTCCTTTTCAACTAACTGCAGACTTCTGCAAGTTAAAAATTAATGACAATTTCTGTTGTCTCTTTTTTTTAACAAAAACTTTCTGTAAAAAAAAAAAAAAAAAATTCCTACAACCTTTAAGTATTAGTCTAAACAGCACTCAAACCACCCTTTCTCCCTCCTGCAGCAACACAAAATGAATTCCACCACAACAAAATAACCTGGCTTGTGGAAACCATTATTTTGAAAATGAAACATTGTGTTGTGTCCTTTACCACTATTACAGGCAGTCAGTCTGTTAGAACATATTGGGCGATTATAGGCTAGTCTTTTCAGAAAAAGCCATGGGTTTCAAGTTAGCAGTAACCATCTATCAATTCTCGAGATTATGCCATGATTTACTGTCACAGCATCATGTATTCTCTGATTTTCTGCCTCCTGTGAAACATTGTGCTTTCCTTTTCTATTGATGTATCAACTATAATAGTTACAAGCAGCTACAGAAAAATCAATAGCGAACTTTCATTACTGTGCACATGAAGAGTACCATGCTGTGAGAGCACCTAGCTGTTGAATAGTCACCAGCAGTAAGGTACACTATAAATGTCTGTTATTTTGGTCTAAATGAAGAATGTCTGAATTGGAAACAGCAAATATCTAGGATTTTTGACACCACTGGATTCTATGTCAAGTTTTTCCGGTATGTGATTTTCTTCCATGTGTTAGTCTTGATTTGCATTTTCTGTGCTGGGATCTGTGTATTTTTTTAAAACCTGAAGCTGACACAGGACATTAATATCAAAATAAATAAAGTATTACTGAGCTGTGCTTAACTGTAAGTTCATTAGGCTTGATTGGTCAGAAATGGTAAGAAATGTGTTAATCTTTGTTGAATTAGTCTATATATTACTAGTCAGAGTAAGTTGACTTTGATTAAGGTGAACAGACCAATAATCTCTGTGTGAAACACAGACAGAATAGAGGTGAAAGAGGTACTACAGTGTTACTGCAGGCACAGAGGTGCTCCTAGGACCATGCAATAGAAGCACCAAGTCACTTTTCAATGCACAGTTTGGAAAAAAACATTATAGTTTTCTGTTTAAATATATTTATTTGCCTCTGGGAACACGTTAACTTCCAATTAGTGAATGTAAATGAAGGCAGGCAAGAATAACAGTAAACATGTGAGTGTATTGCCTTGAACATGTCCAGGCCACTTGGCATTTCAGGCCATTTCTCCAGCAACTGAGTGAGAGACCCCTGCAGGGCAGGTGGACAATTCTGCTGCAGGAGTTACTGGTTGCTTTGGCATTTTGAGACTGTGGTGATTTACAGCTATAAATGCATTGTTTGTCACTGCATACCTTAGATTTGAAAGCCTGCACATTTCCATGAGACTAAGGCACAAGGATGCACACATGTACTTACATGAATTGTGTCCTGCCAAATATATATCCCACTGTCTGCTGTGGCTGCAAGGTTACAGGAAAGCACTATTTCTTGGCCTGGACATAACTTTCAGGAAAATTAGCCTTTGAAGTAAGAAATTCAAATTGCTTTTACAATTATCATAGTACTAACTCACACAACTTTTACCATAAAATGAAAAATAGAACAGAAATTCCAAGGGGAATTCACATGTCCTGTCTGTAAAAAAACCACACCTACAGCCAGAACCAACCTTAATCCAATGAGTGTGGAGGCTGATCTAGAATTAAAAATCCTTCCAGATCCTAAACAATAAAGGCAAAACCCAGTCTAATTCAATAAAGTGTCAGGGGACTTAGCAGAGCATTGCCGGGACCCTGAGGATATATATGTCACTGGTGGGGTGAGCCTGGCCAGGGCAGGAAAAGTGCAAACTTGTTCGCAGGAGCTCCCTCATATTCCCAAGCCCCTCCGCAGAGCAGTGCAGCAGATACTACGCAGTGCCAGAGGTGTGCTCGCTTTCTTCACCTGCTGTGTGGCATCAGGGCACCGAAAACTACCTCTGCCCTTGTGCACAGAACATTCTTGGCACTGCGTTAGGGGCAGCACCAGTCAGGGGCTAATGGGGATCTGGAGCCCCTGAACTTATTTTCCTCATGTTAAATCTATGACTATATGAAAACATACATATCTGACCAAACATTTAAGTCCGAGCTGAGCAGCAAGCACAAATCTGGAGTTTTCTGCCGTTCCTTACTAAGCAATTGAAATGTTGAAAATGTGCTGAGGCACTACCTTATCTGAGAGCCTCCAGTTCTTTCTGATCTGGGCTTCTTGTCAAGAGATCAGAGGTAGCTGAGAAATAAAACTCTTTTCTAAGAGTCTCATATTTGAAATGGAGGTGTATTTCCTCTATTCCACACACTTCTCTACCCAGTCTGTTAACTGATGAATAACCGTGTTGCCAGAGGGACTTTCAGGTGGGCTTTTCTTTAGCTTTCATATTTGTATGTTTAAAAGTGTAAGCAATAAGGATGAAGAACAGTGCTGTACACATCAAAATCTTTGGGAAAAGAGTCCAAAAGCTCACACACATCTGGGTGCCTCTCACGCAGCATTTCCTGTGTGCCAGCACTGACACTTGCAGAGTGCCAGTGTAGCTGCAGATGTCCCCATCTGGGCTTCTGTCACTCTCATTTGCCAAACAACTTTTACAACTGCACACAGACGTATGTCACAGTAAAAAATGAAATTTGCAACTTTGACCCAGATCAATAGGCAATGTCAGAAACAATCTGCTTTGAAATACTACAGCAGAAAATTACTTATCTTAGTTGTGTTTACTGTCCACGAAAGCAAGACTGAGAGTATAGGAGAACAAAATGTTTCTATTTTCCACCAGCTAGCAGAAGGCCCAGCAGTCTGGGAGGCAGCAGGAGCAAGACAAGAGCCTTATCTCAGGACCATAGTTCTGCTGTCACTCAGTGAGGAGCACCAGTGCATGGTGCATTGCATTTAAGCAAATTCATGGGCTGTTGCAGTAAGGTGTAGTTATGATCTAATGAGTGATACACACACTTATGTGATGGGACCAAACTCACTGGCACTTTTCATCTAAGCCAGCAACTTTTTTGTCAATGCTAATTTGATAGGAAATTAAAAGAGCATTTGAGAGACAACAGCTTCAATGTACCACCAATGGTCTCGTGAGCTGCAGTTACATTTACATAGTAAATAGCTGTAACTGCTCAAAGTATAGTGTAGCTCTTCTAAATAATAATAGTAAAATTCAAATGTTTGCCTAATAGAAGTCATATATTTGGTTCTACTGTAGTGCTTTCAGCATTGAGCAATTAAATGAATGCATTTTGCTTTATGTTATCTCAACAAAATTATATAAGAAAACAGTTATTTTACTGATTTCCACTTCCCATATCTTACACAGACAGAGGTGATTATCTTTTTCCTGTTCTTTCTAAACTAGAGTCAGCTTCCACTGATACAACTCTGTGCAGTGAAAAAAATCTTATTAGCACAAAAATTGGCACATAAAACTAGTAAAATCACATCTTTGAAAGTCTAAAAAAAGAGAAAAAATAGTTTTTTGAAATACATATGTCTGAAAAATGATTGATTGAAAAAACCCTGAATTATTTGTCAATTACGCTGACAGAAAGTCACAGTGTTATGCTTCTTAGATCAATACATCACTAAAACACCTTTGTTGGACTATATTTACTTCTTTTAAAGAAAAATGTATTGCAATAATTTTTGCTCCTGTGGGACTTTGACTCTAAACAGAAGGATAAAGCCAAACAAAATTCACTAAGTAATGAAGAAGTGGTATGGTTTCCTCATCTGGAAACCACTATAATGATATAACTGGCTGGTTTAATATTTTTAACCAAGTTCAAAAAAGTTTGAAATATAATAACTAAATGCAAATACAGTCCTGATCCCAAAGACCAGAAGAATGCCTTTAAGCTAGTATTTATAACAAGAGTGATTCGACTGAGCTCTCTTGTAAATTTTATCAAACCTGAGGCAGTTTTCCTCAGTCGATTAGCTGGAAAGCTGAATATATCCTGAGGCAAACCAGACATCTAGTAGAGGCTAAATTCAACTACTGGAGCTTAAATTTGGCTTAATATATCCCCACTTGGATCTGCCTGTTTAATTCTCTTTCATATGATAACGTTGGTTTATTCATAGTCTGGACTTGCCACCTGAACAAACTGTACTTCATATCTTATTCTAATGGAATAAGAAAACTTTGCAAAAACCACAAAAGTTCCTGACTGAAAATCAAATGCAAATTTGGGATTAAAAACTGTTTTGTAAAGTGACTACAAGATTAGTACAGAGAGATTTTTTCCCCTAAGGACTACTGCTTTTTATGATCATGCATTTTTTATACTCTGCAGAGACAGATGGGCATTATAAAAGGATACAGCCTGCTACTCAAAAGGGTTTCAGTGGCAGCTGCACTTCTGTGTTTTAACCTCAGTAGAAATTCGTATTCGATATTTTTCCAGAAAATATTTATATTTCTTCTTTTAGGACTCTATCACCTCTTGGTGTAGTTCCAGTGTCAGCAGCAGAAATGTCTCTGAGATTAGTCCATTATTCCTGTTTTAAACAGTACTTGAGTAGTAGGAGAGGGATAGAAAGTGAAAGGATAGATAATGTGCAAGCTTCTCCTGACTGCAATAAATCCAATCATTCAGAAAAGTTGCAAACACCTAAGCAAGAGCAGAACAAATATTTTCTAGGAAATCTTTCTGAAATTTTCATTCCTTTTTTTCTAAACGTTCAGCTTCTTCTCAGCTAAATAATAGATTGTTTCCTGCTCATCTCTGCATTATACTGCACCATTATTCCAAGCTTCATATAACACCCTTTCTGCCTCAGTTCGTAACTTCAAGGATTTTGTATGATGTCCCTATCACCATTCCCAGGAACTTCATAAATATTTATGACATCTTAAACTATTCACACCCTACAAATTGTAGACATTGACAGCCAGTTCCCTTAAAACACTAACAATCCTGTATTGTTCATGTGCTACTGAATATTAAAATTATATTTCAGAAATTAACTGGGGAAACCATAAATTTACTATTTATTCTTTTTCTTCAAACTCTTATCAGAAGCCTAGTTTCTTCTTTTATCAAACGTGATACTTTTTTTCTGGTGTGATATAAACTAGTGCTATGGCTGTAGATTTGTCTGCATTTAAGCGTATATATACACACACATTGAAGCCTGTTGATAGTGTGATAATTAACATAGTAGTTTTCTTATCTATGCATATTCCAACTGAATATTCAGAAGACAAACATTTCTAGCCCAGACATATAATATGAACTTGGTGTTAGGTGAGGAGTTTTGACTCATGTTCTTTCTCAGTTTATCTGTGAGACCTTCATTAAATTACTTCTGTCCCAGTTTATCAATGGGTGCCAACATACAAATATGACCATGACTCCACAGGATAGTGGTTACACAACTTTTCCCTGCAAAAATTCTGGTTCTGTCTTCAAAGAAAGCAGCAGCTATTCTCTTATGTGAAACCTAATCCTGTCAGTGAACGCTTAAGCATGGATTAAAATACCTACAGAAAAAGCCTCGCGGCAATAAACAGGCTGCCTTTGGTCCCAGATAAGCAAGAGACAAGAAACATGTTGCATTGTTCACCCAAAGTAGGAGCAAGTCTGCAGGGACATCAGTAGGGACATAACTCCAGGCATGGAGAAAGGTTTAGGAAGTGAAAGAAAGTGAGGTGTTCCTGGAGTTCAGGCATGGCTAAGATGAAGTGTCAGCAGTGGAACCACTGCTTGGGACTTCCTGCCTGTCATCTGTCCCAGCACCTCCTGGGCTGGGCAATAGTTTCATCAACCAGCTGTCCCAACTGGCTCTCCACATCCCTGTGTGGTTGTACCTGGCCATACTTTTCTCTCATGAGTCTCAGTGAGAAACACTGGGTGTAGCTGACTGTGAACTTTGAGCCAGAACTTGTGAGCAGTTCTTCCTCCAAAGAGGCCTGGCATAATCTTGTTTTATTGTGTTTCAGTGACCACCATATCACAAACACCTCATTTGCAAGTAATAAGGATGTTGGTTCCTGGGCTGCCAGGACAAGAAGCAGGTGGAGATTTTGTTTGTTTAACTTTCAAGTTGGTAAATTCAGCCTGAGCTGTTGAAAGTCAAGCTGTTTTTTTTTCCTGAGTGATGACTCAGTAGTTACACCGGCCAAAGATTCAAGAGATCAAATTAGGATTTGCCCTTTGTCTTTACTGGGACCACATACAAGAAAAGAAACAACTACAATTTAGTAAAATAATTTCACATTTGCACGAGGAGAGGAATCCAGCTTATTTCTCCATATCTCCCTTTCCACTGAAGAATTAACAGTAGCAAAAGCAATTATAAAATTCTTCACAGAAATCAGTTGCATAGTTCTTAATAGACACTAGGAGAGTATATTCTTACTAAGAATCTGTCTTTTACAATCTTTTTAGAATAGGAAAATACACCTCAATATATTAAATAACACTAGAAAGAAGCCTACCTCTATAAGCCAACACTAAAATATGTTTTAGTTGAGTTTGAGTTGTTTTCAAGAAAATCAAAGATCCATCAAGATTGAATATTGAGCAGATTAAAATAGGATTCAGACTATGAATTATAGCTTGTTCTCTCATAAGCATCTTATTCTCACTTTAAAAATATATATCATTATGCCCAGTACTTAGGTGTGAATGAAATACATTGCTATAGAAGAATCTAATTAAGATTTTCAAAACAATATGCCTATTATCTGATGTTATGTTCAACTGAAAATAAAAATTACTTTATGACCCTAATAAAGAGTCAGAGATTGATCGTTGCATTGTTAAAGATAGCTTAACCACTGCAAGGAAAGAGTCCTTTTAAAGACAGGAAGAGTTTTCTGTGCATTCAGTTTGGACTTGGGAGTCTTAAGAAAATAAAAGTGGTTTCTGTTGTTATAATGTAAAGGTTTTTCAAGGTTTGGAAAGTGCTAAATGTAACACCTTACTACTGATTAACAAACACATCTACCAAAAATTGTTTCCTGTGACTCTTAAGTAAATAATGTTCAGCACAACCTTGCTGTAATAAAATTGAGGGGAATTTTGCAGTAAGGAGCTTATCTTTACCATAAGTCTTCCTTCATTATAGTATTCTGTCTGTCAAGAAGGTTTAGCTATAGAATAGCATACATCTGCCTTTGTGACAGATGAGCTATATGGAACTGCTGTTGTTGCCGTTAGCTTCAGTGAAGGAGAATTGTGGGCGATTTTCAGAGATTGGCACTTTACCAACCATTACTACTCTTGCCCTCAAAAAATTTCTTATCACATGTCAAAATATACCTGTGTTTTAAGTATGGTAACCCAGATGATTTGCAAGGCTAGCAGAAACTTGGCAAAGAAACTAGAAAAAAGCTGTGTTTAAATAGAAGAAAGTTTGGTAACCTCCATCCTGGGTAGCCTATACCTTTTTGGTACCACCCTTTGTTTGAACTATTCTGGGGGAAAAACCTTCATCAAAATTAACGTATTCCATCTTCAAGGTCAGGCAGGAATTGAGCTCACATCAGAGTCCCTGATAGGAACCCTGACTTTGGGCTGAGGAGGTACATTGTATCTTTCCCTGGTAAAACACTGTGTTTCTAAGTGGAGGCAATATGGCGCACTAGGCCATGCGATCTGGCTGGAAAGAACAAATAAAGCACTTGGAGGACGATCCTGAAGGCCATTCTGGCCAAAACTGCCATAACTAGAGTTTGGAAGAAATCATTTTACCTACATGTTTAAAAGTAATTTCAACAAGCTTTGGGACAGGTTGGGGTTTAATAAAGTCCTTAAATTATGAGGCTCATCAGCTCCTTCAAGGTGAGGAAGCTCAGCACTGGGCTGTCATTGAGTCTAATTGCCTGGAGTATATGTAAGACTGCTTCCAGCCTTAGGAAACTGAGAAACTTCTCCCCGTGGAGAAGCCTAAACACAACTTTAATTTGTCCTTGCAATACCAGGGTTTGCAATGGTGCAAAATGCAGAGAGGCAGTTGAGCTGTGTGTGCACACACCTCTTTGTCGCTTCATGAAGAAAGAGTATCTGATAAAAGATGTGAGGAGTAAAATTTAACTGGCTTTCTTTGGGAAATATTTACGCTGCTCCTAAGGAGTCACTTTTTTTCAAATTTAAATCTCTCATTCTGTTTCATTTTTCTTTTCAAAATTCCCAGACCAAGGGAAGCTCTCCACAGATTAGTAGACTACCAGATCTTCAGTATTTCATGTTTGGAATATGAGAGGGAGAAAATCTCTCTGAAACCTAAATATTTTCCCCCTCTAAAGACCAGACCCATTTTGGGGGAAAATATGCAAAAGCATTCTCCTCGGGCTGAATGTTGTATTCAGTTTCAGCTTAACACACAGCTTTACAGCAGATGTAGAAAATAATCAAAATGGGAGGATTTCTGGGAATACTGGCAGATCTTTACTATGACTGCAGAGCAGATCATGACACACTATAATACTGTTTTTGTCTTAATCATCAAAAGTAAGCTATAGAGAACAAAAATTCTTTGTTTGACAGAAAAGTGATTGCTATTTCTTGTAAAACATATAATATATTCCAGAAGACCTAAGGGTTTACTTTCCAATAAGGATAGAAAAAGATGTGTGCCCCACTGTGAGCTCACAGTAAGGCTGTTTCATGTAAAAAATTGGTAATTAGTCCCTGAGTGAATAAAGTAGAAGAGATAAGAGACTGATACTTACTGTAGCAACACAAAACATTTTTTCTGGCTGCTAGGATTTAAAGGGTGTGTGGGNTCATTTAATTTACAAGCATCTAAACCTTGGAAAATATTTCTTGCATTAAGCTTAAACATGTGTACTTTAAATTGTTGCTAACTGATGTAAAGATTGACAAGAGACATTCCAATTCTAAAGAGCAGGCAGGAGTGAAGAATTCTATGAAAGCGTAGAGTGCAGTGCTGTACACATCAGTGGCAGATTTCACACTCATTTTGCACCGCTGCCTTCAGCAGACTTACACCAGCATTGCTTGATGTTTCACCAACTTCATTAGCATTCAAAGGATCTTTATCAAAAAGGAAATACTTGGAAAACTAAACCACATACCTTTAGCCAGAGTTATATAATAAATACCAAGAACAAAAACAAACCCAAAGCACTGGAAAACCATCAACTTACAAATCAAAGTTATTATTTAATAATATTTGTATCACTAACAGCTAAATACTAAGTACCAAAAGTGAAAATTGTATAGCATTTCTTGTCCTACTTGGAGCTACTGGAAATAATTTAATATTCACTTATTTTCCTTTGTTGTTACTCATTTTTATTAGAGCTAAAGTTTGTGATTCTTTCTCAAAAATAACTATGCCATTTATATTGCAACTATGTGTTCACCAAGCCTTTTTTAACAATATACAAAATATCATACAAGAGCTTGAGACCTGACAACAGAGCTTTACACAGTGGACTTGGCACATTCCTTTGACTTCTCTCTCTGCTCAATTTATCTCCTTTGCTTTACTGCAGCATTTATTGTTAATATACGTGAGATGAGAGCACTTAGCAAAAGTCACATACAAAAATCTTTGTTACTTCATGAAGACTCACTCCAAAATATGTAACTGGTCAACAGGTTTCCTCTACCTCCTCACTATTATGATTGCAGTCCTGGAAAGATCTCCATGCAGACAAATTGTACTGATGTCCTAAACTGTAATCCTTTGAACTAGGAGTATCTGATTCAGTATAGAAACAGTCGGGAAAATACTACATATTTTCACTGGTTAACTAATAACATCTTGTTTACAAGCACTGAGCTTCACTGCAAATATCTAGATTTTATGTAGATGAAATATATGAAAAGTATTTCCTCAGGTTGAATGTAGTATAGAAGCCCCAAAGCTACTTTTTGTTTACTGCTAGTGTTGATTGGACTCATTTTTATATCTGACTTCAGTGCTTATGTTGCCACACATGAGTATTTAAAGAACTGTCCACTGAGATGAGAAAAAAACACCACCACAGACCTTCTTCCTCTGTAGGTCTGCAACTTCAATGCAATTCAGCTAGGCCACGTTGCTGATGAGCGTAGAGGAACACCTGTACAATGCACAGCTACAGCTACTGCCAGAAGCCACCAATCCTGTATATGGGGTTAATACAGATAAAATATTATGCTCCTTTTGACTTGGAGTATGATATCAATACAGCTGAAGACAGAATGCATCTCTATAAAAACATATGTTGAATTCAGCACTTTTGCAGGAAAATACAGAAAATTTGCAGTTCTCAGATTTTGCTTCTTCTTGATCTTTGTAAAAATTGATTTTGAGATGTTGCAAATAAATATATATTCCATGCAGTAACATTTAGACAGAGAATGAACCTGGTTTTCAAGGAAGTCAATACAATTTAATCTCACAGTATGATTCAAAATAGCAACAGAAAGATGCCCTTTGAATTTAAAGAGGGTTCAGTCAGCTAAGAGTTTCTAAAACTTTCTGATACCTAAAATTAGTTTTAACAAGGAAAAAAGGTTTGAAATACTGATTTTAAACTCCAGTTTAGCTCCTGTTTTCTGTGGGAATTTCTTATGCTCTAACAAGTCATTCATGATTGCATTTTGCATCTGAAAGCAACCTATTTAAAAAAATTGTGGTTGTTGATATTTCCTTTCTTAACTTTATAAAAATATGATTAGAACACTCAATTTTTAAACCAGGTTATATACACTAAAAAAATACCTTTGGGGTTTTATGTATGTATATAAAATAATAACTAGCTATATTTTGTGTGAGAAAATGTCTAGTGTAATACATGAAAACATGATTATCCAAAGGTCTCCAGAGACACAGGCAAAAAGACTTTGGATACATGAGTGTGAATAGCTAAGGGACCAGACATAGTAGCTTTGGAGTTTCCAGTTCTCCTCACTCTGGATAATGCAAGGTTCAGACGATTCTGGTTGGATGGCCATCATAATTTAAGTATTGCTAGCGAGTTCCTTAAGCCAGCTAGCAAAATTTGGACAGAGGTCGTGTCCCCAGTTCCCAAACAAGCAATGCAAATCCAGGAGCCACTTGCTTCATTTCCACAGTGAAACTGGGACAGGAAAGAGGCAGGCAGTAACAGCCACAGCAGGAAACACTCGCCCCAGCTCATGCAAGAGTGAAGCTGAAGTGCAGCCAGCAGCCAGCATGCTCGAGAGGCTCCTGCTCAAAGCCTGTCACTCAGGCCCTGGAGGCTGTTCGTGCTACTCTGGGCTGCCACTAGGATCCTTGGCATCCTTCCTATCCTCTTGTCCTGAAGAAAATATTTGCCCCCTCCAACCATTTCCCCTGTGTTCCAGCACACAGTTATGTACAGGAACCAGTATTTGCTGTATTTAAAGTACGTCTAGGAAAAGGTGCAGTGAGATCCAGTTTACCCAGCCTCCCGGGCTGCTGATGGATTGGGGAACCAACAGGTGTTTCTGTTTCGCAAAGGAAAACACGCATTTCCCCTCCAATCAAAGGCTGGCATTTACAATGAACCAAATTCTGCCAATTTCCCCATCTCCTGTGCTCCAAGAACATCCATGAAAGAGCAGATTTCTCTATATTCAAAATTAATTAGCAGCATAGGTGAGCATCAGTATCACCATGCTTTAGCATTACAAGAAACTGTGTTATAAATGATGAAACACCAACCAAAACAAGTTCTCCCAGCAAGAGCACTTTGATCACTTCACTCTTTCTGTATCACTTCACTCTGTCTACAGCACTCTAATTTGCAAGATTAAGAATAACTTCTGCATTCTCCAGGCATGTCAAAAGACGATGCCATCAGAATAACTTTTAGACAGGGAAGCAAATAATGAGGAGTTAGTACACTGGCATTTATCTCTGGCCAGCATTTCCAGAACTTGAATATGTTGTGTAGGAACAGGAGATAATCAAGCAGAGGCAGAGTGAACAAACTGTACCTGCCTTACTGATGTAAATGCCCCTGTTGTCCAATCTGAAAAAAAAAAAAAATCAGTGTTGGATTTCAGAAACGATATTCAGATTAAAGGGCACCATTCTTATCTGGTATTCCACCCAAAGGAAAATGATTTCATTTTATAAAGATCATTAGTCAGTGAAATATATATTTTAGAGAGTTTCTAGCGGGGAAGATTATTTTGGCAGTCACTGGAGTGTACCAGATGGTTCATTAACATAGGCTAGACAAGTCAAAGGCTTTCAGAATCATTTAGAAAATGTCAAACAGAAACAAGAACCCTGTCACTTTTTATTAGAATTAACTACATCATACCCTGGACACAGATTTCACCTTGGGTCAGAAAAATTAATACAGAATTATATGAATTGTGTAACATACTAGGTTAAAGACAGTGCTTCCTCTTGGGACTCATTTGCTAGCAATATATTATGGTCTTCTACTTTAGGAATCCTCAACCTTTCTTTTTGTAAGCTATGAAAAGAGCTGACCTTGCTCAGACTCCATTGGTGTCTAATTGATTTGAGGTATATGCAGAATTTCAACAAGACACTCTGCTAAAGCTCTTTTGTAATCATTTTCCCAGGAAAGTTGGCAAAAGGGTTCACTGAATATTCAGCAGCTTGTAAAGTATGCTTTTGTCAGGAGGAAACAAAAATACATCCATTTAGTGAAACACTGCCTTCATAAACAGGAATTAAAATGCAACTGAATCTTGTTACTTTTTCTTTATTATCATTCAGATGTCAAAAATCTTGAGAACTTCCAGCTCGTGGAAGGTGTTCAGGAACAAGTCAATGCTGCTCTACTGGACTACACAATGTGTAATTACCCACAGCAAACAGACAAATTTGGGCAGCTTCTCCTGCGACTACCAGAAATCCGGGCCATCAGTATGCAGGCTGAAGAATACCTCTATTACAAACACCTGAATGGGGATGTGCCATGTAATAACCTTCTCATTGAAATGCTGCATGCAAAGAGAGCATAAATTATACCCATTAGAGCTTCTGCTTTCAAGAAAAAAAATATATTCTGAACTGCTCCAAGCAACACTCATTAAAACATGGGTTTAAGACTTTGCAGAATGGTATAATAATCAAATACTAATAGTAAATAAGTGATGTATCAGGGTATTTGTATAGCAAACTGTGAATCATATGCTACACATCCCCAAAGGAATCTATATAAGACTTTACATTGGAGTGAAGTGAACTTACCAAGTGGATACCATTACCTATGTCAACAAGAAAAAGGACAGAATGATTCTTGTATATTTAACTCTGCTGATTGCCAATATGAAGAAACTTAGGAGAAAAAATGATCCATATTATCAAGCTACGATAGTGGGGAATTTGAGTGCACTAAATTCCTTCACTGTATAGCAGGACTTCTAAACTAGTTATAATAGATGCAAAACTTCATCTATAGCATCTTCTGTCATCCTTCCAAGGACCCAACACTTCTTCTGTGATAAAAGTTGTGGCATCCATTCAACAATCTGTGAGAGAGAGCTGGCATAGGCCACGTGCTAGGTCGTATTGCCACCAAATCCTGAGGCTAGTTTTGACTGTTGGTCTCTTAGGCCTGCAAACCGCTAATATGAAGAGTCTGTTATCCAGTTAGCTTGACATTCTTACTATGTTCTGAGGTTTGTTTGTCACGTGTTCATGTTGTTCTATCAGGCAGTATCCCTCTTCTACTACTGTTGGTGGATAACTATTAAATAGCTAAGATAAATATACCAAAACAAATTAGCCAAATCAATTATATACTTACCTAGGGCAGTGGCTAAAATATGGCTTTGCTATATATTCATGGCCATTTCCAAACAAAGGAAATGGAGATATTTTAGCCAGCTTCTCTGACAAAACAAAACAAAAATATTTTAAGACACCAAATACTGATGTTAAACTAAAATAAACTTTATAAAAAGGCATTTAATGATGCAAGAATAGACAAAGTAATTGTATGAACTGATAATGCCATGCAGCTTATTAAGAAATTATCTTTAAAAATGCCAGTAATTAAGAAACTAAACTTCAACTCAAACATCCAGTATCTAATGAAACTTTTTCTTTTTAAAGTTAGGTAATACAGATCTTTTACGCAAAGAAAGAAGAGTGATACTTCTATGTCTGTGTAGGCCAAAGTCTGCTGCAGAACAAATATTAGAGAGGAACAAACAATTCTCTCTCTGTCCAAATGAAAATATCAGTATTAACATGTAGTGCCACAGTTATAAGTGTTGCCTTATTTCATTACCCTTAAAGGTAACTGTGCAGGTGTGGATCAACATACATTTAAAATAAAGTATTAATCTCTAACATTAATAAAAACATAGTGTTTACATTCTTTAGGTCCTGTGGGGAAAAAACTGTGATAAAATTGCAGAGCAGTGATTTCCTTATTATTTCTTTTAAACTGGTAATTATTTTACCAGTACTTAATTACTGTATGTCGTGAGACACTAAAATCAATAGGGTTATTTCATTTTGACTTTAATTTTTTGAGATTATTGGCTGCACAATCACTTGTAGAAACTGTATAAAATCCTAATCCTTTAATTTTTTTCATGAAGATTGCTAGCTTTTGAATAGTTTATTTATATTGTATATGATAGTTTTCACTGTAGACAATTACAATGCTAATTTATTGTTCTTTGGTTTCATCTTTATATAAGATATAGCCAGAATGAAGAAGCCAAATATATGTGTTTACTGTAGCATGTCTTCAAGTTAGTGGAACATAGTTCAGGGACACACAAGGGTCTTTTCAAATTAAGATCTTTCACTTGATTAAATGTCTGTAAATCTTCATAATCCTAAATGTAGTTTATTTAAATCTATTGTAAATTATGTGAGTTATAGATTTTTCTGTTTCACGTGAACTTGAAAAGGTGCATTTCTCTTACTTTTTTCCAACCATTCATACATTGTATACCAAAGACATCAGTTATTACATCTGCATTAGTACAAAGCACACTATTTTAATCGCCTGTATCAATCAGCTCTAATATTCTGTCCACGCATAGGGTACAAACACAGCAGAGTCCAGAGTCTGGGGCTCCTAGATGCCTGTCTTATATCACAGAACACACACACTGTCATACGGACCAAAAGCAAACCATGCAGAGCTCCCTTAGTCATCTCACACAGCAGACATGCGAGCATTATTTAAATAACAGCGATCTCCCTCAAACTAAATTAGCAAAACGTAAGATGAGGGTGGCAATTGACGGTGGCTGTGAAATACATTTACCCGCATGTACAAGACAAATGTGGTCATTCTTTCCTTTTTGAAAGAAAACCAAAGCATATTTCAAGTATTTGCATCCTGTATTTTCTTTTTTTTTTCCTGTTGAAATGCTACAGTGAATCTCACTGAATATTAAGATAAAAGCTTAAACAAATGTTGCTAACTGTATTCACAGCACCATTATCTATACATAGCACAAAAGAATTAAAATAAGGACATATAAGAAATGAAAAATTTTCCTACAGTTTAATGGAAACAATTTCAAACTAACATATTTGCCCACATCTGTGGTTCCAAGAATCCCACCAGATTTGCCCAAAGCACGTGAACAAAACAAAAATCACCAACCACCCCCCCTCCACATTAATCGTTAACTACTTTGTAACCAGACACTTACTTCTGACTGCCTTATTGATTACAGGACATATTAGTAAAAGCAGACTAAAATTCAAAGGGTTTGGCTTTGGCTGGTTTATTATCATTGTTCTGTGTTTGTAAACAGACAATCTGTAAAGTCTGACTATTTGTATTACAGATGTTCTGCAGCTGCCTTGGATTTAAATCCATGCAACTCTTAGAATGTGCAGTGAGTTACTTGTTGAAGTTGAAGTTCTCTTACTGTATCGGTGAAATACATATTGTCATGTCAGTTCTTGCCAGGAGTTTCTCATTGCCAATGGAATTTATTTTTTTTTTCAGTATTTCAATAAATATTGATATGCCCATGCTGATTACTTTATAATTGTCTTTATAATAACATCATTACACTGAAATGAAGCACCAGTCAAGAATCAGTTACTCAGAAGAGGAAAGTAAAATGCAGGAAAAATAAAAGCACCAAAGAGAATTTGATGCAGAGCAGAAAATACAAATGTGGAGAGTGGCACCTTCAAAAGCTCAGACAGTGATGGTGAAATTGCCCAAACTGAAGCAAAATAAATACACCTAAAAAGATCAGAAAAGCTGAATCTCTAATACAAAAGGAATTTACCAGTTAATACTTTCAAATTAATACCTTTCATCTCATACTGCACACTTAATTTTTGCTTTACATGCTACCCATAAAGAGTTAAGCAGCCAAAGCATCAGAGGGGGAAAATGATAGAACAAAAGAAAATCAGGTAACAGGATCCAGCGGAGCTCAGGATAACCTCTCAGCAATGTAAATACACGGCAGGGCCAGGGGCAAACCCACAGCTTCCAACACAACTGCCAGCACAGGCTGCCAAGGAGGCAGATGTTACTGCTACTAGAGAAAAATATTTTCCTAAAGTTGCCCTCTGGCTCATCTGATTGCCATTTCAAGAACAGGAGGTGAAGTGGTCCAAGAGAGCTTGTCAGCAGTACCCTACTGTTTTGAGACCAAGTCCACCACTTCCTCTGAACTGTCTGGTAGTTGAAAAGGGGCTGTTCTCTGAGGTGCCAAATGTTAATGCTTCGAGGGGAAAAAACAGGGCTATAATTAGTTATTTACAAATCCTGTGCTTGAATGAAACAAAGCTGGTTCAGTGTTGCAGTAAAAGCAGAGTAAAACAAATAAGATTAGGTGGCTTACAAGTGAGGAAGGATTATTTTAACTTTCAGGAATCATAACTGAAAACTATGATTTTGTGTAAGACCCAGGGGAGATTTCAGAGTTGATATATTTTAGATATTTCTCCTTATGAGAGACATATTTTGGGGCAATATATTTAATATATACACTACACATTTAAATTATGAGGGGATTTATTTTTAACTGAGTTTGACACTGGTTCTGGAACAATCTACCGTATGTTTTTATTGGAAACATGGAAAGAGTGAGTTCAATGTAACACAGGTCAAGTCAGTACAATACTTAAGTGATTTTGACAATTTCCTGGAATGCTGAATAACACTTTTTATTAACCCCTAATTTGAAGAGAAACATCACAAAAATTCTGACAATATTTCTAGCTTTGCCAATACAGTTGCCGTTGTTTTCCAGGGAATTTCTGTATAGGTGCATCTCCTGGAATTTGGAAAGGCAGATAAAGAGCACTAAACTAACAGCAAGCCAAGAAAATTACAGATAAACATTTAGGGTCATCAGATCCTAGAGCTATATAACCCTGAGAGGCTTGCATGAGCCTAAATACTTATCTGCCAATCCGGCAATTTCAGTTACATACGTAAGCTTGTAAAGAAAAGATTCATTTTCTAAAGGCAATTTGCCAACAATATGAAAAAACTTCACTAAATGATAGAGGCAAAAGAGGGCCTGACCTTCAGATGGAGCACAGACATGAGCACTCTGGTGTCAGTGGAACTAAGCTGAAGACAGCAACACTAGAAACTGCTTGATAGACACAATCTGGTGCAGCATACATCAGTGGGACAAGACAAAGCTTCCCTTCATCAAACATACTTTCCAAACTTCTGATTTTTGCTCCTCTGCAGAACAAAACCCTCTCCAATTTATTGACGATCTTGAAGTCTGGCATGCAAGCTTGGACTTGCAATACTAGGTGAGTTTTCACCATTGCCCCAAGAAGGCCCTGACCCCTATTTCCTATTCACTGTACCTTCCTTTAGCCCCAGATTAACTATCAGGCTGATGGCAGTTTCTGCTCTGTGGGTCCTGTGCGCACACAAGTGGGTAATTCAGACATAAGGTAAAGCAAGATGGTGGAATGCAGACTCCTGATGCTGTCTGTACTCATGATCTTCTCAGATCCCTGGTGCCCTGCCTCAGTAAGGACTACAGGACTACATTAGTAATAAAACACAGCCTGAAACAAGCAGTGGAAAAAACTAGTATTGGAGTCACAATTTTGTCCATTCACATCTTGTTCTTCCTACACTTCAGGATCAGTAAATTCCCTGTAAAAGGGTGAAATGACTCTCAGTTTGAGATGTGGGATGTTAGGGCTCCTCCAGGAACACCAGTTTTTTATCATGCTGCTGCAATCCTAAACCTTCATGGAGCAAAAGCCTCCCTGTGTGGCATTCACATCAATCACCCTGCAACTGATGCTGCTGAATGCTTGCTGGATGCTACCAATTCAGGCTGTCAGTTGCAATTATGAAATAAAAGAGGGACTCTGCACCAGAGGGAATAAAGTGTGTTTGTGGGAAGGACCCCAAACAAGTCACTGTTTGTGTAACAGAAACTGCTGACGGTCATTCAGTAGCTGCTGGCATGCCTACAGACACATGCATACCCGGCACATGCCACCTACGGGAATTCCTAAAGCACATTCAAACATGCAGTACTTCTGCTCCTATATAAAATGTTTCATAAGGCACTGCTCCCCAGAGGACACTGAGCTTGTCATCTGCGTGGTTCAATTCCTGCTTCGCAGTGGTGTCTTTCCACTTGTGTAAGCAAAAGAGTGTTGGTGCAGAATAACAGAAAAGTGAGGCAAGCCTTTCTAATCAATACTGTGGCCTTTATATCTTGCACTACATCACTGTCCCACTCTTTACAACTTGATTTCAACCTACATGTATCAAAGAAGGGAAGTTCTTCAAAGCGCTCTGCTTCCTATAGCAAAGCAGCACATTACAACTGTATGTTAGAGAAGGTCTGTCGGACTGTCTGTGTTTGAATTCTACAGTAAGAAATATGGAGTATTGTAAATGTCTATTATAATCAGCCCATAAACTACAGAAGAAAGCAAAAGAGTTAACAGAGGAGGAATAGTTCCAAAAGAAAATAAAAAGAAAGCACATGGATATGGAGAAGACACAAGAATATTTATGTTTCATAAATATTTAATCTTGAATCACTTCTAATCTAAAGGAAAAAAAAAAAAATTATATATACTGGATTATTATCATTGCTTTGAAGTATTAACAAGGCCTGAATAAATTATCATTCATGTATTTTAGGGACCTGCTACAGTAAGTTATATTGGGCTTAATTTTCATTTAACAAACATAGTTTTATTTTACAATGTATATAAATTTCAGATAAAAATCATGGCACAGAATAATCTATTGAATATGTATAAACAATTCATTCAACTCATGCTGTGAAAAAGGAAGCTTATTATTGGAATTTGGTTTTATTTAAAATCAAACACCATAGCTGCCTCACAAACTATGTCAAATTGTTTTTTACACTTAGCAAATTCATTTGAAATATTCTACAGCAATATCCTACTCTTTCTAAGAAGATATTCCTGTGAGTCCTGCAACACTTGGGTTTGCAGTTGCAACCTCCCCGCCAAGTCTTTGCGTGCAGAACCTCAGACATGCAAGCTGAGAGAGGCACTGACTCTGGAGAAGGTGGTACTCATGATTGTTGTTTCTTTATTTCAGTCTCTCTCCTCTGCTCGCCTATATTACTGAAAATCCAGTTGGATCCTCCCCACTGCCTCCCAGTGACAGCCCCTTTTCTTCACATGAACTGCTGCCTTTCCACTCCTTTCATACTACTCAGATTCCTTCCAGCTTCCCCAATTCACAATATACATTTCTGCTTTA
Organism: Brachypteracias leptosomus; assembly: GCA_013401335.1. Taxonomy (NCBI): domain Eukaryota; kingdom Metazoa; phylum Chordata; class Aves; order Coraciiformes; family Brachypteraciidae; genus Brachypteracias; species Brachypteracias leptosomus. The sequence continues at coordinate 131,862 of VYZX01032445.1, forward strand.
ATTTTCCTTTTCTTTCTATCACAAACAAAACTCACAAGTCAGCTTTACTCAATTCATCAAGATTTTCAGGAGACTTACCCATATGTCGGGGAGGGGGAAAGGTCAAGGACACAATATCATCTGCATGTTTCAAAGCAGTAAAGTGACCACAAATGTCTAAACAGGAAAGGTTTGGACCTGCTGGACCTGGTCAAACCAGGCTGAAGAAACCCCAGCCAAAAGCAAGACAAGGTCACCAGTCAGTCCGCTTTGTCTTGGCTTACAATGATCACTCTACAGACCTAAGTAATCAACAATTCTTACCAAACATTGTTTTCAGAGGGAAAATAGGAAATATCCCAGAATTTTAGTTCAACAACAGCAAATAAATATTAATAGTGGAATCTAAACAGAGGAGCAGCATCAGGTTAAATTATTTTAAGACAGACATTTTTGCTCCAACAACACCCTTGGCAATATTCAACATAACCAGGAAAACAGCCTTTACTAAAAAAAGAGTAAAGGGACATATTTTTTTTAAAAAAGGTTTTTTCTTTGGGGTTTTGTTGGGGTTTTTTTTTGTGTATCAGACTTTGACACAACTGTATGCCTTGGCCATCCTGTAAGGTAAAAAAGACAACTAAAAAGAAAACCCACTGTACTTTCTGAGGCAACAGAGACACCTTTCCTTACTGCCAGAAAAACTGGCTGGTATCTCACCTGGTGTGCCTGGGTCCTGAGGAAGTCTGGTGGAGCAGCACCAATAGTGTCTCAGTAGTATTTTGTTCAGGATGGAGCAACAACTCCAAGGAGGCAATAGAGGCACTTGCTGCAAGCAAGCGCTGTGCAGCCTGACTGCTCCATATGTGATGGACCAGCACCGCTGGTGCCAGGGGCTGCCAGACTGTGAACAGACAGAGGAGGTAGATTGAGTGAGATTATCTGCTGCTTTAGAACCATGTTCCCCCATTTATACACTTGGAAGCAATCAATAATGCAGAATCATTATCCATTTATTGAGTATGGGAGTTGTGAAGAAAATAGCAGAATTTGTATAACAGATATTTTCACATATTTAGACTATAACTGATTTATTAAAGGATCACTATACTGATGCTTTAAGCTTCACCCTAACTTACCTTTCACCTAATTTGTTAAATTTACATTTTGACACTGTTTGGAGGTTGATTTCATGTGAACAACTACACAGAGAAATAATATACACAAAACAAGAAAAAAAGCTCCAGAAAGGAAGTGATCACTTCAGGGTGATAAAATTGAAGCCAAGGACCCTAGAAAACCCTGTTTTCTTCCTGGTAGTTACTTTGTAGTTGTTCTGTTTTGTTTTAATGCTCTCATGAAAGCCATAAGTAATACAATACAAACTAATGTAGCCAGGAAGAAAATGATAATTTGTTTGTAGTTTAAAGAATTATTTTAGAAAAAAAGTGCATGTACAGACATACTTGACACATTCCAGAAGATAGATGAAAGAGCAAGAAGTCTCACCCCACTTTTTTCTTTTTAAATAAAAAAGAAAAAAAAAAAAAATCTGTTCTATTTCAGTAAGTCTATTAGTCATGCCGTATTTGAGGCTCAGCTCTATAGTACAGCTTGTATGAGAAATGCTTTGTGGAGATCTAGAGCAGACAACCCAGGAATCCCTAATTCTCCTCAGTCAAAAACTCCCCGATTATCCTGGAAAATCCGCAGGATGCACTGCCTCAATCTTCCCACCTGTAACACACAACCAAGGCTGACCTACATCCTGCACTGTTCCGAAAACATGACTATTTGTTACAATACCATTTAAAACCTGTAATAAACATGAGGTATAGTTGATAAGTGCCATCAGGACATGAGGTGTTACTGGTGTATCCACCCCAGAGAGAGACTGGCTGCCTTGAGAGCACCTTGGCTGCTCCGGAGGGCAGCCTTGAGAGGTCGGATTTACTAGGCAGAAGGCAGCTTTTGTGAACATCTCCTGGCATTCACAAACAAAGCCTGGCTTTGGGAATGTTATTTTATTGACAGACTCCTCCTATTCCAAGGTACTAAGGAAGGAAAGAGAAAGACCCAAAGAACGAGGCAATTTCTCCTTGGAGAAAACACAATGAGGACAAATTCCCTCTTTCCATTTCAAAGGATTTTTTTCTTCAAGTTATTTGATATCATTTCAATCAAATGTAAGCAGAGACTTCAACATGTTTCTTCTGAGAGTATTAGCCTTTCTAACAACTCTCTCCATCTCTCTCTCCCTACTGATTTCTCCAAATGCACGATGTGCAGTCATCAGCGTGCTAAGTTAAGTGTTCCTCCCTTAGGTCATTATTTCCACTCTTTAATTGTTCTTTCAACCTTCTGTAGTATTATTGTTATCCAAACTGTGTTTGTGCTGCTTTCCAAACACAGATGAGTAACAGTTCCTGCCCTTAAGAGTGTATATTCTTGAAATAAACCCTTCAAATTCTCCACCCAAGACAAAACACACCAATTACAGCTGTACTGATCTTCAAAGGTTTATCAAACTCTCTGAATTCCTATTTCTGACATGAAGCTAAATACACATCTTTTATTAACGTAAAACTAAGTGTGGCCTTTTCCAAGAAACAGAGATTGCATTACAAAACTGATCTTAAGGATCTGAAGTTCCCCAGAAATAAAAATCTTGACTTTTAGACCTTTGCCATGCATCATCCCATAGGCACCATTTATCTCAGAAACTACAAAAGGATCTCTGTGCCCCAGGCCAGGTTGGCTTACAAGCAGCACTTACATAGCACATGCATGATGGGTCCAACCAACAAGATGTTGCTGATTGAAATGCTCCTTTTACAGGCTGAGCTGTTAAAAGGTAGTTAGCAGACCTGTTGCATAGGTAAGTTAGAATGGAAAAGTTAAAAGACAAGGCTTTATGAGAAGCCATGCAAAACCACAACAGAAATGCAAAGTAATTAACTCCAATTAGAGCAAAGAAAGAGGCTGAAAATGACACAGGGCAGTCAATTCACTTCATCAAACAAAAGTTTATTTCCATAGCCCATTCACATAACATAGTTTATTCGGTTTCTGGTCACTCTAATGCACTGCAAAATGTAAATTCCACAAGCTAATCAATACAAGAGTGCATTTTTCGGCAAGAGCAAAAGAAGAAAGCAAAGCAGCCCAGGTAGAACTGCATTTAAGAGAACAATCACCTCCAAATATAAAGCTTAGCAATTAGTTTAGGAATGGGTCTCATTTTGTATTTGCTGTTGAAGCTCTGAGCACAGAGATGTGTTTGGTGATGTCAACATACTGTACAACATCTCTCTTGAACACACTGATCTTTGATTATTGTATGTAGGTTTGTGGTCACTGATTTTCCTGATTTATATTACTGTGCAATTTCTTCTAAGCTACACTAAAAAAAATGCCTGCTCAAGACACAGAACATTTTCACAGCACCTGATGTGCAGAAAGTTTTACTGCTGAGCTTCCAGAGAGACTTAGCTCACCATGCAGATACTCAGTCTATTGGGTCGCTGAACTGTAATAAAAAACATCATTAGGTGAAACAGTTGATTGAGGTACTTGGCTCATTGAGTCAGTGGTTATAGTTACAAGGAACTCCTTTTGAAGCTAATAGATTTAAAAAAACGAGGTCTTTTGATTTCCAAGACCAGCCTCTCTTTTTAAAGAGGGATACATGACAGTTTCTAGTAATACACATAATAACTTCAGACACTTTCAGGAAGACCACACGCTGCCACTGTCAGAGATGCACCACTACTTAGGTCATTGGCATGTACAACCAGCACTGATATCAATAAATTTATGCCACAAAATTTGCCAGGGCCCTACACTGTACTATGATGACAGAAGTGCTGAGTTTCACTGATTTTTGAGAATTCAACTCCAAATCTACTGCAGCCTTGCAGTAGAGCCAGACAAATCCACTGAAACATACCAGTTACACAACTTCTTTCTGAAAGTGAGACAATATCCTGTATAAAGTTACCAGAAGCTTGTCCTTCTCACTCTTCCTCTAACCTTCATCCTAGTCATTCCCCACCTATCTACACCACAAACCCTCAAGATGAGCTCAGGTCTAACTCAGTTGCCAAACACATTGATCTGATTTTCAAGCTTTCAATGGAGTGTAGCCAGTGCTAGAAAATTTGGTATTAGCCGGCCAATGTGCAAGTCCCAGTGCAGCTGCTGATGAGCTATTTCATCACTACAGGTACATCCCCCAGTAAGTAGTCAATGAAGTCACCAGCCTTTCCCCTCCGCCCTCCTCCTCTGCTCTGAAATATTCCCTCAGGAAACTTCCTGACTGTCCCTTGCCAGCACTGGTTGGGACAGCAAGCAGAGCGTGACTGTGCCCAGCTGCAGCCAGAAGCCATGTCTGCACTACACAGCAAATGTTTTAGAAACATTAAAGCCTGTGAAACCAGAGTGAAAGGTAATGGATTATTTTACAATATTAAAGCAACTGTGTTGACAATGTAGTAAATAAATCCAGCTGCATGAGAAGAAATAGAGTCCTGGAACACAATTTCCAACTTTTCTTGAAGGAAGGAGACTAATCAGGAAATACAGTCCTAAGAAAATTCTGCTTTGGACCTCCTAGTTCAGTTACAGGTAAGAACAAATATCCTTTCTTCTTTGACACCACCAACTATTTCCCGATGAAGTAAGCTGTGGGTGATAGAGTAAACTACAGAACTCCCAAGGAGAGTTCACAGGTGCCTCATGTTCTCATCTTCATCAGAGAGGAATCTCAGTTTCAGAGGGACACTTGACGTTTCAAATACACCCATATGGACTGAATCGACCTGTATCTGGTGGCATATAACTTACTAAAGGCTTAAGCAACAGAACATGGCTCCATTAAACAGTAATTAAAAAAAATATTTTTTTTTCTTCAAAGTAGTGAATTTCAAACATAGAGGACAGCACACTCAACCTCCAGCCCTGGCTGAGTAAGTACATTAAGAGTGAAGCAGAAACATGTAATGTTAAACTATTTCCATGAGTTTTTCTATCATTCTGCGTTAGCAATTAATATTTTTGTCTTCAGAGAGGCTGAAATATAGCATGTCTACAACTGGGAGGTACTGCTCTCCAATGATATCATTGATTGTATCTCTATCTGAAACTCCATCCATTATGCACGAAGCTGCGTGTTTATCACTGGCAGGACAAAGCTCTGACCTGGCTGAGTACCTAGCTACTACCACAACATGCATTTGCAAGAGTTGAATGCTTAACAAAGGAACAGCAAGCAAGAGAAGCACTGCTCTCATATTTCTCTACTGTTACCCGTATGAAACTGTTGCTTCGTTGCCTCTCAGCTTTTCAGGCTCTGCTACTTTCATTCTTCTGTCACTTCCTGCCTTAATTTAATAAGCAGCAAAATTTAATAATCAGCAAAAACTACATAATAATCACAAACCAAAAACCAGTTTCATGAGAATGCATTTACACACCTGCTCCAAATCCAGTGTCATGTTGCTAAATCATAATTAAAATAATTATTGCTAATAGCAGATTATAAGTTACTCCCCCATCAAAGACTACAGCTATTTGCGTAAAATACATTGCTATATTGGTTGTTTCTAAAACAATTCTTTTGCTACTTACAATATGTAAATTCCGTAAGTAATCCAAATTTAAGTGGGGAAACTCACCTAGGATATTTAAACAGCACATTTCTGAAAGGGACTGTGGTTCTACAACTGACCTCATCCTGCTGTATCACCAAGCACAAATGGCTTTCACAGCCCTTTTTTACACAACCATCTCAAAGGAAATAGAATCAGTCAGTGGAAGCAAACTTTTACTATCATAGAATGGTTTCGGTCAGAAGGGACCTTTAAAGAAGGTCTAGGGCCTCAACAAGGAGATGCCAAGTTCCCATGTCATTCAGGCTGCCATCTTAGTCACAGAGGTAATCACTTGATATCAGTCGATGTCAAGCTCTGAAACAGAAACCACCCACACAGCAGTAGACCCTCCTAAGCATTCAGAGACTAGCAAGGCAAAATCTTAGCTCTAGGAACTGCTTCTTGTCACAAAATATGCCATACTCTTGAACTGCCTGTGTGCTATCACAGCAGCAGCTGCTACAGTACTTGAGTTGCCATCAATGTCAACAAGACACACAGAAGCCACCATGACTGAAGAAACCACAGAAAAGGTTTGAGATTTGCTTGCTTGTGTGTTTTTTCTCTCACTTCTAACAAACCTAGCAGCAAAAGCCTCTCCTAGGACTTCCACCCAATGAAACACTTCTCCAATATTGCACAGGTTAGCAGAAAACACCTATTGTTTCCGAAACTGAATACAAACAAGTTTGTGCTTCTGCTACTAAGAAAGTTAAATCTATATTTCCTTTCTGCCTGAGGGAGGAGAGCGTGAGACCCATGTACCAGACAGAGCACAGCCCTACTCCTGAGGATGGAGCACACTGCTGGAATCCCAATTTCAAACATACAAAGTGTGACAGATGAAAAAAATTAGAAGTATATGTTGAATATCACTTTCCTCATCATATTTTTTTTCCAGAGAAATTGCTTCTCACAACCAGTTTCCCAAGATTTTCTTCAAGCTCTCCATCTAGGCTTTCACAAATAAGATAAAAATATTAGGCAAAGCCAAGATCATGCCTTGGCACTATTAAAGTACAGCACTATTACAGGACAGTAACATTACTTTCTAATACCAGCTTGATGCTGCAAAACACCGTTCTGTTGGCCTGAAAAAGATGTAAACCCATATATACAGACCTGTTTTAACATCCCTGGTTGGTAATGCCAACTATAATTGCTTCTTATTAGGAGAGATAACTGGAAAACCCGCTAACCTAACATAATTTCCACTAAAATAAACAAGAATGGTGATAGGATCAGGAGAACTTAACCATGGCAATAACTATTATAGGTGTTATCAGAATAAAAAAAAAAAAAAAAAAAAAAAAAAGGAGGTTTCTAAAAACTGGAAAGCTTTAAAAAAAAAAAAAAAAAAAGACAAAAAGTAGTCTTCTAAGCACTGTGAATGCTTAATAACACAATAGCTGGCAAGTCCATGCACCGGTGTCTTGCACAGGTTACATCTGAGGTTGCTGCAGGTGCAATCTCAGCTCTGTACAGTCAGTTGAAAACTGCCCAGTAGCAGGAATCTGTCATGTAGGTTGGGTCAACATTTCTGCAAAGACTGTGGAGTAATCCATGAAGACCTCTTGAAACTTCAGCACTTGGTATGGTCTTAACTCTGGGAACTTGTGGATTTTCTCATCTGGTTGGGCTTCATGAATGGCAGGAAGGAAGATGGGGGCCATTGAATGGAGGAGGTTTGAGCAACCTCCAGCTCTTTCCCACTTACACTAACAATATCAATGCCATCTAGTGGTCAAGATACTGTAATGTAAAAAAGTGCATAAAGTTATGCAAACACTGTTTGGGATGAAACCTGAGAAATGCAAACTTTTATATTGGATATTTTATGCCTCTCATCATGAAGAACAAACAAGCAATTTATACTGGAAAGGTTGTTGTCTTTTTATTAGAAAACAAGGAGATGAAACATCATCATCAGTATTTAACACGGTTTGTAATACCTTTTGTTCAAGTTTAATACTCAGTGTGGGGTGAGGGGGATTTTGCAGTTTGCTTAGAACGCTTCTTCAAAGCTTGTCCCAAACTGGATATGTTTTTAAATGTGGTAAAAACAAACCCTGTTGAAAGACATTCACTGCTTACCAAAATCTACCCTACTTTCCTTTCTGAAACCAGAAATGGCTGACATACACAACAAAAAATTAACAAAAAAAAAAAAAAAGCCAAGGCAAAAGAGCTTTTGAGTGCATAAAACCTGTTCAACATAATTTTCCCAGAAAATATGATAGCAAATTACAAGGTGTAAGGCAAATTGCAAAAGGTATCCTGAAAAAAAAATCAAGTCAAGACATTTCAGAAAAATGCTGAACCTGTTAATGTATTATAGTACATACCACATTACTCTCTGAAAAGGAATGAAAACTTGCCATTGGCTGCAATACAGGCAGTTTCTCCTCCTCATATTTTCGGTACATTCAGACAGAGATCTTGCAAGCACACAGCTCCAACCTCAGTTTTGGTCCCACTCAGCTCAACTCTTTCTTCAGAAGCCCCTGGTTTCCAGATCTTCCTAACTTGTTCTTGCACACAAAAGATTTTTTTCAGTTTCACAGTAGTTTTAAGTATAGAAACACTACTTTGTACACACAGATGCTTGTGAGCTATCCCAACCAGTTGGCAGTGTTTTGAGTAGTGCATCAAAAGAGCAATGGCACCGTAACAATGTATTACATTAATACGTCATCAAAGCTATGACAGTCTTATGATATATTAGCTTAATACATCATAGCAGTGCCGTATCTTGGACAATGTGCTACTCCAAAACATAGCAACAGCCAGAAAGCTCTCAATATAAGTTTTGTAGTTTTTTCTACTTATTTATTTTATATGAGTTTGCATTATTTTCTTTTTTTTAATTTCTCAGAAATAACACTCAGGACAGAAGACTGTATTTATCTTCTGTTAAATATCAATATTCCTAAGAAGCTATTTCACAGTCCACCACCTAATATGCCCTAATTCACAGTGTGGTTTGTTGTGCCAAGGTCCAGCTAGCAGCGCAGGAGGGGAGTGCTGGTGCGTACCTGCTCTCTGCCCCGAGACCCTGCGCACGGTGCTAGGGGAAGGGGAACTGATCATCTACTCTGCAGTTACAAAGAAATGCTGCACAAAACCAGCTCCTCCTTAAAACAGCCAGCAAAGGCTCTGTAAAATGAAGGGTTTCTTGGAGACGACATTTCCCACAAAGGGTTGCTGGAGAAAAGATAGAATTTATTTTCTAAAAAATCCCTATTTTTAAACCCTCAGCTAACATTCGCAATGACATATCAATAATCCCACCAAAATAGTGAGAAAACAAAATTATCATCCAGAAACAAAAAGAAAGAAAAAAATCAGGGGAAAAAAAATTCCTCACAAATAAAGATAAATAAAAAAGAAAGTGTCTTCCTCAAAAATCTTTCAGAAAAACTAAACCCAAGCAACATTAACAATGGATAATTTCAGACCCATGATTCTCTAGTGCTGTCACTCCTCTAGCACAAGCAAAAGCAGACACTAGAGTTATGGATAGGGAGCTCTTAGGGGCATCAGTAATGATGATGATTGTATCTGAAACTCCCTCTTTCAGATAAGGTCTTACAAGCTTTCAGATATTTTTTATTCTCTTGTTTCTATTTTGAGGAACAAACAAATCCTTTTTTCTCCCTCTCCCCTGATGAACCTTGCAAGGCATCAAGACTGTCACAAAAGGAAGGGTAGTAGAAGGACAAGAGTACTTGTCTCCCAGGCTCAAAGACTGGTGGCAGAAGGGAATTCTGCACAGAGGCTGAATGAGGAAAGGTGCCTGTCACTCCATGGAATAGTGCCCCACACCCTGACAAACAACTGAGCATGCGAATTACATGTTAAAAAGGGAATAAAAATTAATTAATTAATTCATTCATTAAGCTGCTTGGTTGTTCTTTGGGACTATGGAGCTAGGCATACAAAGCTGAAAGTTTAAAAGCTTCATCCAAAAATATTTTTATGGCCACAATGTAAATCTTTCCTCCTATTATTTATTCATAAATTATTCACTAATTTCACTTAAAGCATTTCAAACACAATTATGCAGGTGTTTCAATTATTGCAGAAAACAATAACAACATATACAAAGCCTTCAGCTGCATTCCCTCTCCTCAGCCCCACACTCACTGGGCTCCTCCTTTTCTGGCACCAGAGAAGTGAGCTTAGACACAAGCCCTTTACATGCAAAGAGTCGCCAGTTTCTTAAGGGCACGGCTCTTCCCACACTGGAAGCAAGAACACATTTAATTTCAGAGCACGTGGCTAAAGCTCCCATGAGCACCTCAGGGTTAAGCAAAGCTTCCTTCTCAGGGATGTTCCCCCCATTCACTCAACACTGTGGCATGTCCAATGTAGCACACTTCTCCTGCCAGAGAAGACAGGGTCTATTTCTATGTACCTACTGCTTCCAATAAACTCCAGGCTCTTTTTGTCCTCTTTCCCCATGCTCCTATAGCTCCTGCTGTTGAGAGGTGGGTGTGTTCAGCACACACATCACTGTGGCTCAACAGCTCTCTCTGGTCCTTTCTGCTACCTCTGTGATGTGTGCTGATGGTGCTGGGATCTCTTGCAGCCTCTCTGTGTGTCCTTTCTCCATGCTCACAGTGGAAGTTACACTGGGCCACAAAGCTGCAGTGAAAATGGTGAGCCCAACATTGCTGGTATTTGCAGTCCTCAACTTGTTGACTCCTGGAGTGTCTTCACCTTCAGACAGACTTGTGGAAGTCAGCACCATGTGCTGGCATTGGGGTCCACCTCCATAGGAAAGTTAGCAGACCTGAGACAACGCAAGGGGAGCAAGAATTCCCAAGGAGGGAGGGGGAAAAGCAAGAGGGACAAGGCAGGGAGGACAGAGAAGACAAACAGGAGACAAGGAGATAATGCAGAAGCCTCTGATCAGTGCTTACAGATTCCTCTGTGTTTGAAGTTGTCTGCATCCACAGTTCAGAGCTCATCCCTCAGCTGAGGCTGGCTGAAAACAAAAACATCCAGCCTCTCTAAAAAAAAATAATCTATTTATACAGAAATAAACCAATTCTATGAATGCCAACTTGATTTTTTTGGCCTTATCTCTAAGATTCCCTACACTAATATTTTCCAGTGGTCTAATGAAACCTCTAAGACTTTTCTCCCTAACATATCAACTCTATTTGTGAAGAAAAAACATTTATTGTTTGCATGCAGGATAAAGTATGTCATTACTGAGCTATAGCTAAATTACTTTCTATTAAATTACACTTGTGCAGATTCTAATAATTTACAGGCAAATGTGAGTCTGGATTCAATTTTTATTTTCCTTCATCTGAATACATTTATATTCTTCTACTTCTTTGGTACACAGCATTCTGTATTTTCCCACAGTGCTGAATCCTTCAGAAGCATAAAACATAAGTAGTCATAACATTACTGGAGAGGGGGATAAATGCTACTCATACACATTTGTAAATCACAAGTCTTTGCAGAGAAGGAAAAAACCCACATATTAGCAGAGAAAAAGGTTCATGAGAAAATGTGGCCAAGAAAACAAAAAGAGGTGCTCAATTTTCAAAGGTCAGAAAGGCCCCATAAAAACAACTTTGCCTGGTATAAAATCAACTTCTGTACAGCAGACCTAAAAAAAGCAGTTCTTTGCATATATACAGTCCCTTTCCCCTGTAGGTCCCCAAAATATTTCACCTATGTGAATTCCCACTTTACAGATATGAAGACAAGGGGGAACAAAATCTCTCCAACCTGTGTGACTTTGGGGCAAGTTACAGAGTAATTTTGGGAGTGAAGAACAGAAATGGAAAATAAACTATTTTCATCTCCTACCTTGTCCAGCAGCTTAGTCCTCAGTATTCAACATGAATTACAGGGTTAGATGATCCATAGAACATTGCCCTTTCAGCTGCACCTGAGAGCAGAGCTGGAGTGAAGGCAGGAGGCAACAGTTGAAACATGCACCGTCCACCCACCAGTGGGCAACGGAGTCCTGTCCCCCATACCCCTTTTCCTGGGTCCATCCCCAGCTCAGAAGACGCTTTTCACTTGGTGAGCCACCTTGGCTTAATGACATAGCTAAAGTATCACTCTCTTCAGGGTGACGACTTTCAAAACTTGCTAACCAGCTCCAGGTCCTAATCTTTACATAAATACTCTATCAGAATAAATACTAATGGAAATATCATCAAAACACATCTGTGTGAAGGAAATGTAGTACTAAAAAATTAATGTCTTAGTAGCATCAGGTATTGTGCAAAGATCTAGAGCTTGACATATGTACTGGATAAATTTAAATTATATGAAAATGTATTTTAAATATAAGATACTAATTATAAAATACCAGCACCTAAACCATTGCTGGATTGTCTTTCTGAAGGCTCTCATAGGAAAAGTTATGGAGAAAATAACAATTTCACTTGAAGAATAATTCAAAAAATAATTGTCCACCTTAAAGATTATTATACAGTATACAGAACCCACAAATTTAACAGGTGAACAGAAGGATTTCAATTTAGTTTTTAGAAGAAAAGATGAGCTACAAAGAAAACCTAAATATTAACCCAAGCATAGAAACAAGATCTGCACACTAAGTGTGAGTGCAAAAATAACCTATGGATAAGAGAGATTTTATAGCTCCTGCAGAACCCTCTCACCAGTTTTGGGTTCGTACTTGACACTTTGAGTGCATCCCTCTGGGACATAGCTGTTGCTCTGAGGCAGCACATAAAGCAAATAGAGAATTGCCTGGTTTTTCATCTACAGGACATCAATGAAGATGATAACAGAGAGGAACCCTTAAAAATTGTGTGCCATACCAGAAAATACACAATTCTTACTAGTGACCCTCTGGGACATTTCAGTACATTAAGGAATATTTGTGTGTCTTTGGCATCAACAACAAACACTGAACTAGCTAGAGGACTTTATTGGAGCTATAAAGAACATTTTCCAGAGGGTTTTAGATTTATGCACTGAATTCTCCCCTTTCTTACCGCCCATGGAGCAAGGGAGCACAAAGCTCATCTTACAGTGTATTAGATTCATATGAAAGATGGTATTCTAGGTTCTCTTTAACAGGATACCACCCTGTGTCACAAAATCTGTGGCCAAAACTTATTAAAGTTCTCAACAAACTCTATTTTGTCATTTTTAATTTGAAAGAAAATTCTACACCTTTTCATGAAGTCATCTACATAGTACATGTGACACAAAAACATCAGCTGATGATAAGAATACTTTTACCATATCCTACATCTAAAACATCACCTGATAATGCTAGTCTGAGGATTAGATTAAATAAGGCATCTTACTTGCATGAAAATCTATTCTTAGTGCATTCAAGAGGAACATAGCACACACTTTCCTGAAAAGCTGTATGAAACCACTATCACACTACAGGCAAGACTGGAATTTAATGAAATCCCCATCTTAACTGATGGTCCACCAAAGATAGTGTAAGTCTTTAAAGATGGAAGTGATGATGTTTTGGGGTGTGTTTTATTCGTTTGGGTTTTTTGCAAAGGAGATAATCAGGCTAAAAGAGGCAAAGGGAATGAATCAATCCTGGCATGCTTCAGTGGCAGGGCCAGGGATCAAACTCAGGTTTCAAATCCTTCTGCTGTTCCCCCCATCTGAGCAGGGCTGCACCAAGACCTGGGGTTCAGTGCAGAGAGCAAAATCAGGTAACACGTCTGTCAGCACTGGGAAGAGCTAAGTACTAGGCACAGGATAAAAGAAAAATATACCTCCTGCTGCTGAAAAGGGAAATAAGGACAGCCAGGCACAGACTTCCCAGGTGTAGCCCCCACTCCCACTGGAAGTCCTCAGGACCCACACCTACACAACATCATTGCAAGGTACAGTTGTGGAATCCCCAGAAGGGATCTGTGCCCACCCTTGAGATAGCCCCTCTTCAGTGGGAATGGCTGCTGTACATCAAATAAACATCCCGTTCCTCTGTAGTCTGCAAGCTCAGGGGATAAAGTTAAGCCACAAAAAAGGTTTTGTTGCTCATTAAATATTCACATGCTGAGGGACAAGTCCTCAGACTGAACTGGCCAGTCTTCAGCCTGCAACTCTGACCTGCAACCACAAGCATGGCAGCAGCAACGTGCCACACAAGGCTTCCCCCACTGGTGATCAGAGCTCCCAAACTTGACGCAGAAGAGGGGACAGGGCTTGGGGACAACCTTTAAGCTTTTGGAGGAGCTACTGAGGCTTTCTGTAGAGGTGTTTTCTGTATCGTAAGCCCAGAGGACATCTGTAACTGATGTACCACTGATTCTGCATTTTACCCAGACAATTTTTAAATGTCATCTAACTTGTTCTGCAATCAGCTCAGGGAACTTTAACAGATAGTTATGCCCCAAACTTGGTTAAAAACTGTAGCACAGTTGGAGTCTCACCTATTTGAATGTATTCATGCGATATTGGTCAACTATTTTAGAAGAAAATGGGAAAAAATGAAACTGCTTACTCACATGTAAATCTGAGGTTTCCTTGGGGGAGTGATTCAAGTATTTTTCTGAGATCTGTTGTCTACTAAAGCAGTTATATGCAAGTCACCTGTAAACAAAACCAAAACATAAACAAGGAGAGCCATTCAATTTTACAAATCTCATAATCTGAAGTCCTGTATTCAATAATTAGCCAAAAAGATTCAAGTCCTTGTTACCCTCCATATAATTCAAGGTGTATTTAAATTCCTCTGTTGTTAGCTCTCCCCATTAGGTCCTGTTCAGATCACTACAGGAATTTATTGCAAATTTTGCAAAGCTTTTGACCTGTATCATCTTATTAAACTTTTATGAAAAATCAATGGAGTTCAATCATGTTATGAGCTGTTCTTCACACACATGTCAGTGGCAAATGGAGAAGTCTATTTATCCCAAAGTCTAGAATGAAGATGTTGAACTGGATACAAGTCTCTGATTATATGTCCATGGTGCTGATGAACTTAAAAGATTTAAAAAACAAAGACATGCAATTTTGGAGAAAAATATGAGACTGAGAACTTGGAGTCTTTTTGAAGGAGGGGTAGATTACATAAATACAAATTAAGTAATTGCATCAAAAGGTGACAAAGTAGATACCCTAAGGAGCTATATTTTGATTCAAGGGTAAATAGGCAACTCAATCATACAATTGTATCACTAGCACACTAGGAGAAAGAGAAAAGAAGATGGAAGCATACTTCTCCCTCTTCTTTTTTACTAAGGTAATTTTTGACAGCACAAGCAGGGCAATGAGGTGCTGTTGCTGCCCTTGTCTGGTCTGGTGCACTCAAAGGAAGGTGCTTCCCTGGCACGCACCGTGGTTCTGCTTGGGAGCGGGAGTGCAGGATAGTTCAAGCACCTCAGGAAAGACTTGACAGGAGAGTGAGAGAGACCTCACACATTGAGGGTACAATGAACACACACATTCAGACAACCTGACATCACCTGTGCCTGCCTGGCAAGCTCCATAAACAGTGGCATCTGTAGGGCTACAATAAAAAAAATTATTAAATAAACTGCCTCTGTATAAATTGTCACAGCTTGAATACGGGCTCTGGGCTGTAAGGCTACTGTTGCTGGCTTACTGCTTTTTTACCCATTTTATGAGCAACACAGACAGAACTAGTTAGTTTAATGCTGTATTTCAGTAGCAGACACTGGAGTCAAATCCTGTAGAAACTCTCCTGGAGAAATTTTAATACTTTAAGCTCTAGTATATTGAATAACCAATGCACAGCACATTAAGCTTTAACAGAAAATCTAGTGTCTCTTGTTTATTCTATTTCTTTATTTTTCTTACCTATTGTTTTGTTTTTAATTTCTGTGAGTAAGCAGTATTGGTATCCTGCTGGCTTCCTGCTAGCCACAGGAGAAGGAAGGGGAATTTTTGCAGACATTTAAAAATACACTGAAAGTATGGAAAGGTTAAAAGTTCTGAAAAGAAAAAAAAAACAAAACCTGACAAAATTAACAGAGCAGATGAGAATTCCACAAAGAGGAGGTTGGTAAAACTGAGTCCTTAGTAAAAATCTATGATATTTTAAAACAAAGATGGGAATATAGCTTGTTTTGTTTGTCTTCCTTTTTTTTGTTTGTTTTTTAAAGTAAAATTTTGAATGGTCTCCAGCAAGATGTCCCAAGGTGCATAAAAGTGAGATTACTATTAATACTTTTCAACTAGAGGCATAATGCAATATTCTGCTGCAAAAGGAAGAAAATCTTTTGAAACCAATGACAGTCTTTCTGTTTATCATCTGCCAAATCCACAGGCTATTTGCTTTTATGCCAGCCAATTTTTTTCCAGGAAAAGGCAGTCAAGCTGATATGCTTTTTGTAAGAAAAACAGAGTTTGCTATAAATAAAATACAAAAATTAGTGAAAATTATGAGGAAAACAAATACCATGTTTTAAAATTTTCAGAGACACAAGTATTCCACACCAGCTCTCTCACCTCCTAAACAAAGGAAGGCATTAGGCTCAGATTGATATTAGTTACATTAACTAAAACATCTGAAAAGGCTATTTACATGCATTCTGCATTTAATTAGATCCTGAGACCTTTCATGCTGTGAGCATACCTTAGCAAGGACCCACAGGTTTACCCAGCTAGAGTGGATGAGGGTCAATAGGCCAGCTTCAACCAGCAATAAGTTTGAACTTAAGGAGCTTCATGCACAGCAACGCATTTTTGCTGAATTAAGCTAAAATCTTGTACTATTTAACTTGGCTGCCTTTGCTATAGGAAACTGAAGTCACACTACAATACATTGCTAAAAGGAACTAATAATAATGTTGAGTTCATTTTGTTGCTGCATCCTCTGAAGGGAATGCTGTTTTGCTGTCTTCAGCCTTGATTACTGTGGGGAAAAACCCTAAACGGGATATTCCTTTGGCCTGATAGACAAAACATGTGTGTTGATGTGTCTCACAATATGAACATAGTCATCAAGGAAATTGCTGCTTAACCATTCTGAAGTTAACTTTGGTATTGCAGAGTGTTTTCATAACTTACAAGTACTGAAAAGACAATTGAAGAAAAAAGGTTTAAAACACTGTTTTCTGCAATTTACATCGAGTACATTTATAATGTAAGATGCGAACAATAAATGATGATAAAAATAGAAAATTATAGTCAAACAATACTCAAGATAAAAATACTCTCATCAGCTGTTATTCAACAAAATTGATCAAGACAACAAGGAATGTCTGGAAAGAGACTCTGACCAACCTTTTGTCTTCAAATAACATGGGAAATAAAACTGATTGCATTTAACGATCAGTGTAACATCTATTAAACCCAAATTTCCAAACCTCAGCTCTACTTTATCATTAAATATAATCATCCCTTGGGATAAAAGGAATTCATTTAGTTGTGCATATGAATTATATTTTCTGTAATGACTTTTCCAAAGCTGACTTGTGGCTTGGGGTGGTTTGCTTGGGTTGTTTGCTTCAGATTTCCTTTTTATTAAGGAGGGAGGGAGTTTTGAATGGGGACAAAGTTCAAAACACAGGTGTGAATGTTTGATGCTTAAGTTTGTAGGATGAGTGGCTGACCTCACCTCAGAGTTGGGACGGGAAAAACGAAAGGCTTAAGACAAGTCTCAAATAGTTTTACACTAAGTTACACAAATCACTACATAAAGTTGCCCAGTTTCAGTCTGCAAAGTAGGAACAATGGAATTTTTCTGGCTCATGGTGGTATCGTTAAATTAAAACCCATTAATCCTTGGCAAGTATTTAGATACCATGCTAATATAAACCATATCAATAAGCAAAGATAGCACTAACAAGTTTAATGGAGATATTCACAAACTAGAAATAAGAGATCAAAGGAAGAACTTCTTAATTTTCATTACAGGTGCTTAGATGTTTTTGCCACAGGTTATATTCTTTGATAAAGGGCAAAAGGTCCTGCAGCTGAAGATCATGTCCAATCCTGCTCCTACTGAATACAGTGAAAATATGACTCCTCCTAGTTCTGTCAAATCTGTAGAAAATGTGCAAACTGCTCTTTTTGTTTTCCCCTTGCAATTATGCTGGTTCGATACATTCTGACTTTTTATAATACACTTACTCTGTTTACGCTACATACCAGTTACTTTATGGGAAGGTCTACTGTTATATTTAATAAAATCCCTTCCAACTTCAATCTGGTGCTTTTACATAAACCGGTGCAGCATGTGCTAAAGGCCTAATTTATAATTACAGTAAAGCAACAAAAGAGATGGAGGGAGTAATATGCAGTTCATTGTCAGTCACTGTATCAAATAGCATTCACATTTGCTTGGAAGTAAGGATTAATTAGCCATCTCCTTCCTCAGTGACTACTCTCCTTTAGCTTTTAAGCTATGCATGTAGGTAATTAACAGAAGCTCTTTACTGCCTGTAAGAAATCCCATTAAATTTAGTAAAACTTTAGCTTTAAAGAAAGTTATGACTTAGCCAATGCAGAACTCTGACAGGGCTAACATGGCTCTAATCAGAACAATTTCTCATTGTGGTCCAATTTAAAGGGAAAGAACAAAGCACAGTGAATTGTCAGGTATGTTTGGTTTTCAGTTCCCTTTATTGGATAGGGGAATTAAAAAAAAAAATTAAAAGGCAACTACTTAGGAGCTACACTACTGAAAAACAAAAAAATCCTAACAATCTCTGCCCATGGAGGAACTTCATAAACGTGCCAAGTGAACCACTTTGCTAAGAATGTCCCTTTATATTGCAAACGTGTTTAATTAATCTTATGACAGATGGAAAAATGTAAATGTGTAATATACAAAAAGCTTATTTTTAAATTACTAGACCAGGTTTCAATTGCTGATAACCTCAGGTCAGATATACAATAGGCCAGACCTCTGTGAAGCAGTAAACTTGGCAGTGGTTCTCCACATCCAGGCATACTCTGATCATATTTTGTTTTGCAAAGGTCCTTTAATTAGTAGTATCAGTAACTCTTACTACCTTAACATTATCTTTCTTTAGCTAATGATACCATTTTGCATGTGCTAAGTAAAACAGGAATTAACAAAATTCCAATGGCTTACTCAAATGATAAATAACAAGCCATTTTAAGGAAGAAATCTCCTAGGGAGTGCGGAAAAACCTGCAGCTGAAGGCGAGCGAGTCAGGATGTGTAACTCTGCACAGGCATAAACAGGAAACGGAGCAGCTTGCGTTTGGATTGACACTCTAGCTCCAAATGGCTCATCTACAGAGGGCACAGTGTTTGACCTCTGTCAAACATGAGAACCATAGTTTTGTAGGATTTTTCTGTCCCAATACCTCTCAAGACTCCCTTACATAAAGTAAAAATCTCTACCATTCTGTCTGGTTAAGAAAGATCTTGCAAAGTGATATACTTAAAATTAATGATGTCACCTTTGTTGTAAAACATTTCCTCATGCAACCACTTCCTATAGTTTTGGCAATAAACCCCTGGAATGGAAACATTGGAGATTAATCATTTTGTAATGCAGAATAATACTTGGTTCTTTTATTGTCACATTCCAACATAACATAGGTACTAGCTAGACCATCTAGAAAAGAAGTCTCAAAAGCTACACCCACCAGTGTCACACCCTACTTCTATGTATTTCATATATTTCTGATGCACTGACCTCAAAAGTGTTAAACATTGTTTAAATTCATTGTGCAAAACCTTACCCTGGTGTTTCTAGAACATGTGTCCTGCAACCAAAGTTCACCATAATGTCAGGAGACGATTTCTGTGCAGAGCAGTGTTGTATACCTGCCAGGTTCAAGGATTCAGGGGACAGGAAAAAGACAGAAAAACTTAGGATAATAAGGTGAATCACAGACCTTTCATGACAGAGATGTATCAGACTCCTTACATTATATTCCACAGGTAAAGATGCCTGTAAGGAGCCATTTTATCTCTGAAAATGATGTGGGCATTGCAGAACTCAAAGGCAATTACCAGCCATGGCTTTATTCCTAAAGATGTTTTTCAAGCCAAGGATTTGGTCTTTGTACAACAGACACAGCACTAAGGAAAGGAGTTTTAGCCATGAAAAAAACTCAAACCAAAACAAAACTCAAACAACAACAACAAAAACTAATAGTGAGAAGGAAAAACCTGGGATTTTTCTCTAGTGCTCTGCAATATTTTAGAAAAAGAAAAATTAAAAAAAAGCCCACAAACCAGTTTTTCAAATCAACAGATTAAAGTTAAGTATTTTATCAAAGGTCAGAATGAAATGGAACTGACTTGAAAAAGTTATGCATACTAAATTTAGAACTGGGAACCTCATGTTCAAAGCTTCTGAAAACAGGCATTGGTCTTGTATCCAACATAATGATCATCAGCTAGAACACACCAGGAAAAAATACATTATTTGCCATATCATCTTCACAACTAATAGTGAAACCAGATATTAAAATTTAATATTTTTATCTTATACTCTGGTTGCATACTGTTGTCAGAAAGTAAAATGGCTCTGTGCATTTTATTACAAATACCTCTGTTTTATGAGGTTTTAAAAACACCAAGCAAGACTGAGACAGTGTCAAGTGTTCATTCAAACATTTACAGAGGCAGTTAAAATCACACTTACAAAGTAACAAATCACATTATATTTCTCAATACTATAATAAAAGACTTGCAGTATCCAAACTCTTGTATTCAACATTGTAATTAACAGGCTTAGAGAGTAACAATTACTATCTGTAAACAAGAAAAAAAAACACAAATGTGTATTATGTATTATAAAATTATCATACTTTAAAAATATTAACAGCTTATTAAAGAAACTCCTTAATTCACAATGATAATTTCTCTAATCACTTTGTAAATTAACTAACTTTGAGAATCACAATATTTCACCACAGTATAAATATCCTAGAAAGAATATCACTCCATACAGACCTTCAGACCATGTTCACAGCAGCCCTGTTTCAATCCTGCAGAGCTCTGTTTATTTAAAACCTACAAAGTGTGACATTATTTCTCTCTTGAAAGAAACATGCACATTTTTTCCATTTTGTGAAGCTAGTGCTATCACTAATAAGCAGCTGTATGACATATACTGGGATAAATACAACTGGTATTATAAAGAAATAGTGAGTGTCAATATTATATTCTTGTGGTTAAAAAATGTTCTTCAAGTGCCTTTTTTTACCCATTTTATTATTTGTATCATGGTGATCACTAACAGCTAGGTCTGCAGGGCAGAAACCAAATTTAAAAGTCCTTACCTGAAAAGGCTAACAGTCCAATTCAATCTTCTCTAAGACCTTAAAAATCTGATGTGTGTGGGAAGGAGGCTGGTTAGGTTTCATTTTAAAATGAATTGAAAAAAACAGTTGATCTGTATTTTGCAAACAAACACACCGCAGATGGATAACAGCTTGCATGTGATCTTTCACTCGTATATTTGAAAGAAAATTATTATCTCTCAATTTTTTTAAATCAGTGCAATTAAGTATTTTTTAGTGCTTCAAGCACTCTTGGTCATTCTTTCAAGAATGGTGTACAATTAACCAGAAACCACTCTTGCAAAATACAGCACTGTTTTGGAAAGATTTCCTTGTTCACAGTCTTCCTAAGAATTTCGTTGCAGATTCATGAGAAACAATAGACTGAGCTAAGCTTGTGTCCCAACAATTAATTTATTTTAGCAAGTGGAAGGCAAGGATCTGGACTTTCAGTAGAGTGGACACCAGGAACAAGGGTCAGAGGAAGGAGACGTAAAATGTTCATTTGTCATTTGCATGTCTTAATCACTATAAGACAGCAGTAGATATCCTTTCAGGGAAGAAAGCAAACTACACCATGCAGAACCCCCCCCACCATGCCTGTGCCCCAGTGGCACAGTGCTCCAGCAGCGAGGCAGCCCAGCCTGGCAGCCAGCAGCTTTGTGCCCGGGAAGAGATAGCACAGCACGGTACATGCTCAACACATGTTTGGTGGGGGAGGTACTGGAAGGAGTCTACACTGGGGAAAAAGCAAGGGGAAATTAGATGGGACAATCAATTACAATATTTGAAAGCATGTGATTAGCATATAATGACCAATTTCCTACTTTAAAAAAAAAAAAATTTCAGTGGCATGTATTTAAGGAATATTCAGAATGTTATTTTAACACATAGGCAACAATAGTTTAGAAATCCCTAATACGAACTGAGGATGGAGCTAAGCACCCCAGCAGTGACACAATATAAACTTCAGCACATGAAATACTGGAAGTTGATGTAAACAGCTTTTAATAGCAGCGAACATTTGTTCATTTTGTTTAGACCATCTGGATGTTCCATTGTGTTCAGTTCAACACTGACTGCTGTTGGGTGACAGTTGATATATGCTAAGTACAAGCAAAGTGCCTCGGCCCACTCCAGGGACTCCGAGAAGAACTTTTCAGTGTTTTGTGGAATATGCTGTCAGACCGCAGTGCAGTTGCCTGCATCCTTAATGGCTCTGGGCCAAAGTCCTCTGGCTTTTTTGTTGGTTCTTTTTTTTTGCTGTGTGTGGTTTGTTTGGGGTTTTTTTTCCTAAAATCAAAGCAGGGTTTTGCTTTTACTGTTTGAAAGGTTAGGAAAACTATGCCAAAGTTCTTCCAGGCAGCTTGGAGAGCATCAGCTTTCAGGAACGATTTTCAATATGGAGCGAAGAATAAAGAGCACCACTAATCCTGAGAGATTCCAAATTTCACTCATTTTACACACAATGTGGCTAACAGCCACACATTGGAGTGCAACAAAAGAAAAAAAGTTACTAATAAATACAGTGACATAATTATTCTGAAGATAGGAAATCAACAGTTAGAAACATAGAGATTCTTTTTTTTTCCATGCCTATCCAATAATGTACTGCATTATATGCTGCCTACATTTTGGATAGTTGATGATGCATCCCCTCTACGGACAACCAAAGCTGTCTTTCAAGCACATTGGCCATGTCATGTTCAATCACTGATTGTGACATGCTTTGACTCCTGAAATTAAAGGAACTATGTAAAGAAGAACTTATTATTATTGTTGCTGTTGCTATTCTGCATCTTCAAATAACCACCACTTCGGCTTTATACAATTAATAATTTTGGAAGGCAGAAAAGGCAGAAGTCTGAAAGCAATTAATCTTCAATGCATTCACATACAAAAAAAAGTATTTTCAATTTTAGGGTACAAAACTGAGGTAGTTTTGCTCAGCATTCCCTTTGGATGTTGATCATGTAGCACAAAACTGTTTTTCTACCTCTGGAAGTACTATTTAATAAATCATGTGATACATCTGGAATGCCAGTGAAAATCTTAATATAATTTTTTTTTTTTTAAATCTCAAATAATCAGGAACAAAAGTATTGAATAACATGGAAAAATACGCCCTAGATGCTCGCAACATATGATAGATATTCTCTTCTTTCTCTTTCAGTTTATATTTGTTAGATTATTTCATCTTTTTTGTCAGTGTTTTTTTCCTGCAAAGTCTAGCTCTCACAAGTTTGACTCTTACAAGCTATTGCAGTAACCTATTTATCCACCATAAAGATAGCACAGAAGCAGCAACACTCCAAGGTTTCTCACATTATACCTCAGCTCTGATGGGGGTTTCCATTCCACTTTGTTTAACAGCCTCTCACGAAGGCTATTCCAAAGGGTACTGGGTAATACTGCCTGTTACAGAGAAATCCACATTAAGCTATCCTGTGAGAATTAATCTTGTTCCATCCACTTTGAAGCTACCAAGCAAACATTATGCACACGGCAATTTCAGTCACTGTTTGGAAATAACCTCCTCCTTCCTTTTTCCAGTCTAACCCAAAAGAAATTATAGTCCAGGAATAGAAAAACATTCTTTTAAAAAGATTACAGAGAAAGCCTCCAAATTATATTTGAAGTCTATGGAAAATTGTCCCGCAAATTATATGCACCTGAATGAATGTCATCCTTTTCAAATGTAATGAAAAGAAGCATGGTCTCAGAATGAAGGCAGCAAGTAGTAAATTCATTAATTTAAGGAATGTTTGACATAACTTCAAAAATATCCACATCTTACCTTTATTTTTTGGCCTGATTCTGTGATCAACACATTCTTCATTCAAGCTCAAAGAACATGATCAAATTACAACATTCAAACACAAACCACTATTACTGTAAAGGAGTCAATGCTCCAGCTGGAGTTAATATCAAGCTCATTTATATCACTCACCTAAATCAATGGGACAACTCAAGTTACTCAGCTGGATTTCTGCTGAAAGACAACAATATATCTATATTTCCAATGTGTAGGTAACTTCTAAACCTTCTCTTCTGTTGTAATGTGCTAGCTTCTATAATGCTGCAATCAGAATAGTTAACACAATCTTTTCAATATTATTTCCATTTTGGAGAGTTTTTTGAGAGTATAATGCACAGTCCATTAAGCATTAAGAAATGTATATCAGATTGCCAATCTGAATTTACATTTATGCTAGGATTTCAAATAATTTTATAAACATTAAATAAATGATACAATACTGTTGAACTGCAAGTAGTACATAGTAAGTTTTATGTAATTTCCAGAAAGAGAAAAAGGCACAGAGAAGGCAACTTAGTCAAAGGGCATAAGACGTACAGCTCTGGCTCCATTCAAGAGTATACCTATCCCAAGTGCTGTTAATGCTCAGGCACTATCTTTTTCTAATTATTACTGGAAGTTGCTCGGGTTTTTTAATCCCTTTTTTTTTTATTTTAAAACAATTAAGTCCCAAACTGTCAGTTTAGTAACACTGCAGGTTGAGCTACAAACATATCACACAAGCTTTCAGTTAGCTGATGACTAGGACTCACCTGTCATGTTAATGGAAATTGAAGCTATTTATTTACAAGCCAAATAGTTTGTGATCAGATGTTTCGCATATATCGCTCTGCTGTTCCAAACACATATCCCATCCTTAATTACATTACACCTTTAATTTTCTTAGTTGTTTTAACTCCCTTTTTTTCCCTCCTTACATAGTCTAGACTAGTCAACAGAGCTGCCCATCACAGCAGGCTTCATAATCAGTAGAGTACTCCATCCTTGTACTGTGCAACATAACAAATACAATACATTGCTACTGTCTTAGCATAACTCCAAGGTGGGAAAAAATTATGGACTTATTAATATTGCATCAGAAAGAAATCTATTATATATTAATAAATTATTACATAATTTGTTCCTTCAAAACCAATATTATCAATCATTCTCATGCTATTTTATACCATCATGTCGTTAAGCATAAGAAAAATGCAGATGTTATTAAAATGTCTTATCTAGGAAAATGTGTAAAGTTTCTGCTTTGTTTTTGAAAGTATGCAGTAGGTATCATGAGATTATGAGCATTCACACACAAACCAGCCAAGTATTTAATTTTTTGCATTTGTGTAGTAATGTAATATTTCAAAAGAAATTGAATTTAAATAGATGCAGTAGAAGTTATTCAATAGCTGATAAATGGCTGTACTGTAAAATGTAATGTCACCTAGTTAAAAAAGAAAAGAGAACGAAGATGCTAATTCTGCTGATGAAGATATTGTTTTTCCCCTCTTGTGCCCTATTCATTATGCAAGGCTGAAGAATATGAAGTGTAGTGTGTGATCCGGGCAATCTAATGATCTTCCACACCTGCTCATCTGGTACAATTTTAATTAACACTCCAAGGAGGTTTGTCAAGAGTAATCAAAAACATTGTCGCTTATAAAGCTGTGGCAAGAAATCAATAGTTTTCATCAGAAAAGGTAAGGTCTGGCATAACTGAACCATTTAATTGCTTCATTCCAATAAACAAAAACTGCACATTTTAATGACTTTATTTTGAAGATCAATATCTAACCACATATTGCATTAAACAGCAACATGTGGTGGGATATTCACAGTCATTTCAATCCAGAATGAAGCATTCCTCTCTTTTTATTTCATCTCAAATGGCAATAGGTTGCTGAGCCTATGCAGTGCTATGATTTATATCAAATGAGTGACCTCTAGGGCCATAAGACTAGAACGGGTGACTAGTTCTCAATGGTAAGCTACTGGCACTTGACAAAGTGCCTGAAGCAGAATGAATTTACTTCTCTTTTCCTCAATCATCAACAGGCTCTGCCCTGACCCCCATACTGACTCCTATAACAAGATCTCCTGTCTCTGACTGAAAAATTTACTGTCATGTCTACTTTTCATTGAGCTCAAGTGAGTACTTCTGTCACCTTCAGTGAACTGAGTCTGTAAAAGATTTAACTAAACACCAGTCATAGTTTAAAAACTAAGCAAGAACACCTCATATAAAAAATATCGCTTTTAAGCCCTTCTGTTTCTTAAAAGCCAGGGAGCTATGCCTTTTTATTATGGTTTTGCCTCTTTAAGCGTTTGGCATTAAGCTGTTAAAAGCTACTGCTCCACAAAGAAAAGAATGAAAGAAATGAAAGACTCATGGTATAATGCAGATATCACAACATTGGTAATATCTAGTAGTACTGGAACAGTCCTCCTGGACACAAATGCAGCCGAAGTTTAAATGCCTGTGAACTATGGAAAGAGTCAACAACGTGAAATTTTACATATGAAGAGACATCCACTATAATCACATAGCCATTTGAATTCATTATCTGATTTATATACAACGTACAGCACCATCATGCTCAAAATATGTCTATATACAGTAATGATATTAATTTTTTTTACTATTCAAAGATTTTTAATTTTAAAGCAATACTTGTAAAACATCTTTCACACACTTCCAATGACAACAGTTATCACAGAATATATATCTAGCTACACATAAAAGCATGCATAGTATATCTTATTAATTTTAACTAGTATTTTATTAATATTTTAATTTTATAAAGTAATAAAAACTAATATGCAAGAACTCTATCAACAATAAGGCAATTAAAAGAATGACACTTGATGGTTTATTCCAACATCTCACTAGAGCCTTACACAAAATTTTCACTCCTCTAATTTTCAATTTTTCTACCCTTCCTGCTTCACAGCTTCTGGCTATTGGCTTTTACAATCTGTCCCTAGAGAGTCAGGAGTTATTACCCCTGTCGATGGAAGAGAAAGGGATGTTATTCCCCTGTCACCCTCTCCGGCTCCAGCAGATTCCTAGCTCTGATCTATAGCCTTCATTGGAGAAAAGCGTCTGACATGCTGTTAGTTCTCAGCCCTGTCAGATCCATCTACTCATGCTACTGGCATTACTTACCGGAGTCAGAGTCACAGGAGTCAGACCAAAAATTTGAGAAGAAAACATGATATCCACTTCTATTTGAGTAAATATAAGAAAGAAACATTTACTGCAAAGCATGTAGGTTTTCAGGAGGCACTACGTGCCACAGACACTTTGAATCTGAGCTTAGAAAGAGCGAAAGTACTATCTGAAATGATTCATGTTTACAATAGAAATACTGCATAATCTAGGCAGCATCAGGTAAATCCAAATGATACAGAATGGTTAACAAAATGGACTTAAGCAAATTTAACAATTCCTTCAGTATTGTTTTAAAATACTACTTAACTTTTTAATGCTTCCTTTTAATCAACATTGACATGGCTGCTACATAAAATGGGTATCTTCAATGGTTATGATTTGCTTTACTTGTATGCTGCCTGTCACCCTCGAATACATCAGCATTTTGCATGTATTATTTTACAGAACTGCAACAGTAAATTAACCTTTAATTGTAAGGTATCAATAAAGCAACTGTGTAGATGGCTGCTTTAGTTCATCTTATACTCCATATGCTCAGCAAAATGAACCAATCTCCCCAGCTCACACACACTGAACAAATAGAGTAGGACCTGGCTCTAATCCCTGCTGTCTCCTCTGGTCAGATATCCCTCTCATCAGGCTAGAGCCAAAAACATTGTGCTTAGTGTGACTGTCAAGCAAGGGGTGATGCTTCATCTCAATAAATACAACTTTTGATCACAACCTCAGTATCAGCAATAGAGGCAAAAACTGCTTTAGCAGCACTCAACCCTTCTTTGAGCAGATGGGTGCCATCATGTCCCTCTCCTCACCAAGCTCCTGTTGGCACAGCTTTTCATCTACCTATTTGCTGCCTCCTTGCCTTTTTTTTTTCCCTCCTCTTTTTTCCTTCCATAAGGCTGTGGGAAGAAAAGATTTGCTTCCCCTTCATGATTTTTACAGAGCAAGCTCCCCCTTCCTTATTTCATCATAAGCAAGGAGGTTGAATGGGGAAGGTGTTGCTGTTTCCACCTCCTTTTTCCCCCTGCATGCAACAAGAAGTAGGCGCAAGTGAGCTATTACTAGAGAAGATAAGGGATCAGAGTCAAAGCAGTGACTGTAGACAGTGCAGTATGAGAGCTACTGGACGTTGCCCAGGTGGCAAAGAAAGTCAACAGCATCCTTGCTTGTATCAGAAACTGTAGCCAGTAGGACTATGGAAGTGACAGTCCTGCACTTGGCACTGGTGAGGCT
>VYZX01032447.1:0-21188 GCA_013401335.1 Brachypteracias leptosomus
TAGACAGATACTCTTTCTTTTATGTAATATGACCTTCCCTGTCCAAGGGGCCGAGCACATCCGTGTGCACCCCCTTCTCAAATGCCTCGGCGTGCCGCGGCCCAGCATGTCCATGCTCCGGGTTTCAGAGGTCTTGCGGCCACCATAGACGTTTCGAAAGGCTTGGTACAGAATTCACTCGGGACCATTTGGAAGGCATTTTCCTTGACTGCGACTCTTGTAGTGTCTCCTGCTATCTGCAAGACATCTTTTAACTTTATATAAACATTTTCACATTAGTTTTTCAGCAATATGACATAAGTGTTACAAGCATCTTTTGGACTTTAAATTGTTTTTGCTCTTTTTCATAGTGTTATTCTGAGTATTTTGAATATTACTTTCTTACTATACCTGTAGCACAATACTTATTTTTTGCGTATCAATATTAGTGTAAAAATTACTCTATCACTTTTGTGTACAAAGTATTTCCAAGAATGAGCTCAGATCTTATGGTTTGGTTTTGGTTTGTTGTCCTTTGCACATAGCCTAAAACCTTGAACTCTCAATCTCTAGTTCTTTTGATGGCATGTACCACATAGAGGCGAGGAACCTGACAACACAGGCAATGAACAGGGCAGTACATTATAAGCTACTTGAAACAGGTAGACTTTAGAGTGAATATCATCATCAGAAATCATGTCAAGTTTGTTTTCTTTTCTCCCATTTGCCTATTTTAGGTAGAGATTTGAGGCCTACATATGTCCATGAACACTTTTGAATAGTATTCTATATCATAAGAAATATATATTGCCCAGAGGATAACGAATTATTGTTAATGATTAACAAAGCAATAGGCCATATACAGAAAACATGCTATTAAGTATTTGTGAAAATTCTCAATGTACTTTTGCAGTTTTTTCTCAATTCTGTTCACTGTTCTTTTATGATACCTTCATTTAAATGTTTCCTACAATTTTCTTCCTAACTTCTCATCTTCATAAATCAGCAGCCTACAGACTGTAGATTGTGTGCTTGGTTTTGAGGGATTTTTTGTTGTTTTTCAGAAAATCATCACAAAAATGTTTTCATAAGCTAATGAAGTTCTGATTTATGTGTTACAATGTTGACTTCTTCATATTTCATTAACGAGAACCGCTGTTAACGATTTGAAAAGTCATTATGTCAGCTGTAAACTAATTTTCAAAATTAGTCCCAAATGCATCAAACAGTGGAAATCCCTTTGAAAGGGCTGCCCTGGACTTTGTTTTTTTATATGCCACTAAACACTTTCAAATATGTAGCACCTTGAAAAGTTGTATTGTACCCATGTTGTATTTGACACTTTACTGAAATACCTTTCCACTCAATTCTGACTCATCTGATTATCTTCCCCTCACTCTGCCTACTTCAGTACATGTTGAAGAATTCATCTAGTAATCTTGTTACAGGTTCAAGGGTTAAAATCACAAAATATCAGAGACTTGGGGGTTCAGCTGCAGGGATACACTAACCACTGAATTTAGGGGGTTTATTCATGAATTCTAAACACCAAAACCTGGCTGGAATTTCTCTTGACACCTTTGCCTCATCTCATTGATAGCTTCCTTATTATCAGATCTATACTGTTGACTAAGCATATAAGTTGTTCCTTCTTACCATTCTTATCCAAGGTGTAACTGAGCCAGCTCCAACAGCAGCTATTAGGTCTAATGCTGTTGTCAGAAACTACTCTTGTTCCACAAGAGAAAAAAAAGTAAAAAGTTTTAGTTCATTAGAACTTCTGCATGCTGAGCAGCAGGTTTTCCATCCTCCCAAGAGTGCTAGTGGACAAAGGCTTGACAAGAAGTAGTTTTCATCTGTATTTGAATGGTGTTTCTGTGATTTAAAAAATGGTTCGATTTCCGGACAATGAGGTATGTTCTGGTGCATGAAAAACAAAAAAAATATAAGAAAGATTTTGAGATGTCTTTCAGATGTGGAATACAGACTTTTCTGAACATTTTGTAGGGCATGTCTCACCATTAGCTATGGCCTATGTCCAGAAATTTGTCAGAAGAGTAAAATGAGATTGACCCACAACCAAGCCAAAGCTGCCTCATTGTGAAAGCCACAATTCAGAGTGAAAAAAATTGGCTACTGCTCATTTGTGCATGGTGTCTATGAAAGCACTGCATCAACATTTATTACAGGATATTTTTAATTTCCTTGTAATTCAGGAAAACAAATATCAGCAGGTGCAGAGGAAAACAATAGGACTCTATGACTTTCCTAAGTAGATGGAAGCAGGCATTCACAATTTACTTAACATTAGGAGACTTGTGCTTGGAGTTAGCTTTGGAAAAGGGCATTAAAATATAGGACAACAATCATTTGGTACTATCTACCCAGTTCTTTTTTGGAATAGGAGCAAGGGTAGATGGCCAGTTTCAGTAAGCAGTCTACATGTACTTATGTAACTGCACCAAGTTCCTGTGTTGAGCACATTCCCTTTGTTTTGGATTATATTCTACAGTGGCTGAGAAATTTAAATCCATTTACTGAAGTACAATCCAAATACTTGGATAGTTCTAGGATATCATTCTTGAACATCCAAAAGCAAAATGTAACTGAATAAAGGAGCTGAAGAGAGCCCAATGATCTGCAAATTGCTTCAATACTCAGGTCTGCCCTTCTAGTCTTCTGTTTTATGTCTGTCTTTGATTTGACCTACATTGTAGGGGAGCGCTTTTTTTTTTTTTTTTTTTTTTTCCTATGAGAACACACAGCCTGATACTATCAGTTTGTCTTTTCTTGGTCACAAATCTCTGACATAGAGGACAAGGATAATCTCCGATGTACAGGAATATATCTTACCTGTAGCAATAATGGGCTTGAGAGACAAGAATCAAATCTGTAAACACTTTCCAGTTTCCAAGTAAGACCAGAAACAATCATGACAATGAAACAGACAGATTAAAGTTCTGTTTCTATTTCCAGGAATCTCGAAGTCCGTTTCTGTCTTAAAGAATTTGGGAGAAATAAAAAGATTATTACGACTCTTTGAAAGACTGATAAGGATGACAATATTCCTTGATGTATGAGTCCAGAGAATTGACAGAAAGCTTCCACTAAATGTTAATAACTTGAAACAAACAACTTATATACAAATATCAATAGACAAGAAAGTTACAAAATGTTAGTTTCACTGCCTCTGGGAGGACTTGGAATCCTCATTTTTTGTTACCGTCACTGCTACTAATTTAGAAAAAAATCTTTTCCTCAGTGTCAGCAATTCTGATACAGTGTTCAATCATGTCACTGAGGACCTTAATACTCCCCCATTATAGGAAATAACTTTCAGATAAAATGAGCATTAAAATTACTTTCCAATGCCTGTGTTTAATCAATACACAATTCTGAAGTCTCGCACTTTGTAGTTCTGTCATGCTTGTTACCGCAGCCACATCACCCAAAGGACGTCACCTTCGTATTACAGGCTGAAATGCATTCACTGGGAGACCTCACAAAGCTGTATTTCTTCCCACATTTCCAAGCGGAGAAAAAACCCCGATATGTTAAATCAGTAGAATAACTAGCCGTTGTTTTGGTTATAGCTCTTTAGCATTTTCAGTTAAACATATGTAATCAGAAAATAATATGACATTTCTAGAACGTCACATGGAGATCCAGGTCAGCATATTTGTCTATCTTCACAGTCTCAGGCAGCGGGAACTATACCTTGAACCGTCATTTAACTCACCCTGTTACAATTTCTTTGAGCCCTGAAACGCAGTATTGTTGAAGACAGACTGTTAACTGTTTCGCATTAAAAAGAAGGCAACATGCCATTGAAAAGGAAGGAAGTGACAATTCACTCATTGTTTGGAATCTGGAGCTGTCACTGACCGAAGGAAGGAGCCCTCTTGAAAAGGTGTAAATTCTTGTCTTACTTCTGAAAGGAGCAAGGCGATGAATCACTAGATGTTATCATAAAAGAAAAACACAGGATCAGCACTCATTCATTAGAAGAATTCGGTTTTGGATAATAAAGTGTGCTGATTACCGAGCATACCCTCAAAGGACGGAATTTTCAGCTTTAACTCCCCATCCAGTTCAAATGTCATTAGACCCCAGATTCTGTTTCCCAATCGATTTTAATAAATCGCGATGCAAAAGTAAGTACTTTTATACATTTTGAGACTAAAACCTGATATGTTTCAATTGCAACTATCCTGACTCCTGAATTTAACCAACGAAAGAGACTTCTTTAAGGTTATATTGAATGTACAGGAACATCAGCCTTCAGAGGGGCACGTCAGTGCTCTGTCCCACTGAAATACCTAAGCAGACGTAAAGTAACATCGGCTTTCACGCTGCTAAAGGACAAACGTGTTCCCAAAAGGCATTAGCTAAGATATCGTGGTCGCTGAAGAGACACTGAGAGGGATGATGTGATTTCGGAGGGAAGTAGTTCGGCCGAGCGAGCCAGAGAAGTTGTGTTACTTCCTCGGGTTTAATATCAATTTACCCTGACATCAAATGTTCAAAACACATCGGGTTTTGCCCTGCTCTGGAGAGGACCTTCTAAAGCACAAGATTTCATGCGGAACATGCCGATTTAGCGAATGGTACAATTTTAATTTAAAAGATAAACCGAAAGTTTCTCTCTCCCGAGGTCTCCGCGGCTGCACGCCGTAGAGTTTCTCGGGTCATTTTTCCCTCTATTCTGCTCCTTCCAACTGGAAATGCCGTTAGCTGGTAGGACAGACTCCCCCCTACACACCCGAGAAAAAACCGCGTGCATTGGCAGTAAAATTTGGGAAGAAAAAGCGCTTTTGGGACTGGGAAGAAACACAACGGGCGCGGCGGCGGGGGGAGGGGCGGGACGTACCAATCAGTGCGCGCGGCGCCGCTATAAAAGGAGGCGGCGGCAGACCCACTGCTATTGTTTGTCCTGACTCTGTAAAAGGTGATATGTCTGAAACAGCCCCTGTCGCAGCGCCCGGCGTCGCCGCCGTTCCGGCCAAGGCTGCGGCCGCCAAGAAGCCGAAGAAGGCGGCGGCCGGCTCCAAAGCCCGCAAGCCCGCGGGCCCCAGCGTCACCGAGCTGATCACCAAGGCCGTGTCCGCCTCCAAGGAGCGCAAGGGGCTCTCCCTCGCCGCGCTCAAGAAGGCGCTGGCCGCCGGCGGCTACGATGTAGAGAAGAACAACAGCCGCATCAAGCTGGGGCTCAAGAGCCTTGTCAACAAGGGGACTCTAGTGCAGACCAAGGGCACCGGTGCCTCCGGCTCCTTCCGTCTCAGCAAGAAGCCCGGAGAAGTGAAGGAAAAAGCCCCCAAGAAACGAACCACCGCAACAAAGCCCCAGAAGCCGGCGGTCAAGAAGCCCTCCAGCGCCGCTAAGAAGCCCAAGAAAGCGGTGACGGCGAAGAAGAGCCCCAAGAAGCCGGCGGCCACCGCGGCCAAGAAGGCGGTCAAGAGCCCCAAGAAGGTGACCAAGGCTGCTAAGCCCAAAAAGGCGGCGGCAGCAGCGAAGAGCCCGGCCAAGGCGAAGGCGGTGAAGCCCAAAGCAGCCAAGCCCAAGGCGGCAAAGCCGAAAGCGGCCAAGGCGAAGAAGGTGGCGCCCAAGAAGAAATAAATGGTCCTGAAAAGCTCCCATCTGCCTCGCAGATTAGCCCAACGGCTCTTTTAAGAGCCACCTACACTTTCCCCCAAAGAGATGAAACACCTTATTTTTGCGTTTCCGGTGTGTGTGCGCGCCCGATTTTTTTAACTTTCCCTTTTAGGCACTGCTTTTGTTTAATGAGTATCTGTCTTCTTCCAGCGCAAGCTTCCGCGCTCTTGTTGCCCGCAGGTGCCGGGCAGCACCGCAGCAGCCCTCACCGCGGTACAGCTCGTTCCAACACACCCCCCGAGGGCGTGGGCGCAAATAACTTGGGGTAGCCGCAGGAAATCGGTGTGAGCCCACAGTCCCCGTGGAATCTGGGCATCTCCCGTGGCTCCCCGGCTCTTCGGGGGGTGGGGAAGGAGGGCTGCGTGTGTGCTGCGGCTTCTCTCCGATAAAGCCAGGGGATGGAGAGCCGCGCTTGGAAGCACTCCTGCCCGATCCCCCGGAGCTTTACAGGTTTCGAAAAGCCCGCGCTGCGCGGAGATTGGCCACGACTCTCGGGTATTCCTGGTGTACACTAGTTTTCGGGTTAAAGAGACGCTGCACTACTTTTTTTTTTTTTTTTTTTTTCTCTCGGCGGCGGTGGGNCTTCACTCGGCGGAAGTGGGTTATGAATTTCCTGGGTACGTGCTCGCCTCCCGTCCTCCCTATGGGGTTTTTCACTCCCAGCCCGATTCTCTTCCCTACAAACTCCTCCCTTCCCTGGAAATCGTAGGGCGAGCGGGGTCCGAAAGGCTCGATATTTCGAGCTGCCTTTAGAGCAGTCCTTGCTGCTGCTCGCTGGTCCTCCATTTCGGTGCTCAACCTTGGGGCTGCCGGGCTTGTGTGTTGTTTTTGTTGTTTGTTGGGGGTTTTTTGTGTGTGATTTTTTTTGTTGTTCTTGTGGTATTTTGGTTTTGTTTGTTTTTTCCGGGTGCCGAGGAGTTTTTTTGGACAGCGGAGGCAGCGCTGGACCCAGTAGGAGCCCCTTCCGCAGTGGTCGGAGCCTTCCGCGCATCTACCCCCGCCTGTCCCCTAATCCTGCAGCCGCCTCTTGTTCCTAATAAGTCAGTCATACCCTCCTTCTGTCACCTTCTCTGCACCTAAACGGTGCCCTCCGCTCAACTCAGCACTGTCTAGGCACCAGCAGAGAGAAGGAGTCGAGAAGTGGAGGGAGGGCCAGGAGAGGGGTTGTTCCCTCGCTTCAGTCAGTACTGATACCACCGCTTCCCCAGCAGGCAGGAGAACGGGGAATTTTGTGTAATTACCTGCTCAGCTCTCAACCAAGATGGTTATTCTCAAATCAGTAGCTGTTAACCTCGTATATCTGAAGGGATTACCTGGAAATAGGGTCACTTACAGTTTGGAGGAAAAATGGTGGGATTGGATTTTGCTGTATTCGTGTTTTAGCAAAGACTGTCTACGTCCAAAATCCCTGTGCTAAAAGGGAAAGAAGTATAAAACAGACTCGCTACTTTTAAGATCTGTTCCTGAAATGCTGTTCTTAGTCTTCCTTTCCACTGCCTCTTAGGGTGCATCCAACTTTTCAGTCTTTGCTCACATTTATGAACTTTTCCTCTACTATGACATACAAACCTGCATACACATCCCACTTTTTCCTGAAATTATTGGGCCGTATCCCTTCACACCAACAGCCTGAATTCCTGAGCTCACATGCCTGTGCCCCTGTTTGGGATGGAGATGTGCCTACCAGACTCTCATATTTCTCGCAAGCAAAGGGTGCTGGGAGTCACACCCACTAATTTTTAAAGCATTTCACCCATGCAGGTGCACTGACCTGAGGAGTGTGGATCAACTGTGGTTTTCCAGCCCAACTTCCAGTTGAAGACGAATAGATTTTGACTGTGTACAGTCAAACAGCAGGTTTGCTGCTGTAACAAACTTGATATTCATGCTTAATTTATTCCTTTATGTCTGAGTCCAAAAAGGCCAAACCAAGTTATAGTAACATAAGCAAAACTGTGTCACACATGTCCCTGCTAATTGAAATAACCTCGATGGGACAGACCTGAGATAAGCAGGTCTCTGGAGTGAGTCAGGGTAATGACAGCAGTTCACTCTTGGCCTGTTGCAACTTAACCTTGACACTCATTTGGGGGAGACATCAGGTCATGTCTTTCCCTTTTCCGAGATGTAAGAGAGAAAACTCAAATTATTATAACTGGGTTTTAAGAACATTCAGTTGGAGCAGTTACCCACCTTGGGTAATTGCAGTAGTTGAGATTTAGAAAATAAGTGCATTACTGAACACAGCTGGTGATGGAGAATACTGGCCTATGTAAAATAAAACCAATCTAAAGTACCTCTATAGGCAAAGAGTATAGAGCTGTGGCTTCAGCTGAATAGATGTTATAGCCCTTAACTAGAGAAAGCTGACAAATAATGTAACAGACTGTTCACACTACAAAAAGGAAGTGTATGTGCATGCAGGAACACTGAATAGACTAGCTATACAGGCTCCACTGGATATACCGTTCGGTATAGGGACAAAATTAACATCCAAACAAAAAAAATCCTGTTTGACTTGTAAAGCTGAGCTGGGCAGCGCAGCATAGGTACCTGCTGGAGATTGGTTTTTCCCAGCTGGAAAAGGGAAAGTGCAGTCACAAAGAGTAAGAGTGGCCTGAGGAAAATGCACTTGGAGGGACAAGGGCAATGCCATGTTAATGCCAATTGCACCACTGGTATATCAGTCAGTATCCCTAATTCATCCTTTTTCATCCTTCTTCCCACTCAGCCTGTGAACTGCTAGCCCTGTGGATGCCAGCTCATCTCAGCCCGGGGAGCAGATGTGCACAGCTCCAGACTGATTCTCCCTCAGAAATGGCTTATCTGAAGTTGCTGACCCACTGCCACAGTGTCTGATCACTGTGTCTCCCTCGGGAGATGATGTGATGACTCACATCATCTTCGACAAGCTGTGCTCTAGCTACTTAAGCAGTTTCCTATTCTGCTTATAAGAGAAGTTGCTACCCTAAGAAAAAATCAAGGGATACTACTTGTTGTCATATTTAAACTTTCTAGCTATCCCCTGAGCCAAGGTTCAAGTGTGTGATTTATGATTGCAGTGGAGAGGGAACACATTTCACTTTGCTGTAAGACATTCTTTTTGGATATCTGGACATTAATTTTTTTTCTCAAATCTGTTAAGATGTGTGATGAAACTGAGGAAAGAAGGAGACGGGCATCTTGAAACAGACTTGGGGCATGCTCATAATGAAAAATCAAACCTCAAAACAATTGAGAGGGCCTAATGTTCTTCTTTTTTATCTCCTTGTAATGCTGATGAACTGGTCAGTTTCTGGACCTTGAGCACACTTGTTACAAGGAACGTGTTCCTTGCCCATCATGCCTTTATCTCCAACTCTTTCTTAGCTTGGTGTCCTTTTCTTAGAACCATTGAAGAGAAACTTTCGCATACATTTCCTACCACATTTAGGAGTTCTATAAATATACCAAAATAAGATTCCAACAAGACTTTTGTACTACAAAGATGTAGGACATCTCTGTGGCCATGCAGATTCTATTGAACTTTTTGTATAGGCTATGTCATGTCCTTAGCCTGCGGCACATAAGGTGAAACACAGGGCAAAGTGCTCAGACAAATGCATATTCTGAGATGAAAAGCAGATTTCTTTAATTTTACAGTGCACTTACTGCATGGACATTTCCCCACACTACAGACTCTAAGGAACTTGAATACTGTTGCCTGGGACACAAGCAATATGGGAAGCAGAGCTTTACGATCTCAGGTACAAAACATTTCTTCTTTTGTGAATAGTCCTGGCCTGGGAACTGGATTGGAATCAGGCTGATCAGTGATTCTGTGCAACAATTTGATATGGAGAACAGAGCTGCTGGTGGTCAAAGAGGATGTGGCTTCACAGGATGCAAAAAAAATCCAGAGCATTCATACTTCACTAGAAAGCACAAATATTCACTATGATTTGGAATGCTAAACTGCTCAAAAATTAGGAGGAAGGTAAAAAGAAAAAAAGGGTTCAGAATTGCAAACTATTACAAGGAAGACCAGCTTTCATTTATCTTCCCTTTCATAAAGGTGAACTTTTTATTTGACAGATTTACTTAATCAGTAAATGGTGATATCGAAAGTCTGTGATGTTCCAGCTCTGGAGGTAGCAATGGCAAAATAAAATAATGGCAAAAGAGTCCATGAGTTACATTAAGTTTTCCGTATAGCAACACAGACTCTCATCAGCCTGTGAAGAATTCTGTTGAAGTCAAGTTACTTCCTCACAGAATAATAAATCACTTTGTACTGATGGATACTTTTGTATTTGTTGCATTAAGGATAAGAGTTTCATGTTTGCCCGCCAGAGCCCCAAGGGCTTACACTGAAGCAATTTTGCAAAGTCAACATTTGCCTGTTTCAGAGCCCTGCTAAGGACTTGCACTGAGACAGTTCAAGGGTTAAAAAATAAATAGGTTTTTTTCAAGCAACAGATGCAATAGGTTTGTTGAAAAATACACTAGCTGCAAAAGTAAAATTGAGCTCAAATTAGTAATTCCCAGGTAACATCCAGCAAATTTGGAGACACAAGCCTTTTTAATAGCAGTAATATATAATAGTAACACTAGCAAAAGTTATGCCATATATTGAAGGTGCAGTTCTTACCAAGAAGGTGTCCCTGTCTTGGGTGGAGGAAGAAAAATGCAGCATGTTGACTGTCTATGGTAGACCTTCAGTCTTCCTCCCCTCTCTCCCTGGAGAGGTATTCCCCTCATGCTTTTTATATCTTATTCCTGTCTGTCCCTGCCTCCTAGGTGACATTGAGCATGATTTGGGTGTAGAGTTGAGTAACATAGTCATATATATTTAACGTACTTCATTAGGCTCATTACCATATTTAGGGATGTACGCTTTCATATTAATTTTGCCATTAATTAGGCAAAGATCTTCATTCAGACACTATGGCCTGCAAAATCTGTGTTAAAGGTGTTTGCTTTTGTTGGTTTACCTGAAACAGGACCATCTTATCTTCACAAGACTCCATCCATTAGCCGTTTGGTGTTCCAGCTTAGTGGATCTCCATTCCCAGAGATAGCACAAGAATCTCATGGTCACAAACATTTTAAATTTTCTCCCAAAGCACACTAAACTAGCCTGAATTCCCGTTACACAGCAAGCTGGGCCATTATCCCACAGTCTTATGGGATTACAGAATTTTTAATTGACATTAGTCACCACAAAGACAGATTACCAACAAACCTGGTAATTTCTGTACTTGTATTTCTTTATCTCTTTGTTCTCTATCAGTGGTTTCTGTTACTCCCATGCTTTTTTTGTGTCTCTCTGCCTTTTACTATAGTTTTTCTCACATGAGAGTAAGAGCTTGTTTTGCACAGCTTCAGCATGTCTTTGAAAAACAATGTAAAGGTCTCTCTTAGAGGCTCACTTTTGAAAACCATCAAAGCTGGAGCTTTATTTCAAATTAAGCTATGCCAGTACTAACATAAATAAGTTTTTGCGTTTGTTAAAGAAAATTGAAAGCTAGTCTTTGATAAAAGGTTGAATGATGTTAGTTCAGGTGAATGCTGTTGTTGCACATCCTCATTAGTAGTAAGCACCCTAAGCTGAATAAAGCAGGAAAGGGCCTTTCATGGTATCCTGGGTTGAACAAATGGAGAATTGTAAATATGTACATTTCAAGACTAAGTTTACAGGTTCTCAAAAGGAAGGAGCTGAGTGAGAAGACAGCCAGAGTGCATGGACAGGAAGATGAGGACAACCAGTGTGGAGTCCCCAAAGTTAAAAATGCAATATGAATATCATTAATACAAGACCGGTTCTCTGCTGCTCTGCTCTGTACTGCATGGCAGTACAGATCTGGGCCAGCTTGAGTTCAGGTGCAGAGCCACTTTTCACTTAGACACCTTTGACTTAGCAAGGTTACAAAATAGAGCTTTTCTGCCACAAGTTTCTTTTTTACTACCTAGATCACAATGCACGCAGTGCAGTGCTGGGCTCTGGGGGATACCAGTCACATTTCTCTGTAGGGATTTGAGATCCCTCTTCTCCAGAACATGTTGTCAAGGCACAACGAAGCCAGTGACAACTCCTGGGATCCCCATTCACTCTCCATACTCAATTTTGGATAACTCTCTAAATTTTTATTCTGATTTTCACTTTGCAGATTGTTTTTTGTGATATCTTTGCACTTCCATTTCCATACAAGTTTTGGTCATTGCTCCTGCAAGCTTCCCACTTGGACATCAATGAAACCCCAGTGCTTGGTTTTCCCAAGGACTGTAGGGTTTGCTTTTCAATGATTTCAGGATTGAGCTGCCAGGAGCTGTGGAAAAAATGAAATGTAGAAAAAGAATAACAGGATTATTGTTCTCATCAAGCACTGAAAACAGTAAAAATAAACAAAGCAAACCTTCATTAGCCATAAAAAAGTTTCTGTTGTTTTTTTTCAGTAACCAGTGTATGCCAGCACTAGTTAGCTAAGGCTGTACATGCTGGGTCTGCATACTGCATATTCATCCTCCATTGTATGATGCACATTGCCATTGCCAGTGTTTTGCCACTTCTTTCCCACTTTTCTGTTTTCTCCAGTGTGGATTTATTTTCTTTGTAATAGAACTCTATGCCCATTCATTGGCTGCCTGACTTTGGCCACTTGGTTCTTAACTCCTTAAATATTTTTCTCCTTCTGTCAGAGAGAATACATTACTATCACCAGCATCTCTCTGCTGTCAGGACCAGATCTGGTGAGTTTGTGCACTCCTGAGGCAGGAGATTTCTTTCATTAGAAGGTGTTATATTTCAAACGTATTTCCTCTTCTCCAGTGTCAAAGAAAAGCTGACAAAGATCTCCATGTGACAACTGTCCCAAAACTCCTAACTGCCCGGGCAGGAAAAGCAAACTGCACAAGTGCATTAAAGAATTTTTTTTTTTTTCCCCAGTAAAGGAAGATTAAAGAAAATGTGCTCCTTCCCTCCTCCCTCTGATAAATATGACAAGAGAACTAGTGACAAGTGACATGGAAAAGACTGAGGTACTCAACATTTATTTTTGCTTCAGTTTTCACTGTCAATCACTCTTCTACATCTCTCAAGTCCCTGATCCCTGAACTGCAAGGCAGTGACTGGGACAACAAAGTCCCTCCCATTGTAGATCAGATTTGAGACCATTTGAAGAACATTAACATACACAGGTCTGTGCAGCTTGTTGAGATTCATCACATGGTCCTGAGGGAATTGGCAGATGTGGTTGCTAAGCCATTCTTCATATATTTGAAAAGTTACTGCAGTCAGGTGAAGTTCACAGAGATTGGAGAAAAGGGCATAGCATAGCCATTTTTAGAAAGATTAATAAAGAGGACCCTGGGACCTACATACCGTTCACCCTCAGCTCAATGCCTGGTAAGATCACGGAACAGATCCTCCTGGAAACTATGTTGAAACAAATGGAAGATTAGGAGATTATTAGAGATAGTAAACATGG
Source organism: Brachypteracias leptosomus (assembly GCA_013401335.1). Taxonomy (NCBI): domain Eukaryota; kingdom Metazoa; phylum Chordata; class Aves; order Coraciiformes; family Brachypteraciidae; genus Brachypteracias; species Brachypteracias leptosomus. The sequence continues at coordinate 13,098 of VYZX01032447.1, forward strand.
CTTCACCAAGGGCAAATCATGACTGACTAATCTAGTGGCCTCCTACAATGGAGTGATTGCCTCATTGGATAAGGGAAGAGTAACTTATGTCATCTACCTGTTCCTAGGTAAGCCCCTTTAAATGGTCACCCACAATATTCTTATCTCCAAATTGAAGAAGTGTGGATTTAACACGAGCAAGAGCTAGCAGGGCTCATTGAGAGGTCTTTAAAATAGATTTGAAGGGGGATGGGGACAAAACTGGAGTGTCTAGAGAGGAGCCTGGGAGCAGCATGCCAGTACCTGTAGGACAGCATGGTAGGAAGGTCTTATAGTTGGCTGTCTCAGTGGAGGTAGGGGATGATGATCCATGTGGCAGCAAAGACATAACAGTTGGTAGTCTGATAACTATGGAAGCATCTGAGAATAGTCTGGTGGGAATTAGGGCTTCTCCCTCCAAAAAGGTGGCAGGACCACTAGTCCAGACAAACTGCATCTGTAGCAATGCACGCAGCATGGGCAATAAGCAGGAGGAACTGGAGGTTATCGTCCAGCAAGAAAACTATGGTACAGTTGCCATCATGGAAACTTGATGAGATGACTCATATGACTGGAGTGCTGCAGTTGATGGCTACTAACTTTCCAGAAGGGACAGGTGAGGAAGGCGAGATGGTGGGGTGACCCTCTATGTCAGTGAGGTATATAAATTTCTACAACTTAATGATGTTGATGGTAAGGTTTAGTGTTTATGGGTAAGAATCAAGGGGAGGGTCACTAAGGCAGATACAGCGGTGGGAGTTTGTTACAGACTGTCCAATAGGGATGACAAGACTGATGAAATACTCTATATAAGCAGTGCAGAGAAGTTTCACATTCGCTACCTCTTGTTCTTGTGGGGGATTTCAACTTTCTAGATGTGTGCTGGGAATATAACATAGCAGAGAGGGAAAAGCCCCAGAGGTTCTTGGAGTGTGTGGAAGATCACTTCCTGACACAGCTGGTGAAGGAGCCAACTAGAGAAGGTGCCCTCCTGGACCTGCTGCTTGTTAACAGAGAATGAATTGCAGGAGATGTAAAGGTTGGAGGCTGTCTAGGGCACAGCGATCATGAAAAAATAGAGTTTTCAATTCTGGCAGAAGTAAGGAGGATGGTTAGCAGAACTGCCACCTTGGACTACCAGAGGTCAGACTTGACCTGTTCAGGAGACTGGTATGATCCCTTGGAAGTCTATCCTGAAGGACAAAGGAGTCCATGAAGGCTGGGCTCTCTTCACGAAGGAAATTAAAACACGTCCCAAAAGAGGGGCAGATAGGGAAGAAGGCCAATCTGGATGAATAGAGAGCTTTGGCTGGAATTCAGGAACAAAAGGAGAGTTACGGCCTTTGGAAAGAGGGTAGGCCACTCAGGAATACTACAAAGATGCAGTGAAGGTATGCGAGGAGAAAATTAGAAGGGCCAAAGCCCAACTAGAGCTCAATCTGGCTATTGCCATAAAAGACAATAAAAAATGTTTCTATAAATACATTAACAACAAAAGGAGGACTAGGGAGAATCTTCATCTTCTACTGAATGTGAGGGGAAACATGGTGACTAGGGATGAGGAAAAGGCTGAGGTGCTAAATGCCTTCTTTGCCTCAGTCTTTAATAGCAGAACTAGTTGTTTGCTGGGTAGTCAGCCCCTTGAGCTGAAGGACAGGGAGAGAGAGCAGGAGGATGCCTCCATAATCCAAAAGGAAATGGTTAGTGACCTGCTGCACCACCTAGACACACACAAGTCTATGGGTCCAGATGGGTAACACCCAAGAGTGCTGATGGAGATGGCAGATGTGTCACCAAGCCACTCTTCATGATTTATCAGCAGTCCTGGATAACTGGGGAGGTCTTAACAGACTGGAGATTAGCAAATGTGATGCCCATCTACAAGAAGGGCTGAAAAGAGGATCTCAGCAACTACAGACTTGTCAGTCCGACCTCAGTGCCAGGGAAGGTCATGGAGCAGATCATGAGTGCCATAACACACCATTTATAGGACAACCAGGCGATCAGGCCCAGTCAGCACGGGTTCATGAAGGGCAGGTCCTGCTTAACTAACCTCATCTCCTTTTTTGACAAGGTGATCTGCTTGGTGGATGAGTGAAAGGCTGTGGATGTTGTTTAACTCGACTTCATTAAAGCCTTTGATACTGTTCCCCACAACATTCTCATCAAAAACTGGCTACCCTAGGCCTGGGTGCGTGTACACTCTGCTGGGTTGCACACTGGCTGGATGGCCGGGCCCAAAGAGTGGTGGGGAATGGAGCTAAATTCAGTTGGTGGCTGGTCACAAGTGGTGTTGCTCAAGGCTCAGTGCTGGGGCCACTCCTGTTTAATATCTTTATTAATGATCTTGATGAGGAGATTGAGAATACCCTCAGTAAGTCTGCAGATGACACCAAGTTAGGTGGGAGTGCTGATCTGCTTGAGGGTAGGAAAGCACTTGAGAGAGACCTGGAAAGTTTGTATTGATGGGCTGAGGCCAATCATATGGGCTTCAACAAGGCCGAGTGTTGAATCCTACGCTTGGACCACAACCCCCTGCAATGCTACAGGCCTGGGGAGGAGTGGCTGAAAAGCTGCTCAGCAGAGAGAGACCTGGGGGTGTTGATTGACAGCCAGCTGAACATGAGTCAAGAGTGTGCCCAGTTGGCCAAGAAGGCCAATGGCATCCTGGCCTGTATCAGGAATAGTGTGGCCAGGGAAGTGATTTTACCCCTATACTAGATGCTGATGAGGCCGCATCTCGAGTACTGTGTTTGGTTTTGGAACCCTCACCACAAGAAGAACATTGAAGCACTAAGCATGTTCAAAGGAGGGCAACAAATCTGGTGAAGGGTCTAGAGCACAAATCTTATGAGGAGTGACTGAGGGACCTGGGGTTGTTTAGCCTAAAGAAAAGGAGGCTGAGGGGAGACTTTATTGCTCTCTACAACTACCTGAAAGGAGGTTGTAGAGAGGTGGAGATTGGTCTGTTCAACCAAGCAACAAGTGATAGGACAAGAGAAAATGGCCACAAGTTGCACCAAGGGAAGTTTAAATTGGATATTAGGAATAATTTCTTTACTGAAAGCATTATCAGGTATTGGAACAGGTTTCCCAGGGCAGTGGTGGAGTCCCCATCCCTGGAGGTATTTAAAAGACGTATAGACATAGTGCTTAGGTCTATGGTTTAGTCAAGGACTTGTTACTATTGGGTTGATCATTGGACTCAATGATCTTTAAGATCTTTTCCAATCTAGATAATTCTGTTATTCTGTGATTCTGTAATGGATGGATTTTTAAATGCATAAGAAATTGTCTGGATGGCTGTATCCAAAGAGTTACAGCCAATGGCTCAATATCTAAATGGAAGCCAGTAACAAGCAATGTCCCTCCAAGATCCATACTGGGAACAATACTGTTTAATATCTTCATTAATGGCATAGTGGGACAGTGCACCCTCATCAAGTCTGTGGATGTTACTAAGCCAAGTAGTGCAGATGATTCACTAAAAGGAAGGAATGCCTTCCAAAGGGACCTCAATGGACTTGAGAAGTGGGGCCATGTGAAACCCATGAAGGGCCAGAAAAACAATCAGAGAGCTGGAACATCTTTCCCATCAAGACAGGCTGAAAGAGTTAGGGTTTTTCAGCCAAAAGGCAGCTGTGGTCTTATTGTGGTCTTTCAATGTATGAAGGGAGCTTATAATAAAAGAGGAGAAAGATTTTTCAGATGGGCCTGTAGTGACAAGACAAGGGCCAATGGTTTTAAACTGAAAGCAGATAGATTTGCATTAGGCAAAAGGAAAAAAATTTTTATGATGGAAATGGTGGGACACTGGACTAGGTTGCCCAGAGAAGTTGTGGATGCCCTGTTCCTGGGAATGTTCAGAGTCAGTTTGGATGGGTCTTTCATGCAATCTACTGAAAGATGTCATTACCCACAGCACAGGGGTTAGTCTAGATGACCTTTGAATGTCCATTCCAATGCAAATAATTCCATGAATCTTAACAACTTTCCAGAAGATGTTATACTTCTATCTCAAGTTACAGTTACAATTTACTTTTATCAGATAGACCTAGTAGACCAGATGAAATTTTATGTATAATTTGGAATCACTTTGGAGGGAAAAGGAGAGAGAACTTGCCTCCAACCCTGTTTGACTTTATTAGATGAATTTCTGTTATAAGTTAAAAAACAGTGCTATGAACAAGTATGTATCTACTTATTTAAAAAAAAAAATTCCATTTTCCAAATGGGTTCTAACATTTTGCCAAGGTGAGCATGGAGACAAGAAAACAGACAACAAAAGACAGGGGGATATATTATATGTGGTCACATATTTCTGGGCAGAAGCAGCTCATTATAGAGCAAGGTTATAGTGTGAAGCTCTAACTTAATTTTATCCTATGAAAGAAAAGCAGAAAAACCCCAGATTTATCTCCATAGTCCAATTTCCTCGTGGAACAGGACATTTGCTACTGGTTTGAACCTTTAGGATGTATCCCTCAGAGCCTTGATGTTTGTCTTACCCTATTTGGGCTTCCCTTGGGCCTATACTGAAAAGATTCTGCATGAACAACATGGCAAACTACGTTATTTTCATCTGCCAGTGAGAGGCCACTGGAACAGCGAATTCTCTGCCAGCAGATAATACAGATGTTGATCTGTATCTGTGGCCTATGTGAAGTAGAGATTGATTAATCTTATATTGTATCTTTCTGAAGGGATATAATTAAATAAAGTCACTCAACTTGTAAGGGGGGGGAACAACACAAAAAATGTCCATGGGAGGGCAGCAAACACTCAATACTGGTAATTTTCATGTCGACAGACAGCTATCGAATGACTTCTGTTAAATACTGTTTCTAGTTCTCAACAGTAAAACCATAGAAGATTTTCCGCCCCAAAAGAAAGCAAAACCAGAGTTTAATACCTTCCCCTGAAAGACAACAACACCCTTCTTTTTACATATTTAATTTTTCAATCTCCCTAAAAAATAGCCACGATATTGTCTATGCCACCACAAGAATAGAAAGTACTGTAAAAATTTCCATCCCAAAGAACTGTTTTATCTTAAAAAATTCAAAGTGGAGCATATAAGGGTTAAATTCTTGATTACTTTTCCTGCTAAACTCTCCTGGAGACATTCAGAAAGGGTGGGAACTGGAGATGAGAAAGAAATTCGAGGAGGGGTAGAATATCTCAGAAACACGATTGGACGGATTTTGCTGCAAGATACTCCATTAAAATTAAAAAAAAAAAAGCAACGGGCTTAAAACGCTGAAGCCACACGTGATAATCAATGCGACCAGGTGAAATTACAATACATAACACATGCCTATATTTTAAAATAATAATAATAGTTAAAAAATTAAATGGTACTTTAAGCGACTTATTAACTCAGATATATTTCTATGATTGAGGTTTTACTTCTAAAAGACCACAACATATCTAAGATTTACAAAAACACATATAGCATTATACACACCTCCCCAGTACCTTTGCTATCTGAAAAAAACACCGAACTGTTGTGCGGCGGGAAGGGACTCTCGCACGAAACTGGCATTTTCAAGCTAACGGGGCGCGTGATAGGGGAAGAGGGGAGACGCGGTGGGAGCTAGCCCCGTGCCCCGCCCCTCCTCGCTGCAGTCCCCAACCAGGTCGGCTCCCANCTCCTAAGAAGAGCTGGGACGTAACGTTTTTTAAAAAGGCATCTGAATCATCCACTATCCAGTTCTGAACTAAAATTGACAATTATAGCAAAGATTGGGATTAGGTAAATGATCTAAACATTACTGGCGAATCTCTGTAAACTTGTGCCATTAAACGGATCTCTGTAAATGTGTGCTATTAAAAATAAGTCTTTTGTAAACAAACCGGAATGTTTTCTTCATCTCTTTTTTTTAGCCTTTGTTGATTTAAGTATAATTGTCTGGAACATTATTCAATGCCTCTTACTTCAAATGTTTCATTTAACTGAGTAGATAATCCACTGCAAGGAAAAAAAAGATAAACCAATTTATCACCTAGGGGGAAAAATATGAAAGTTGCTCTGATGTGAACTTTTTCTTTCTGATGTTTCTAAATAAATTTTTTCTTTATTGTAACCTATCTTCAGTTTCTTGTCCATAGCTTTTTTTTTTTTTTTAAGCTATTTCAGGGGTAAATCTAATACAGTTTTTGAGACTAGTTATTGGGGGAGGGCGGGACCATGAACGAAAATTATGTCCCTGGCACACATTTCAAGAAAATGTGTCAAAGTTGTACGGAGGCTTTATTTGTTCTTCCAGATAGAAGAACAATACTTTAGAAGTGCGCTTCAGACAGCAACGTTCTCTGTTTCCTTCATCACTGCAGGGAAAAATAGCAAAAAAACACTTGTCAAGTTTATCTAACACTATTGGTAGTCATTGACCACTCACACATAATGGCAATTAATAAACATTTGCGGACACATCTGGTTTTCTCCCACGATTAATGAGTAAAATAAATAAGTAATAGTAGAATAAATAAGTGAAATAAATTAAATAATAGAGCAATTGGATATTCCTTTTTAAGAACTCCTAAATTTCTACAAATAACTTCATTGTTTAAATATTTTCGAAGTCAATATTTTGCCTGACGGTGCTTAAGATCTTTCATGCCGAATATCCCAAAGGAAAAAAAAAAGGAGAGAGAGAGAGAGAAAAAACAGCTTAAAAGACGCATCTCGATTGTTGCAACTTGTTACGTACTTCTTACAGCCACAAACTTGCATTACAGGATTTCTTAAGCTTCTGTCTTCGGTGTTTTAAGATACTAGCTGACGTTTCCTTTGCGGCTTTGGGCGATAATGTGCTTGTTAGTGCAAGAAGGAGCTTTGTACAGTATTGAAGGAACATTTCTCTTCTTTTGTAATCAGCCCGCCAAAAAAAAGTCTTCTAAGATAATTTGAGGTTCTAAGAACAACTCCTGAATTTGAACCTCCACACGGCTTTTAATCTGACAGGAGCCTGGCGGAAATGGAAAGACGGAGAAGCAAGATCTTTGACTGAACTACTCCCTCCCTCCCCACCCCACTCCCCGATCTTGGAGCGGAGGTCTCAGTGGTAGTGGGGGAAAGCCGGGGGGCACCGGAAAATTCGATTTCCATGGGCCCAGGATGGGATTTCAAAGGCAGCCAATGAGGACGCGTCTACTGTTATCCAATCAGAGAGACGCGGCAGCTCTATAAATACCGGCTCAGCGTAAACCCCTTTCATTCAGTTTCTTTTTCCAGCTGGTGCTTGTGGGTACTTGTCAGCAATGGCGCGCACGAAGCAGACGGCGCGTAAGTCGACTGGCGGGAAGGCGCCCCGCAAGCAGCTGGCCACCAAGGCGGCCCGCAAGAGCGCGCCGGCCACGGGCGGCGTGAAGAAGCCGCACCGGTACCGGCCCGGCACGGTGGCGCTGCGCGAGATCCGGCGCTACCAGAAGTCGACGGAGCTGCTGATCCGCAAGCTGCCCTTCCAGCGCCTGGTGCGCGAGATCGCGCAGGACTTCAAGACCGACCTGCGCTTCCAGAGCTCGGCCGTGATGGCGCTGCAGGAGGCGAGCGAGGCCTACCTGGTGGGGCTCTTCGAGGACACCAACCTCTGCGCCATCCACGCCAAGCGCGTCACCATCATGCCCAAGGACATCCAGCTGGCCCGCCGCATCCGTGGAGAGCGTGCTTAAGCCGATTTACAACCACGCCACGTATTTTTAGAAAGTTTCTTGATCAACACAAAGGCTCTTTTAAGAGCCACTCCATACACAATGAAAAGGGCTGTAACACTGTGCCTGAACAGCCATGCTTTAGGAATAACAATGTTTCTTTAATACAAATACTTGCAGATACTGAGAGGGGGTTAACAGGCACTTTATGAACATGGGTGGAAGAGGAGGAGCAAAATTACATGGGCAGAGGAGAGGCCAATATCAGTTTAAGGACCGTGAGCAGATAACGTCAGGGAAAACAATAAAAAGAGCTGTAACACTTATTTTTAAACACGGACTCTTTAAAAGTAACAGTTTTCTTTATTTTTTTCCTAAACTGTAGCATTTTACTTCAGTGCACTAGCTTTCCCCCCCCCC
>VYZX01032447.1:21206-48948 GCA_013401335.1 Brachypteracias leptosomus
CCCCCCCCAGGTCTTTCTTTAATGCATTTCCTGAGTATAAGTATTCTTTTAAGAACATAAAACACCACAAGGCTCTAAGTTTACTGCTCTGCATTTCATGAAGGTGCTTTGCAAATACTAAAGGGGAGCAATAGGCACTTTATGAACATGGGTGGTAGAGGAGAGACAAAATAGGAGGTGAGGGGGTAGATCAATATATGAGTTCAAGGACAGTGAGCAGAGAACATCAGGCAATATGGAGATGTGAAGGAGCCTTGAAACAGTTTTGAGGAAGAGTGGGGACACAACTCTGGGATAGGCCCAGTCTGAGGAACTTTGTGATTTAAACTCCCAGCTGGCTGGGTCTAGACAAGAGCAAAAATTTCCTGTAGTTCTTTGGAATTGTGTTGCTGTTGAATCTGGCTAAGGCAGACTTTTAAAGGGGGCTGCCACCTTGCTCCAACAATTGTTAATACAGGAAACGTCTCAAAAGATTGATTTTAAGGCCAGGCTCAAAATGCTGAACAACTATGCTGGAGAGACAGAGTATGTGAGGATTCTTTGTCACAACACAGAAACATGTCTAAAAGTAAAAGACCGAGAAACTGTGATTGAGAGTACCGTACAGAGGAACAGCTATTAAGTTTGTCCAGATTTATTACCATTGATAATACTAAACCGTGGGAAAAAGTTAGATAGTTCCTGAGTATTCTTTTTTTTTTTTTTTTTGAGGGGAGTTTTTAAAATAAGAGTTCTATAAAAATCTTGGAGTGGAAATGTGTGTGTTCTTCCAATAGTGGGTGTATGTATATTTGTCTTTAAATTTGGACTTTCCTGGGTAGTGATCACACAATTTTATGCAGTCAGAATATATACTGAGTAGTCAGATTTCTAGGATTCTTCAGAAGATACCAGCAAGATACACACACATATATAGTGTATGCAGCTGTTCCAGATTCGAGGGGATACTCTGTGCAGAAACACACTCAGGGTACAATATTTAGTGAGAAAACAGTGAGATTTTTTGTCCAGTGATAGTCTTGTGAAAGTGATAGTGCAGTGTATTCCCCTTCAGGAGAAGTCTGCCTTATGCCCAGCGGCAAGCATAGTGTATCCCTTTAAGAGCAGCTGCTCGGTAGCAGACTGTGCATAAGTGGCGAGCTATCAAGGTGTGCTGTGTATTCCCCATTAGTAGAATCTTACCAACCCCATTCCTGGCGAAAGACTGCTGAAGAAGAGAGTAAATAGGATGATCTGGATCACTGCAAAGAAAGAAGGAGATGAGGGGTCGTACGGAGCAAGCCAAGGCATCCCTTTTATAACGTGGTACTCTCTCTGTCGCCCCGCCAGCTACCACATCTCGGCCCAGAGTCCGACCTTTATACCCTCAGCAGATTCTGGAAAAGTACTGGCAAAACATCATCTCACCCGTGGCCAGCATGTGAGATGACGTTTGCAGGTGCATGATCTGCTTAACAGTGGCTCCCAGACTCCTACATGTGTTGTTCAAAACAAACTGTCTTTTCAGGGCTAAACCTGGAGTGTAACTCTCTCCCAAGGCCACATTCTCATGGCAAAGTCCAGCTTGTAATTTTCTATCCCTCACACATTCCACCCCATGGTCTGTAGTTGGGCCACAATAGGGTTCTCACATCTGAAGCCAGCTTGTAATTCTTCTATCATGGCCCTACATGGACCATCATTTTCTATCCCTCACACAACAGCTTTCAACCTTCCTTATAAGAACTGACCTTTGCTCTCTATGAGACATGCATACAAGAGTGGCCAGTCTAACAAGAACCTTTCAAGTTAGAAATTAGGCCTCAGATTCGTAATGGAGAGTAGTTGTTGTTTCTTCTGTTGTTCTGGGAAACATCTTTTCATCTTCTCCCTGTCTGCAAAAGCTCACAGTTGGCACCTGGGGTGTAACAGTCCTAAAAGTGATGGGTAGCACTAAAGGGTGCTCATAGAAGACGGAGACATCATCCTTTGTCATTAGAGGCTTCTGGGCACCATTTGCACCATCTTTCTTAGAGATGCTTGTTATAATGTAGACACAGTCTGTCAGAGACAGCACTTAGAAGGATGAGAAAAGACACATGACCTGTGAACACAGACAACACATTAACTACTTAACAGTCACAATGAATAATTTCCTCACTCACTTTTGAGAGCAGATTCTACAATCTGGTGCCAACGAGCCTGGGTGTGCACCAGAAGCAGGTGCTAGTGTCAGTAGTACATTCAGTAATGTTTGGGTTTATCCCATGATCTCACTATTTATTTACAATTGTAACAAGTTTGAGGTTTTAACCATTGTAACCTTTGTTAACCTTGAAGTGGTGCCTAGAGGCAAATTTAAGTCATTTCAGTTAATAATACACTGCCAATGTGGAACAACAATTAGAATCAGGATAGAGCCCACTGAAATTTTAGAGAGCAGCCAGGCATATAATTAATTTAAAAATTATTATCATATAATTTATTTCAAGTTATACTTATAGGCATAGTCTCTGTGCTATTCCAGCAGAAGCACTTCTGCTTTTAACTTTATAAAATTCTCAGTTTACTCTGCAAGCAGTGATGTACAAAGAGATTAAGGGAAGGGAAGGGCATAGGTCAGCGGGAAGGGACCTACAACAATCATGTAGTTCAAATGCAAAGTAGGTTTTTAAATTTGATCTACCATATTGTGGTGCTGGAATCTCAAAAAATAAAGCCAAAGGGTTAAAGCTGAGTGTTATTAAGGTAGAGACAGAAGTGGATGGATACTGAGAATTAAAATTTGTGGTGCAGAAAAAACATACATATGTGTGTATATACACATAGAATATGTACATATATGTGTGTATATACATTCACACCAACATCATTATGTTATGAATATTTCTTTTATCTACAGTGTTTTAGTTCCTGGGTAGTGTTTCCAAAACACACCCTATGAAACTCCTTGCAGGGATCCCCAGGTGCCATACTCAAATACTTGAATTTTCATTTCAAACCTGTTGGCTGGTAACATTTACAGAAGCATATTGCACAGGCCAGACTCCATCATCAAGGGCAGAGGAAAAGATGTTGCAATAACAAAGCAGCAAAACCCAAAGGAACTGGAATGCTTTATTCGTCAATTAATAGCAAAGGTGACTTCCCTGAAATATTAAAACATCTACAGTCTGAGAGGCCTGACAAAAATCAAGCAAGAAATTGAAGTGAACTAAAGGCCACCTGGCTACAAAACTTTACTAAATCAACTATGTTCTAGCAAAATGTTGACCTTATGATCCCTCCATGTGCATTTCTTTACTGACTCCACTTTCTTTTTATCATTAAACATAAAAGGCTTGTCCCCAGTTCTTAAAACCATACCAAGCATATTTCCCACAGGCCTCTCATTGGTTACAGAGCTGTCAAGGCTTGACGGCCACTTCCTTTCACTGAGCTGTTTTGGTCCCAAACAAAAGCCATGAAACTTTTCTCTGTGCTAGTGTGCTCCATTTATTTGGAAAATGGGAAGGGGGACTTTCCAGGAATATCCATCAGTCATCTAATCTCTCCGTTGTCCTCTTCGCCAGCCTTTCCTCAAAGTCTGGAAGCAAAGAAAATTGAGAATATAAATGACAATTAGACTAATAGATGAAATTTCCCATTTTTATCCCTTGCATCAGGCTTATCTCCTCATCACTTTTTTTTTCAATTCATCTCGTACTTAGGTAGTGCTCTCATACCTAATACAGTGTTAGGAATTTTAGAGTATAGCCTGTTAAGAACAATGACAAGAGTGTATTTACATCTTTTTTTTTTCCTTTAATAAAAAGCTGTATGAAGCTTATTTTCCAGTACTAACAAGTTATGCCTTTCACAATGTTTAAAATGAAAAACCTGTACTGCTCCATAAAAAGATTGCAAAATAAAATATTTTACAGGAAGTATCAAGTCTGCAGAGGGGGCAGAGGGAGGGGATTATAATAGGTTTTCTGTCCTTTTTCATTTGATAATCATGTTAAGAGTGAAAACACTAGAAGTTTTTCACTCACCTTATCCAAGCTCTCCTTTATCTGACTCCTGCAGTTACTTTTTCTTTATGTCAATTAGTTATTTCCAAACCCCTCGCTATATCAGCATGTAACAGTCTGCTCAAAATACCAAGCAGTTTTGAGAGGACTTAAGCTTGCTTATAAACATGTTTTCACTGGAATTGTGGCATGATTGCAAAGGCCTCTGGACAACATGCAGAGAAATCGATTCAGCACAGAGCTGAGAAGAGAAACAAACTATATACTAGTAGTATTGTTGCTTGCAAAACAGTTCCCAAAACATGTACTACCTTAAAAGAATTTTTTATAATCATAAACACAAAATGCCTATCAGGATTATTTAGTCTTGTATCCAGGTATTACAAAAGACCGTGCCACAGCTCTTTTTATTTTGCATGTGGTGGCTCTTAAAAGAGCCTTTAGAGTGCAGGGGTAAAGGACTACGGAGGGAGGGAAGCTGCCTCAAGCTCGCTCTCCGCGGATGCGGCGGGCCAGCTGGATGTCCTTGGGCATGATGGTGACGCGCTTGGCGTGGATGGCGCAGAGGTTGGTGTCCTCGAAGAGCCCCACCAGGTAGGCCTCGCTCGCTTCCTGCAGCGCCATCACGGCCGAGCTCTGGAAGCGCAGGTCGGTCTTGAAGTCCTGCGCGATCTCGCGCACCAGGCGCTGGAAGGGCAGCTTGCGGATCAGCAGCTCCGTCGACTTCTGGTAGCGCCGGATCTCGCGCAGCGCCACCGTGCCGGGCCGGTACCGGTGCGGCTTCTTCACGCCGCCCGTGGCCGGCGCGCTCTTGCGGGCCGCCTTGGTGGCCAGCTGCTTGCGGGGCGCCTTCCCGCCAGTCGACTTACGCGCCGTCTGCTTCGTGCGCGCCATCGCTCTGAGAGAAACGAACTATCACTTCCAACTGGTGCCGTAGAGTGACTGGTAATGCTCCCAGGCTGTGGTGGCCTTTATAGCATGTTCTCCTTTCTGATTGGCTGGCAGAATGCGGCGTTATTATTGGATATTTTCGAATTCAAAAAAGCCCGCCTCGGAAGTGCGCCTCTCCTCCCAACGGTGCTCATCCTCCCTCCGTCCTGCACTCGCCATTCTTATATTCAATTTTATCGATTTCTTAAAGCAATTCCTATAGTTTATGTCGAAAGTGAAAACCTTTTGTGAAAATTCTCCAGAAGGGAAATGGGCAGCTGCAAAATATGCCATTCTGAACGTATAGAAGATTCATGCTTATTTTGCTACATTTCAGCGAGGCTTAAGTTTTGAACAATAAGTGTTGTACAGGTTTTCTTCACTAGATACCCTCATAACTGAATATTTATAACTGTTTTGGGGCTGGGGTTGTTTTTGTACTTTTATCTTTTTTTGAGAAGGGGTGGTTCGCCTTTTGGCTGATTTTTTTTTTCTTTGGGGGGTGCAGGGGAGTGTGAATTACTACTCTTTTTATTATCTAGAATAACTTTAATATTGAAATCGTAGAAAGCGTTGCCACAGCCCACATGGTAAATGCTTTTTCTTTGAGACGAACTGCAGGTGAAAATACTTTAATTCAAGAGAGAGTGTTTTCAACAAATTTGAATTTGCTTCACCATAAGAAATATTCCCAGGCTATTCCATTATGAAATACAAACTCCGCGGTCCGTGGACTTTACATTTTCCCCATTGCATCGGAGTTAGTTGTCCTTAGAGCCCGAGTAGAAAAAGGCTTTCAGACAGAACACCGAATCCGGATACGTAGGACAGCTTCATCAGCCTTAAATTGAAAGCAAAATCGTCCTAATCTTTAACGCGCCAGACGCCCAAAGAATAACGGACGAGTCCCTAAAAAATCATTTTCAGAGAACAGACCTGGGATCATGCCGGTATTTCATATTTTGTGAGAGGGGTCAACCAGCTGTGACAGCTCCCACCCTGCGCCTCTATGTTTCCACGAGTATCAACACAGGGATTAACGTACACACAAATACGTACCTACTTCTGCTACTGTTTATTTCACTACTGCTTAGGAGTGAAAAAACCCTAATGGGATGATCACGGGCCAATGCGAACTCGCCTCTGCCCTGCGCCAGCTCACCAGCTTGAAATAGGAGCATAAGGTTAGGGTGTTTTACTGTTCAGAGAATAAATTTAAAAGTCCTAGATTTATTAAGATTCCCAAGTACTGCACCACCTAAAATGATAGCTTTGTATGTTTCCTAATAGGTTTCTCTAGAACGGTCTTTTAAGTGTTTACAATACATCTATAAGCAATTATTGTGTTAAACTTCCTCTTAAAAGCAATTTATATGGTAGCTTACTAACGATAGGCGCAATTAACATAACTAAAGGCCGAAAACATTACTTTTTCTTTTGCCAGCTTGTAAGCAATACAGCTCTTTTTCAGCTTAAGTGTGCGGCTCTTAAAAGAGCCTTTGGATTGAGATGGTTCGGGAGCGAAAGGGCTTTAACCGCCGAAGCCGTAGAGAGTGCGTCCCTGGCGCTTGAGCGCGTAGACCACATCCATGGCCGTGACCGTCTTCCTCTTGGCGTGCTCCGTGTAGGTGACGGCGTCGCGGATGACGTTCTCCAGGAAGACCTTCAGCACGCCGCGCGTCTCCTCGTAGATGAGCCCCGAGATGCGCTTGACGCCGCCGCGCCGAGCCAAGCGGCGGATGGCCGGCTTGGTGATGCCCTGGATGTTGTCGCGTAGCACCTTGCGGTGACGCTTGGCGCCACCCTTGCCGAGCCCCTTGCCGCCTTTGCCTCTACCAGACATGCTACTACTCAAGCGTTGGATTCAAGCTGTGAGCTGAAGCCGCCCGCGCGGCGGCTTTTATGCGGTGGGAGCCGACCTGGTTGGGGACTGCAGCGAGGAGGGGCGAGGTTCCCGCCAGTTTTTTCTGTTCAGTCACAGATCATGATGGATGATCGTTTGCTGTTACCTGTTAAGCACTGCTATGAAGTCCGCAAAGTGAGCAAAAAATTACACCACTCCCCCCACCCCAGATAATCCAAATGATGTGCATGTTCCTAACAAATGGAAAGCCTCCCTTGGATTTGTACAGACCCATTTCCTACGTATATGTGCACTTTATTTTCTTGCAATGACTGACATTTGTTTGAATTACTTTAAATTCGAATTATTTTAGACTGTTGTTCCTTAATCGTTTTGTTTTATTTGTATCCAAAGTTCTATACATTTTTTTTGATGTTTTAATGTTTTTAAAATTTGTTACCACGTTTAGTAAATTTTCCACAATATCTATACAGTAAGGTTTTCTAATATACTGGTTTTGTATTTCCACCCTCCCATTTCTTAAATGAGGAGTTCGACAATCTTCTGAGTTTTACAGGAGCAATTTTGAGTCTGCAGGCACACATGAACCAGGAAGCAGAATGGATTTTTTAATATGATTAATTTTATTTTATAATTTGAAAATATATCATATTGCATAATTATTAGTTTTACTAATTTTACTCCTTTTGAGTTTTGCTGTGGTGATTTTTTCCTTATTTTTTACAAAATGTCATTTAGTTTAACTATAGATTTAAGTTTCTGATGTTTTAATTAGTAAGAAAGTTACCTTTCTTTTGTAATGCAGATCAAGCTTTTCTATCTTTATCTGTTTTGTGGAACTAACCCTATATGGGAAATAGACGAGAGTCTGAACTATTATTTACAAAAGTAAGGAACAATCCTTGTCTAAGAATGTTACAGATGTCACAGTATGAGAACATCCTGAGCTGGATTAACTACTAAACTAATACATAAAGGATGGGTTTGTTTTTTTCTGAAAAGTAAATGACTTATAATTAGATTTCTTCCTGTCCTTTTATGTAAGAAATGCAAGCATGATTTCTACACACTCTCTTAAACTGTGCTAGAGTAGAACATATAATATGTAGTTTATCGCTACTGTGCTACTAAATGGGGAAGGAGTAGCTTCTCTCAGTTTGTTTAATAATCATGAATTACATGAAACCAAAGGAGTGTTTTGCTCTCTGTGGGCATATTAAAAGCTGCGTACATTTAGTCCATATCCAGGGCTAAACTATAGCAGTTGCTCTAGCCTCTGATGATCTCTTCCCAGCAGAGGAGGGGAACCAGGAAAAGGAAAGGAGACCTGTGGGTTGAAATGAAAACAGATTTAATGAAACAACCAAAGTAATACCAACGACAGTATAAAGTATATAAAGCTGTGCTCAGCCCAGTGAATGTATAGTGGTCACAATAAATAGGAACACAGTCTTCAGGAGCAGAATGGTAAGAGAGTTCACCCAGCAATGAAATAAGAGGAGGAGCAGGATCAAAAAGAGCCAGAACAGGAGGCCCTTATCCTCAGCAAACTTCTCCCTTTATACTGGGGAGTGACATTTATGGGATGGGTTACATCTGTAGCCTGCTCAGGTCAGCTGCCCTGGCTGACTCAAAGCTGTAAAGGTCTTCATACCATGGCTGGCCTGTGATCCTGTCCCAGTGAAACTACAACAAAAGCTTAAAAGAAGAGCTCGTTATACTGACATCTCAAATGTTGTTGTTAAAATCATTCCTAGATGTTTTCACAGTCAATATCAATTGTATGCCTTTTTGCATGTTGGGGTGTTGTTTATTTGTTTCAGGGGTTTTTTGAGAAGAAAAAAACAAATCTGATTTAGATGAAAATTTTATTCTCCCTAGTTAATCTGCATCACTTCAGAAAATGAGGATACTAAGAAACATGGAAATGAGCTTTGCTTTTCCGCTCTACCAATATGAAGCAACCCTCACTGAACTCTTTTAATCAGTTACTACTGTTCACCTAGCAGATGCACTCACAGCTTTTACCCAGGCTGCAGCAGCTGTGCCTCCTGGTGCAGAGATGCAGAGGAATGCACAGGTATAATGGGGAGTCTCCTCAGCTTTAGACCTAAGTATATCTCATTTCTCTTCCTAGGAGGAGTGAACAGATGAGCTAAATATGACACTGGGGACTAAAAAAGATGTTATGCTTGCTACAGTTCTTATTTACATTGAACTGACAAGCCACAAAACAGTGAAAAACTCAAGGCATTTCTGTTGTAACAAGTCTAAAGGAGGATTCCAGAATAGTTTTGAGGTTTTTTAATTATGATTTTCTTTTTTTCACTTATTAGTGCCTCACAAGCTTCAGAAAAACTGACTTCAATATCCCTCTCTTTCTCCTCCCCAAACCCTGCACATAGTTACTAGTGACAGTGCCCAAGCAAAAACACTTACAATTTTGTTCATTTAGCATATATGTGGACTAAGGACAGATTCTCAAAAAGATGAAATCACAATAAATTTAATTCTGCAAGACAGAGGTAAATTACTAACCCTCTAGTGTACTGAGAACTCTTGCTATCTGTCTCTGTGATTTTTACACCCAGCTTTTCGGTTCCATTTGTAAGTTTTCATCTGCCTTGCTTATATTCTGGGTTTGCATCCTCTAGGTAATTAATGTGGTATTTTTTCACATGTGTTTCGAATCTAGCACAGTAAGATAGGGCTCCTGTAGGGTATTGTGTCTGCATCAATAATCTCAGGGTAAGTAATTAGAATATGCAGTTATTAATTTAATTCTGGCTTTAAAATATCATTCATGAAATGCTAATAGAACTTCAGGCTTCAAGTTTTAGATCAATATTAGGCAATAAAAATACTGTCAGACATGGTATTGTAAGAATATATATATATAAAAATAAACTTCTGGAAATGTATTCATATTTTTCAAATTAATAGTTTTGAATTTTGTATGAATATTGAACCGATTTTCATATTCCTTGTGCTTTCTACTCACTGGCAGATGGTGCTTCATTCAGTGTTCAAAACATTCTCTGTCCTCTTTCAAAGGAAAATTGGAATTGCAATCTGTCTTTTGTGAATGAGACAGGTTGTATAGACCACTGGTTTGCACTGTTATCAAGTGCCTGTGATCTGCCATGCTGAAAATATAGTAGAACTCATCTGGACTATCTGGGGGAAAGAAACAAATTGTTCCCTTGTACTGAAAACCTGGGCATTTTTGACAGGCCAGCACACCCTCACAGTGGAGGACAGCTCAGAGAAGGGCAAAAAGACAATGAGCTTGGGGAATAATGCACTGTAAAGAAAGCTGCATTTATCTCAACAACAAGGAAACTGGAGGGGTTACCATGGTTTTAGATATGACAGCTGCATCAGTGAATCAGCAGGTTCCCTCAGACAACTAACAAAGAATAATATCTTCCAGAGCAAGCCAGACCAGCATGAGGGGTGGGAAAGGGGGGCGGTGTATATGTTGCTCAGCTCAATATAAATTATAAAAACTAGACAACAAATAAAACAAAATCTGACAAGAGAAATGGGCTTCAAACAGCATATTCCTTCCCAGCAAGTGGGGAGGCCCAGCATAGTGACAATGAGTATATTAAGGCCAGTAATGAGATTCATGTTTGCACTATGATTCCACTGTATATTGCAAATTTTATGTGCTTGTGATATAATTTCAGTACCTTGCTTTATCACTCTGCTAAAACAAAATCACATATAATACCAGATACGCTTAATAAGGAAATTTGGTATTAAATGTTAAACTCTCCTCGTGTAATATCTAAAAGAACCTGCTGGGAGAGTATTCAACTCTGACAGCACAGAGATGTGGTCAGTTGGTACCTGTCTCTGCATGTGGGTAAGACTGCACAAGATCTGACCTCTTTGACACACTTCAGGTTTCTAAATCTACCCCAGTGGTCCTCATTTTCTACATCCCCATGCTCATGTATCCCTTCCTTAGTTCAGCATGTAAACCATTGTACAAAGCTGTGCTTACTGAGATCAAACAGCCCACATGAAATTTTGTAAGAAATATTTTAAGGACAGAAAGCTTGTGTCTAAAGACTGAGGCCCAAGTCAATATTTACATTTGTAGATTTGCCATTTGAAAGGAATCTTCTGACACTAGCATAATTGCAGAAGTGATTTATGTTGCTTAAGCAAAACTAGCAAACAATATCAGCTAATGTTTAAATGTTACAGCTATTAGCTTCCCAGTGTGTTGATCACACCTATCAATTTGATTGGTGTGACAAGAGATCTGCTGGGAATGTAGTAATGAATTTAGTCTAATGGTTAGCACTTTGATAATTAATTTAATCTATTCCTTCCCCCTTCCCCTCCTCCTGAGACAATCAGAGGTGGATATTCCCAATCTCACCTTTTTCTTTCAAGGCTCGTCTTAGTCACAGATCCAAAATGTTGGGCTATAGCCCTGGTTTGGACTATTTCCTACCTACTTCTTGCTGCCAAGTCCGGAAACTACACCGGGAGTGATAAATCAAGAAAAGATCTCTGTCATGGCCCAACAGTCTGTGCTGACCTTTAAGGGTACAGTTTGTGGTGCATAGAGTATGACTTCTTACAGATCAAAAAATGATTCACACAGCGTCAAAATCTTCCAGAAATCATTTCACTTCCCCTGCACTATGCTAGCTGTGAGCATGGGCAAGTGCACCTTGTCTGAGTCACTGCTGTGTTGCTCTGCAAACCAGCAGGAGCTGGATGCCATTTCCTCATGGAAAACGACATCACAGGATTAGTCTCCAACAGTGGATCACAGGAAGGGACACTGCACACACACTTCTGGAGGAATGTTGTACTTGGCAGGCACCAACACCCAAGCACTCACATGGCCCTGCCATCATTCATACCTCCTCCTCACCGGGCCAGATGTTCCAGGGTTCCTTTCAAAGCAATGCTGCTTGTGCTAGAAATGGAAAAATAGGATGTTTCTCTCACACAACAACATACCAGCTGTCAGGATTGCTCTTCATACCCAGCCTAGAGTGACTCTGGAGTAGTGAGTGTGGTATGTCTCACACCATCTTGGAAGGAGAAGATTTGTGTGGACCTCGCCCCCACCACACTCTGAACAAGCTGCAGTCTTGCAGGCTCACTGAATAGCAAGTATAGCTAACTAGGTCTATGAATAATGGCTGAAGGAACTCCTGGATCGAGTTTGGGGTATTGGCAAGATAGTAATATACTCAGTTGCTCATGTGAAGCTATTGTAGGACAAGGGAAAGAAGGCACATGCTCAATAACCTGCAATCTGGGGCAGGGACACTCTTTTGCTGATATTGTTTTCCTCCCTGGGTCCTGGGCTTCTCCCAGGAAGATGTCAAAGGACCTCTCCAACAAGTGCTCCAGGTGGTTTCCCAGGACCAAGGTGGCTCTTGGAGATGAGAGCTCACCATTCCAATCTTCTTCTGCATTCAGGTAAGGGACAGCAAAACAGGTATTCAGCAACCACAGCTGATACTTGACTGCTTCTCTTAAATCCTTATTTTGCTTTCTAAACTGACATTTGGAGCAGCACAGGCCTCCTGATACCTTGTCCATTGATTAAGCTAGAAAGACATATTATGGAAGCACTGTAAGTACAATGTTTCTTTCACAGCTGAGACTAATCAGCTCCTTTCCTTGTCTGGACTCCCACAGGGATGTACTGGGCAGTAAGTTTTGCCACTGAACTCTGCCAACTCTTATAGAGTTGTAAGTACTTAACAGCAGCTGAAGTATTACCCTGTCCAAATAGCCTCTCTGGGGCATATTTTCCAAGTAATGAATCAACTGTGGGCATCCCTGTAGGAATGTATTGAATTTTGTCTTGGGCTGTGTGTTTCTGGGGGAAGCCAAGTCTGGAAAATGGTGATGTGCATTGTGTCGGTGTCTCCAGACACTACTGCTGTGCTTTGTCTTTGTTACAGTAATACTTGATTTTCCAACCAAATACTTCATTTGGAAACCTCATCTGCTTACAGAGTCTTTTTATTCTCAGGCTCTGGACACAGCATCAGGATCCAGCAGCTGAGAAAGACCACCACAACCCCCAGGTTCAGTCAGACCAAGCAGTCTTTTCCCAGCCCATGATGATGCAAGTAGCTGTGCAGAACTTTGCATTTCTCTAGACAAACTGCACAAGTTTCTTTTGATCCATACCTTGAGTTTATTAAAGTCTCTGTTAATTTAATATCTTACTTTTGGCTCTGTCTACCCTCCCTAATTTAGAACCATCCACACACGCTAAGGGTACCTCCTTTCTTAACAACCACGTAATTACTGAGAACATTGATTAATATCAAGTATTCAACCCCTGGTCATTCTTTTCTTTACTGTGTTCCCTAAGCTGAGTCACTAGGTGACTAAGTGCCCACTACTGAGCCACTAAGCTGTTAACTACACCCCTTTGAACCTGTTCTACAGACAGTTTTCAAACATCTAAGAGCCTGCTGATCCTGTCCATACTCCCTCACATCCCAGATGAGAGTACTTTGCGAGATGGCTCCAAACACCTTATGAAATGCAGTGTATTGTATTCTGCACTCCTACACTTTCTGTATAGATTCTCTCTGATCTATAGTTCTGTGAAAATTACCAGTACCTAGACATTAGCAATTTTTATTGCTCTCCACCCATCATTATGAGTCAACAGAATCCATTTTATTTCTGATGGTTGCTCAATCTCAGTGATTTTTTGAGACCTCCCTGTCTTCCCAAGCAACATTTTCTAGTATGTCATTCTGTACTAGAAATTATTTCCTTACTGCTCACTTGCTGCAGCAAAAAACATTAGTTCTTATATTTCTTAAAATATATCCCGAGGAAAGACGACTTCCTTCCTCTTTGTGTTTCAAGTGTTTGGTGGAGAAACTTCAGATTTTCAGCCTCCTCTTTGAGTCAAGAAACTTCAGTATGTACCTTCCCACTAGTAAATGGTTCCTAAACCTCTCTGATAATTACTGTTTTTCTCTTCTGTGTATTCTTTTGTTGTTCACTTTATCATTACCTGAAGTACTAAAAACTAGGCTTAAAACTTCAAGTGAGGCTACACCTTTCCTGACTACGGAGGAAGATGTTCTTCATCTCTCTTGTCATTGTGTTCCTTTCCTAATACTGAGTAGCATCTGGAGATCCAGATTTACTCAGGTGCAAGCTGACTGCCACTGTCCAATATTTGTAAATCTGATATATTTCTTTCCAGGTGAAGTATCTTATGTATTTTTTAAGACAGTGTCTCCAATTTATCAGTCTCTTTTTTGATACATTAAATGTCTTCCAGCATTCTAGTATTTCTTTGCTTGTTGGTACCCATACACTACTAAACATGCCATGTAGACTACAATTCAGATTATAAATAAAATTACAGCAGGCCTAGAACTAATCCTTGCAGAACTCTGTTGGACACAACATTGTAATTTCACACTTGACAATCACAAGCATTTAAATATAACTTTCTACCAAGGTGGGGAGACTGTACTAGACCAAATTTCCCAGATTATTAGTTTCACTTCTAATATTATTCTAAAATTAAATATAATAAAACAGAGAGAAAATCTACAGTGTGTCAGCCAGCTCTAGGGAAACATTGCATCCTCTGTTGAGGCTCTTTCTAGAGTTAATTTTGGAGCAAGTCAGTTAAGCATGGTTTTAATTTCTTCCCTTATGTCTTACAAACCCATGTCTGTTTTGAGAAATGCAAATTCTTGTTTTTATTTATATCTTCCTTGAATTAGTATAACTCAATATCAATGAGGTATTCCTTCCATAGGGTGTGCTGAGTCTGTAAACCTAAGCAATAAATAAATCTGAAACCCAGAATGCTTTATTATGTGCTTAATTCTTGCCTATATTGTTCAGATATCTTAGAAGTAACAGAGTGGCTGCAGTGCAGAGCTGGGACTACTGCATATTACCATAGGTAAGCTTTCAGCATCTTTTTTCTCATCAGTCAGCATAAAAGGATATAACTAACTTTGATAGCTTAGGAAGTGACTTCTAATAGCACGTACATCCTGAGTGCCACTGAAGGGGTAGGATGTAGATTTTCTATATTGATGGTCTAGTGTCAATTTCTACCTCTGATTGAATCAGTATTTGCAATCTGAACCATAAAAAAAGAATCATCATTTGATGTTGTGCACCTGGGAGAATAGACAGCATGTAACTCTGGTTCATATGCCACATTTCAATTTTTTCCAGGCACTCAGTGACAGTTACAGTTGGTTTACATTTCCACACTTTTGCACGTAGGTCCCTGTCAAGGTTTGTGGTCAGTCCACCAGACCTACAACAGATGCTCTCTGTTAACCCCTCTTTCTGCCCCAAATAGAGGGAGAGAAAGAGGATAAGGGGGGGAAACTTATGGTCCCCTCCCCTCCCAAACAGGAGAGGAAGGGAATGAGAGAGAGGCTTCCAGATTAGAAAAGGAAGCTAAAACAGCTTTAATGAAGATAATAATAATAAAATGGAATATAGACATATATATACAAACCCGGTATTGAACACATACCCCCCGCCAATGGCAATTACATCACTGTTACCACTGAGGCTGTACAGGCACTGGAGAAGTCCCAAACTGGGCTCAGCAGCTGATGGGAACCTGGTTCAGGAACACATGAATCGTGATCAAAGGCAGGGCCAAGAAGGAAGATGGCCAAAGGGAAGGGAAAGGGTCCAGAAGGCAAGAAGGCCCCCAGAAAGAGAAGGCAGAAAGGGAAGGGCATAAGGGCCCACCAAAGGAAAGTGGGACGAGACCCTCATGATCCCTCAACTTTATACTGAATATGACGTATATGGGATGGAATACCTCGTTTAGGGTCACCTGTCCTGGCCGCTCCTCCCTACAGGTACAGCCCTTCACTCTCTGCATCCCCTGATGTGGTACACAGGATTTAGCAGTGACCTTGGTTTGCACACCAGTCCTTGGTAGTAACTCTAAACATCGAGCGTTATCACTGCTAGAAGCAGACACTGTCTGTGAAAACATGCTGTGAGCTTCAGAAAGTGCAGTTAGTTAGCAGAGACTCAGATGAAAAGTAAAATCTCTGAACAGAATTGGTTTGGTTCTAACTCAAACCAGGACAGTCCCTATATTTCTTGTTTTTTCTGCGTTTACCTCCTTGCTCTTTTTCTTCAGCTGAAACCAGTACAAAATTAATTAGCATACATAACAAAGTAGAACAGAATCCTTCTCATACTAAGATTTCTATGTGCCGTAATACTAATACTACTACTAATAATGATAATTCTCAGTCTCAGGGATGGGTGGAGAAAAGTAAAATTTGGTTACAAGAGAATCTCAGTTTCAAAGACTTTCACAAGCTGGAAGGAATATTTTGGTCCTTTGGGCTGTCATCATCTAGACAGACAAGGAGATTTAGAGTTTGATTCATTAAAATGCATGGACCTTCTTTTTTGCTGGTTAGCAAATATTTAGCAGTTACTGCAGGCAGGAGAGTCATCTCTTCTCACCTTTTGATCACTCCAGAATGTAGGATTTTTTCAAATGTGGCAGTTTTGCTGAGACTACAAGTCCTGCACAACATGATCACAGAGCCAAATCAGGGTGGCACAAACTGGTCTTGACAAGCCTTGAAACTAAGGACTGTGTGAGAGGTAACAATGATGTTTGAAGCCACCTTTATTTAACTACCAAAATTTTAAAACTGTTGGGGGTACCATTTGGGGTTAATTTGTACATAGCTTTCACATATTAACCTGCAGAAGTATTATTTGCAAAATAGTATGGAGGGAAATGATTATTTCTCTCTGATCAACACTGTTGAAACCCATCTGGAGTGCTGTGTCCAGTTCTGGGCTCCCCAGTGCCACAGACATGGACATAGCTGGAGCGAGACCAATGAGGAGCCACAAAGATGATTAAGGGACATGAACATCTTTCAAATTAGGAGAGATTGAAAAAGCTGAGACTGTTCAGATGGAAGATGAGAAGGCTCAGAAGAGTCTTATCCATGTGTTCGGATACGTGCTAGGGGGGAATAAAGAAAACAGAATCAGAGTTTTATCAATACTGCCCGGGACAGGAGGCAATGGGCATGAACTGAAACACAGGAAATTCTTCTTTAAAAAATGAAATAATTTTTTTTGAACAGGCTGCCCAGAGTGTCTCTGCTCTAGCTGACCCTTCTTTGAGCATGAGGGTAGAACCAATTGCATTAGGTGCCTGATTAGAAGGCAAAATACTTGCTTTTTAGGAGACTTGATTGCTCTAACACTGAAGATTCTGTTCCTACATTTTTGTTAGCTTAGTTGAAGTATATATATGAAAGCATACAGGCTTCTTTACTGCAACAGCCATTTGACACCTTAACTCTTCCCTACTATATAAACTTTGCAGTAGCTAAATCAGTATTGTCAATATAATTGCAGCATGCCAGAGACTTGACTAATGTCTTTTGATCTTAGTATGGTGTTTATGTTATCAATGTTGAGGATGATTACCTGAATGTGTGCAAAATCATTCTTTGTCAAGGAGACAGCATGCTTCAATTAAAAGTTCATAATTTTTCTGGGTCTTCATCATGCTAACAATAGTAATTCCAATTAAATAAGTGTAAGATTTCAGCTAAATTTGGCTAGTCAGTTTATCTGAATTGTTCTCCTCCCACAGTCTGAATGTCTTATCTGCCTCTATTTGTTTAATGTCTAATCTATTTCTCCTCTATGTGGAGCTTCTACCTAGACAAGAAAAAAGTCAAGTGTTTTCTCTGCTATACAGTTTTCTAAATGACTCTTTATGTTATAGATAAACTAATTTTGTTTTGAAATTCCTTCCATTGGAAAATGCAAAGGCATTTTTGCAGGATCTTCTGTAATCTGTAGTAGCATCCATACTGCTAGGCAAGGAAGAAAGCCAGGGCATGTTGTATGACAAATGGAAATAAATTTCTGTTTTGAGGAAGTAAAAGACATAAAAAATTGTTTTGAGGTCCTGATTAGGAGATAAATAGAGCCTTCATTTGGACATGGTGCTTGGAGAAGAAAAAAACAGGAGAACTTTCAACCTTGGTTGGTTGATTGAAATTTTGTATAAAAGGAGTCACATTTTTTAAATTGTCTTTTCACATGGAAGCTGTAAATAATTTTTCTTACCAGCTCACTCACAAAACTTTTGTTTTCGAGTAATGTTGCTTGGCAGGAAGAAAATATCTCTATTAGGTTGATAAACTGTTTCATACTCTACCACTGATTTACTAAGTTATGTGGTGGATTGTTTGATTTTTCTTTTTCTCTTATTTGTAAAATACCCAGGGTAATATCAATACTATTTGTAAGGCAGATAGTGATTGCTCTCTCTAAAACCTGAGAATTGTTATTTTGGCCTAGTGTTGCATTTAACAGCTATTTCCAGTAATGCAAACCTAAAAATTGTTCAAAGCTTCTGAGAAGCTTATTTTATTTAATTAACTAGAAAATGTCATTGCTGGGGCCAGAAGTGGAGAAATAACCCTAGAAAAGCTTCCCCTTTTCACACCACCTCATATCTCTAAAGCTCCTCTCTGTCAAAAAAAAAAAAAAAACCAAAAAAAACCACTTTTTTGCAGAAATGGTCGGTAAGATCAGGAAAACATTGATTGCTCAGAAGTAGGCCAAGAATAATTCTCTGTGCAGAATAGAGCCAGTGTGATGGTTGCGGAATAGATACAATAAAGGATGCCGACACATAATGCCGGAGGCCAGCTGCCAAGTCTTCCTACATCTCAGACTACTAGGGAAAAGCAAAGAACTTTAAAAGTGCAACTCAAAATAGGGAGCAGGGAACTGTTTAAAATATATATAGATCTACACAGACTCACCCAGAACTAAAACTGGGGGAAGTCCTGAATTCTGCTCCTCAGATATCCTCAGATAATGATCTTTATCCGCTTTCCTTACAAAAACAGAAATTAACTTGTCCCTTTAAAGCCTGTCACAGAGTAGGGACAGCAATCCCTACATGCTGTGAATGTTGTGCAAGTGACTGCCCTACTTAGGGAGCAAGATCTGAGAGCTCTTTTCCCATCTCTTTCTGCAACCTGTTTATGGGGGAAGGGAAAGAGATCTTTCCTCTCCTGGTTGACTTAGAACAGGTTTACAAAGAGTGAGCTTGGAGATAAGCTTGTTCAAATATGTGGATGTGAGGAATGGAGGTAGTGTAGAGGACCCACTTTGCATCAGCAGTTACTGTCCACCCACTCCCAGTTGCTCCCAGCTTCCTGAGCAGTTTCAAGTGTAATAAGCCAGAGCCGTAGAGCTCTAGCACTAAATCATCAAAGTTACAGAGATCAAGGCACACTAAGCTTATTTCAATCCTTATTCCCAGAAGAATGTGTGTCACATTAAACAGATCCAGATAGATGACAACCTTTCCATCTCTGTCTTTTCTATGTATCACTTACAGTCTGATCCTGCTTTATGCCCATCTCTACTCACCTTACCTGGAAAATAAGCATGATGCCCACATCCTGCCACAAGAAAATACCTTTTTACCTCTCAGAAATATATTTCTATTGTTCATTTGGGTTACTAGCCCAAGCCTTCAAACGCTATGGCTACTGTGGATTTGGACTAATTGATGATGTAGGAACGACGTCATGTTCATGAGAAGTGTGGCAGGTTTCACAGCCTTTCAGTCTGGATTTTACCGTGGGGTACTGAAGAGCCTAATTTTTCCCTTTTTCTGCTTTTCCCTTTCTCTCCTTCTCTCCTCCAAAGCATTTATCAGCTTGTGCATGCAGATACAACAAAATAAAAGCAGAACTAAAATAAAATATAAAAAATAACAGTGCATTGTTTTCACTTTTGTTATTTTAATGTATCTCGATTATCCCTGCCATTTTAATCTATCTCATTTCAACTAAAACCACTTTCTGTTAAGTGTAACTTAATTGTGTTTTCAACATTTAATGTATGAAAGCAAATTCCTGGGCCTTTTGCAGCATCCTAGTTATCTTCTAGAATCTCAAATTCATCCATGCTAGAAGAGATGCTCCTTTGCTGAAATAGCCCAGTGACATTTTACATGATGAATTTTTACAAAGTACAATGGGGCAAAATATTAGATTTGTGCTTGATTTGTTCTTTCCAACCAAGGAAAAAAAATCTGGCTACTTTTTAATTAGAAGCCAATGGAGGCTTTTGTCTTCTGATTAAATAAAAAATTGTCCAAAAAAATTAATAACAGCCCTTAAAGTTTTTATTTATTCTCTACCGTCACTTTCTGAGACTTAACAATTAAGTGAGATCATAATAATTAAAGCTGATGCTGATTTATTAGGATTGTCTGAAAATTATTTCAAAATTCTGAGGGTATGGATAAAAACCTAAATTGGTGAGCATTTTCCTTTTAACAAGAGAATGGTAGTTTTAATGAAAACTATGACAAAAAATAAAATCCCCAACATTTTATGTCCAAATATTTATACATAATATTGAGGCTGAAGCATTCTATTCACACAGGCCAGATTTCCAGAATATTTAATTTTTATGGAATACACTGAGGCTTCACCCAGCCCCATTAATATTTAAGTAACATATGATGCATATTTGTGTATCTATACTTGTGTGACATTTTTCCCCTACAAGTCTGCTTCTAACTTTTGTAAGTCTTAAGAATAATAGTATACACTACTGTAACTGAGAAAGCGTCAAACTGGCAATTTATCCGGAATTTATATGCATTAACTAGGCATTGATAGCTTCCTTTTTTAAAAAGACTATTTGTAAAAATATCAAAATCTTGCTATTCCCTTACAGAACACCACAAAAGATACAGAGCTCTGGCAAGTTTCAGACACTGTTCAACAGTATATATATTCCTCTGAAGCTATCTTATTTTCCCCCAACACGAAATTCTGTAGAAATACTGTATCCTTAATAGTTAAAGATATGGTTAAGAGAGCCGAATCTTTATCCATATTCAAAGCTCAGCCATGAAATTGTGTTACTTCCTTCTCTTTGAAATCAATTTACGACAAAAATACTGAAGCTGCCCACTGGGTTTCTGTGCTAATCTGGAGAAAACCCCCTAAAGAATAAGGCTGCATCACAGGAGAGACTTTTTATCCACGGGTTTTATTTTAATTTAGAAGGAAAAACAAAAGTTTGCCATTCCCGGGGTGTCTCTGGCTTCACAACGCGGCGTTAAACACATCTTTTCTCTCTCATCTGGGCTCCCAACAGCAAGAAACTCCCCCGTATGAAAGTTCACCGTCTTCTCTTCATTTCTTGAAGAAACTGGGGTGATTTCGTGGCACGTATTTTATAAAAAACATGGATTTATAACTCCGAAGAAACACAGACTCGGAGGATGAAAAGCTCTTCCTGGCTAACAGTTAGGCGGGCTCTGCAAAGCACCAATCACAGATCACCGCTTCGCTATAAATTCAGGCATCGGGGTTACTGTAGCCCAATTACTTTCTTTTGATTAGGAAGAAGTCTCTGCAGCGATGTCGGAGACCGCTCCAGCCGCCGCTCCCGCTGTCGCGGCCCCCGCCGCCAAGGCCGCCGCCAAGAAGCCGAAGAAGGCGGCGGCCGGCTCCAAAGCCCGCAAGCCCGCGGGCCCCAGCGTCACCGAGCTGATCACCAAGGCCGTGTCCGCCTCCAAGGAGCGCAAGGGGCTCTCCCTCGCCGCGCTCAAGAAGGCGCTGGCCGCCGGCGGCTACGACGTGGAGAAGAACAACAGTCGCATCAAGCTGGGGCTCAAGAGCCTTGTCGGCAAAGGCACCCTGGTGCAGACCAAGGGCACCGGTGCCTCCGGCTCCTTCCGTCTCAGCAAGAAGCCCGGAGAAGTGAAGGAAAAAGCCCCCAAGAAACGGACGACCGCAACAAAGCCCAAGAAGCCGGCAGCCAGGAAGCCCGCCAGCGCCGCTAAGAAGCCCAAGAAAACAGCAGCAGCGAAGAAGAGCCCCAAGAAAGCAAAGAAGCCGGCGGCCACCGCGGCCAAGAAGGCGGTCAAGAGCCCCAAGAAGGTGACCAAGGCTGCTAAGCCTAAAAAGGCGGCGGCAGCAGCGAAGAGCCCGGCCAAGGCGAAGGCGGTGAAGCCCAAAGCAGCCAAGCCTAAGGCGGCCAAGCCGAAAGCGGCCAAGGCAAAGAAGGCGGCGGCCAAAAAGTGAAGTGTTGAAGTGGAAAGACTTAAACCCAACGGCTCTTTTAAGAGCCACCCACTGTTTTCCCAAAAAGGGCTGATACACTCCGTCGCCGAGCTCCGTGCCCGCAGCAGAGCTAGCCACACGCCGCTATCCCTGTGGGACGTTCGTCTGTGGAGTGGATGAGACGCTAAACTTTCGGCCGTGGTTCCGCTAAGACTTTGAAAAATAAAGTTTACATTTCCTGCGAAAACGCTTTTAAAGGCTGGCTTTTTTCGAGCAGCGCAAGAGGATGTATGTGTTAAAGGGACCGCTGGGGGCGGGTATCGCTGGGGGCGCGGAGGTTTCGGTGATTTAACCAGCGCGGGCCCCGCCAGCCTGCGCGCGGCTGCCACACCTCTTAGTGACCGTAGCCGGGAACTGTCAGCGCTCTGCTTCCTCGGCAACTAGCTTTCCGCTTGGCAGCACTGTCGTGGAGCAGGTCTCAATTTCTGCGTGACTTCACCGACATACTTTTTGAGAAAAAGATTGGGGGGGCGGATAGAGCTACCAGTGGTTCTCTTCCGCACCCTGCTGCGGGTGGGGCCGAAGCGCTGCCGGGCAGCTGTCCTGAGCCGCTGCGGCAAGGGTGCCTTACACCCGGGGCTCCTGCAGAGCCGGCTCCGGGAAGAGCGCGGCGCTCTCCGTAGCACCGGTGGCGCTGGGAGCTCAGCCTGTGGCCGGTTGTGATTGGCTGAGGGGAGAAGCCGCCGCCGCTTATTGGCCCATTAGGAAATTTTGAAAAGCCCGCGCTGCTGTCAGGACGTGGAGCGCTGCTTGCGCTGGTCCCGCGCTTGCCGCTGATTCCGGGTCCACGCGTCCCCAGACAGCTCGTCCTCCCAAGGCGTCTACCCCGTCTCAGAGTTGTCCTCGCTTCTCTTCGTCCTTCTCCGATCTATGCTGCTTCCTATCTACGTATACAGAAGGGAAAAGAAATTAAGCTTGACTATCTCAGGACAGCTATGCAAAAAAACCCCCAAAAGGGATCAGGGTCGCTTATTTTCCATTCAACCTCATATTTGGGGGCGGTTGTGTTAATATAATAGCTCTTGGAAAGCATGTGAATGTATTTATGATGTGTGTGATATAATGTACGGCATCTCACATCTTTACTGTAAAAAAGCTTAACAATTCTGCTTGCATTTATTAGAAAAGTACATAAACGTTAACATTTATGAAACAATAGTTAATACATTTGAATTTGCTCTAAGCTGCAAAATATTAAAAGATTTCGAGACCAATTATTAAACATTAAGAGTTACAATGGCTGTTATTGAAGAAATTTATTTAAAATTTTATTTACCGTTTCTGAAAGTTTTACACCAAAAAAGATCGAGATACTGCCTGTGTTAAAGCTCCTTTAGGGAATATGTGGGTGGCTCTTAAAAGAGCCTTTGGGTTAAAACTGACGGTCTGAGACACTACTTGGAGCTGGTGTACTTGGTGACAGCCTTGGTGCCCTCGGAGACGGCGTGCTTGGCCAGCTCGCCGGGCAGCAGGAGCCGCACGGCCGTCTGGATCTCCCGAGAAGTGATGGTGGAGCGCTTGTTGTAGTGCGCCAGGCGAGAGGCCTCGCCGGCGATGCGCTCGAAGATGTCGTTCACGAAGGAGTTCATGATGCCCATGGCCTTGGACGAGATGCCCGTATCGGGGTGCACCTGCTTCAGCACCTTGTAGACGTAGATGGAGTAACTCTCCTTGCGGCTTTTCTTACGTTTCTTATCGCCCTTTTTCTGCGTCTTAGTTACCGCTTTCTTGGAGCCCTTCTTGGGCGCGGGAGCAGACTTGGCCGGCTCAGGCATTGCTACACCGCTCTTCTCCACAGGATCAGCAGCTGAAATGGCTGGAGCGCCCTCTATTTATAGGGCTGTTATGCAAATATAAGGCCTCTAACTGGTGCCATTCTATTGGACCTTCCAGCAGGGGGGTGTACCTTTGCCTCTGATTGGTCGCAATACGATCCGTCTTCTCATTGGCTGTGTAAGGGAGAGAGGCTTCCAGCCAATCATCAAGTGCTAATCCCGCCCAGGGAAGGGATAAAAGGGGAAGAGCCGCTGCGTCAGTTTACTGTTTTCAGTCTTGTTCTGAGAGTAGAGACCTCAATTTTCTTAGTGACTAAGGTATGTCTGGTCGCGGGAAGCAGGGAGGCAAAGTCCGAGCCAAGGCCAAATCTCGCTCGTCACGCGCCGGGCTGCAGTTCCCTGTTGGTCGCGTCCACCGGCTTCTACGGAAAGGTAACTACGCCGAGCGGGTCGGGGCCGGAGCGCCCGTCTACATGGCGGCCGTGCTGGAGTACCTGACAGCCGAGATCCTGGAGCTGGCGGGCAACGCGGCCCGCGACAATAAGAAGACGCGCATCATCCCCCGCCATCTCCAGCTGGCCATCCGCAACGACGAGGAGCTCAACAAGCTGCTGGGCAAGGTGACCATCGCGCAGGGCGGGGTGCTGCCCAACATCCAGGCCGTGCTGCTGCCCAAGAAGACTGAGAGCCACAAGGCTAAGAGTAAATAAGCTCTGTGAGCAAAGCTGCTCAGACTCTTCAGAAGATAACATAACCCAAAGGCTCTTTTCAGAGCCACCCACAGAATCATGAAAGAGTTGTGTTGCTTCCTTTACAAAACTGCTTTGGCAACAATTGTTTTTTTATATGCTGCTTTTATTAGGGAGCTAAAAAGCATGTTCTGTAGCAATGTCTTGAAACATGGTTCCTTTCTGAAAGGGGTGGTATATTTGACTTTTAACTTTAAATCGTTTTTATTGAAAAAATACATAATTACATTTGTAATGATTTTTTGATACTTGCATGTCTCTTGCAACAGGATCTGAAAACAACTTGTTCTTAATGTTTAATCTGCTCAACTTTATAAGTTTACAGGTTCTTTATGGTATGAAATATGGGGGGAAGGTTAAAAGACTGAGACGCAGGAGTGGTAAAAGCTATGTAGCATGAAAATAAATGCCCATTTCTAACCTATATAGCTACATTAAGAGCAAAGAAAGGCTTCCTTTGTAGGCCTCTGTTCATTAAAATTTATAAAGCTTCCCTGTGACTTAGAAATAAAATGAGAAATGCTTTAGGAGAAATAGCTCCTATTCATCTAGATCCTTAACTAAGTTGTCACACTTGCACTGTAAAGCAATATAGCATCTTTCCATTCAGAAGAAACTGCAGCACTGTGTGTTCCTGTGTTACGTGGGATTTTGAAGCTTGCCACTCTGAAATTCTCTGTACATAGTTGTTCTTCTGGTTATAGCACTTAACAGTGGGCAGCATTATTTCAATTAATATTCTACATTGTTGGCAAAAGTATCACGTGAGAGCACCCATGTTAAAGCTCTTCAGAGTTACAAATTATGAGAAAGACTGTCTATCTGATTTCTGTTCTTGAATGTTCCCAGAAGCTCTACCTGATGGTCTTCAGCGTGCTGCACTGAGGCCATAGGTCCCACCTGTGCAGCACCTCTGCCCTCCCCATAGGGAGGAGGCGTAGTGTTCTGGGCTTGGAGGAAGAAAAATACCACCTGTAACAACATATTAGCCCCTGCACCTCCCCATCCTACTTCCAGGCTGTAGCAGAGAGGCTTTTTAGGTAGGATTGTATCATGGCTGAAGTTGGACATCAGGGATCATTTGTAGAGAGAAATAGAACAAAGTTGCTTGGACTGTTCTGAAATTCTGACTGAATCTGTGCCTAAGGGTTTTGTTTGCAAGTAGACACATTTAGAACTGTAATGTTTTCATTATACTGGTTTATTTGTCCTCATTATGCTGTGTTATTGATTATTAGCTGCAGCTATGCATCTTCTGGCCTTTAAACTTCTCCTGTTGAAGAACTGTGATGGTATAAAAACTAAGTTTCAACATGCCCAAGTCTTCTATGTTTTGCTTCCAGAACAGATCCCTGCATACATGTGTGTCAGAAGATTGCAATCAGAATGCTTTTGGGTTGGAAAAGGCCATCAAAGATCATCTAGTTGCAGCCACCCTTGCTGTGGACAGGGACATCTTCCACTAGATGTCGTTGCTCAAAGCCCTGTGCTACCTGACTTTGAA
This sequence comes from Brachypteracias leptosomus, assembly GCA_013401335.1. NCBI lineage: Eukaryota > Metazoa > Chordata > Aves > Coraciiformes > Brachypteraciidae > Brachypteracias > Brachypteracias leptosomus. Next base: position 47,194 of record VYZX01032447.1, read on the forward strand.
CACTTCCAGGGATGGAGCATTCACAATATCTCTGGGCAAATTTGTCCAATGTCCCGCCACCCTCATTACAAAAAATTGCTCCCTTAAATCTAAATCTGTATCTATCCTCTCTTAGTTTTAAAACTATTATCCTTTGTCCTGTTGCATGTCTTTTTATCTGCCTTCGTAAAAGGTCTCTCCACCTTTCTATATTGAAAGGCTGCAACAAGGTCTCCCCTGACCCTACTCTTCCCAAAGCTGAACAACCCCAACACTCTCAGCCTTTCTTCATAATAGAGGTGTTCTGGTTTTCTGATCATTTTTGTGCCCCCCCTCTGGATCTGCTCAAGCAGGTCCATATCTGTCTTGTGCTGGGGGTCCCAGAGCTGGCTACAGTACTCCAGGTGGAGTGTCACCACAGCAGAGTAGAGGGGAAGAATCGCTTCCCTTGACCTGCTGACTGGGCTGCCATTTATGCAGCCCAGGATACAATGGGCTTTCTGGGCTGCAAACATGCATCTCTAGATCAAAGCACTGGAATTTCAGAGAAAACCCTTGAGGGTATCTGGATCCAGGAGTGGGATTTCCCTGTGAACAAATTCCTACATGTGGAAATAGAAATTGGTAGCACAGAAGTCCCTGTCCTTCTCCAAGTGTGGACGTGAGTCCACCACCTATCTCCAAATTCTTCTTGTCACCTGACCAGAAATTCATTATTTTCTTCAGAATTCCATTCCAAACACTTATTTCACTCACAACTGCTCACCTCAGTAACCAGAGTTTCTTGTTCTGTGATACTGATGTTCACTTCTTAACATTCCCTATTTTTTGTCTTAGCCACTAGTGGTTGCACCACTTGTGAACCCTGTGCTGCCATCACAATGATGAGGCTTCAGATGTAAATATAAATGTCCTGTAAGTCAGATGGATTATATAAGAGTGCTGGCAACTCTAATGAAGGTAAAGACTTATGGCTTTCAAGCAAATTCCACTGGATGAAGGAATGTAGCAAAGCAAGTTTAAAAAACTGAGCTTTCTGTCATTTGCATATACAACAAACAGTAGTAAAGAGGAAATCCATACCATACACTGCCTTAGCTGTGTCATTGGGTTCCAATATACTTTTACATTGTGAAGAACCTGTGATGCATAAGAAGCTTCAACCAAGCTCTCTCAAGTGTTATAGATCAGTTATGATTAGGGATAACTCATTAATGCCAGTCTATATATAAAAATCTTATAACTACATAGTTAAAAAGCAAGAGGACTTTTCTCTTTTCACCTAAAGGTGAAAATGTTAATAATAAAGGTTTGCAATGTTAATAATAATGTATTCTATTTAAAAGATATTACGTAACTTTATTATTATTATTATTATTATTATTATTATTATTATTATTATTATTATTATTATTATTATTATTATTATTCCAGTTGTTGCAGATTTAAATATGTGTTTAAATTGTCATATAACCTTTTAAGAAAATTGGGCAACTTCGTAGTTGGACATAATACACTGATATGATGATTTCTTACTAATTATGTACTTTCTTGTACAGTCATGTTGAGGTGTTGCTTTACTGCAACAAATGCAATTTTCTCATTATAGATTAATGAGGAAATAAGGCAACAGTCTTCATTAAAGCACACTCTGAAAGCTACAGGTGTTTTGCTTTGGTTTTAAATGGAGCAGAGTTTTGCAAAGGTTTCCTTTCTCTTTTAGTATTATGTGTCCAAACTGATGAGCAGCATTGAGTTCCTGGACTCTAGACCCTA